>CM062292.1:472482022-472879337 GCA_031216915.1 Pictodentalium vernedei | reverse complement strand
GAGGGTCTCCAAGGCTTTGTGGTTTATTATTTCAATGCGACGTTTTCGATCAATATGATGAATGCGGACTCAGGGGAGATAGAATTCACGTCTGTCAAGTAATCTTTTGGTAAGGTTTAATCGTGGCTTTTTGTTATGTGACAACTGAATGATTTATTTATTTATTTATTTATTTATTTATTTATTTATTTATTTATTTATTTATTTATTTATTTATTTATTGGTGTTTCTTCCATCTATAATACTTTAAAAAGCCAGATAATAAAAAATAAAATATCGTACTTTGAGTGTAACAAGGCGCCATCTACAAAGCTTTAGCATTGCAGATGGAACCTTGTTGCACTCAATGGATGATACCTAATTAAATTGTTCTCAATTACAATCATATTCCATTTGGCCCCATTTGTCACCCCAAAATTCATTTGTTAACGAACAAACATTCCACCTTAGCACCAAACAATTTTGTTATGTAATCAATTCCGTATATTTGTTTTTTTACCCACCATATTGATAGAATAAAGACTGGAATGATAAGGATATTAATAAACTGTAATAAACATCCGGGTACAATTGTTTGTCCGTTGGACATCACCAAACTATGAGAGGGATGAATCCACTACATCTACAGACATTGCTAGTGTGGCGGATCCGGTTTTGGTAATTTGATATCTCGCTTCTCGATTATATGCTAATTAAAAACAGGATATATTTGATAAACGTGAGAAATATGAAGAAATATATTAGATTTTCAACAAAAAGACAGTTGAGGCATTGCACTGTGACATCTGGTGAATGATTTCAGCGACAGTTGGGTGCTGACAAGCACACATTCCACGCCCTGAGCTGTAGAAGACATGGACGTCAGTCGGAGAATCTACGACATTCAGTCCAAGACCTCAATACCTTGTAAATCCTCATTGGTTCGCGAGACAAGCGCGGATCTGACGTGGCATACTCCTCACTAAACGTCCAATATCAGCTTGGCTGGTGTTATACCATTCTTTCTGCAGTGCAGCGGCGAGTTCCTGGACATGGGTAGGGGGTGTTGGCGTTGTCGTAGGCGCCGGCCAAGCATACCCCAGACGTGCTCGATTGGTTAAAAGTCTGACTTAGTGCTAGCCAAGGCAGTGTAGTGATGTTCTGCTCCTGGAGGAACTCTGTAGCGACACGGGCCCGTGTGCTCTTGCACTGTCATCTTGGAAAATGAATCGACGGCCGTGGCGTTGCGCAAATGGCATCATATGAGCGGTAAACATGACTGCCCTGTGACACGACCTTGGATGACATGTATGCCACCCCCACACCACAGCCGATCTACCACCAAAACGATCGTGCTGCCTAACGGTTACGCCATGGCATCGTTTCTTCCGCCGCCGTCACACTGTTTCGCCTGTCGTGGAAGTCGAAAGTGAACCATGATTCATCGGAAGACATGGCATTGCCCCACCGACGATTGTCCCAGCGCTGTCGTGCTCCACACCAATTACCCCTTGCTGCGATGTAACGTTAAGTCAAACGTGGAATTATTCGAGGTCGTCGAGCGTACAAATTCCAGCTGTGCAGGCGACTTCGGATAGTTTGACCACTGTCTCGCTCATCTGTCGCTCGCTGCAGCTGTTGTTCAATTTCCCGAGGCATCTTTTGGGCGGTTACGTAATTCTGTGGTTCGGATAAAACGACCCTGGTTAGCACTTGTCGCCCTTGGACAACCTGGCCGACGTGTGTCATCAGCATTGTCTGTCTGACGGTAGCGTGACCACAACCTGCTAATCACCGATTGAATAACGTTGAGAATTTGAGCTACAGCAGTCTGTCTGTTGGCAGTTTCCAACATGCAAACGGCACGTAAACGTTAGTCACCTGTCAGTCTTCGCATACCTCAAAAGTCACGTTTCTACCAGAATCTATTGATGAACGAGTTTATAGCAAGAAAAGAACGATGTGACCTCCGAAAAGCCTGTCCAGTGCAATGAAAATTTCAAAACGTACATCAGAGACGTTAACCCGGCGCTCGCGCGAAAAAAACCTGCACGAAGTCTTCGTGGGCCGGTGAGATTCATGATCCATACTAAACTTGGTAATATATTGATGTGTCTAATCACGCGTATCCAATACCATTTTCCAAAAATATCAACATCAGTTTGGATATCACCTACTTTTTTTGAATAGTATATATAATTTCAGTATTTGAGATATTTAAGAAATAACTGTTGTTTTCCTTCGGTTTATGCGATATAAACCGAAAATTTTCAGCACAAGATTCATAACTCGCGTAGCGAGTTATGATTAAGCTTGTGCTGAAAATTTCCGGTTTATATCGCATAAACCGAAGGAAAACAACAGTTATTTCTTATAATTTAATCCGGCTGTACTATTAAAATATAAAAACTATGTGTACGTGAACGAAACACTTTTAATTTTCGCAAAAGACAACAGTCAAACTCAGGAAAGTGTGCCACAAACAGGTCACGTCAATCATTGTCAATTGTTTGTTGTTTTGATTTTCGATCGCAGACGACAGATATTTAGCAAGTCACGTAACAATATCATTAAAAACATTTTTTTAAGTTCTCCCCAAAGTCATGTTTGGATGTATCATCTTTTATTCGTCTCCCACTTCGGTATATTTTATTAAATTCAGTTGTTCCCGAGAAATTATCATTATATTCTTGCTGACTGGAGGCAATGAAAAATCGATCATTGATCTTTGTTTACAAGCTTGTTATCCATCTATCATCTGCCGTCACGCCCTCACGGTGACAACTGGATTGAGTGGGCGGGGCTTCCATAGTCTTCAAAGTTGGATCCGATGTGCGAACGTGTAAACTTCCAAATCATTTGGTTTATACGATTTTGAAGACTTTCATGCTGTATGCTTTCAACCAATCAAACGCAGAGGCGGGGCAAATGATTAAATTATTTTGTTTTCCTACTGAAAGCTGCCGTGTCCCATTTTGGCAACAGTTTACCGAACATTATGTGCAATCCGTGCTCCGATCGGCTTGCGTTTTATTACTAGGCCAACAGGAGCTTGGTTTATACATAATGTCATTTTATGCAGCTCTGTTTTGCGTGCAGAATTTCATTGGCTGGACAATCTGTTAAAACCCGTGCCCCTGCCTGTTTAAATCACTTATGTTGCGATTTGAGAACGTCCATGTTCAAACTACTTCCTATGGCCTTTCATTCCCTTTCCTTTGTGTATTTTGTGTGCTGGGTGGATTTCGTAGATTTTTACATTAGCTTTTCTGATTGAAATTGATCTCAATGGTATTGAACCCACGAGACCGACCATGGATTTCGGGCCAATGGGAGAAAGTTTGATTTTATGTAGTAGGTAAAGATTTGCACTGGTGCAGATCCCAAAAGGCCAACTACGATTCGGCCCCGCGGGTGGAAATTCTGATCTGCAAGCATGAAAAGAGGCAAACTCCTCGGTGCCCCGAGTTGTGTGTAATTGTCGGGACCGAGGAGACGCCTAATTCTTACATCGGACGGAGACTTGCATTGTCGATACCCTCGGTTCTGTGTAATAAAGAGATATGGTTTCACTGATATCCAACCCACAAGACCGAGCTTGGCTTGGCATTGTGTTAGAAAATTTGCATTTTCCGGATCGAAAGACGCAAAATCCTCACACCTTTGAGATTGTGGACGCTATGGGTAATAACAACCAAAAATGCACTGCCGCCTATTCCGGATCGAAAAGGCGCCAAATCCTTGCAACTGAGAGATTTAACGAGACCCCAGTTGCGTGTTATAACAAGATAATTTCAATGGGATCAGCCTACGTTTCAGGACTGAAAAGACGAAAAATCCTCGCATCATACCGACTGGTGTGTTACATCGAGGAAATTTCAGCAGAGTTTCGTTGAACCCATGAAACTCCCCAGAGACGGGGTGTTGGGGGCTACCTATGAATTCCCCGGTGGTATATACGGCCACCCCGCCTGCCAAATGTCTAAACAATCCGTTGAAAATTCAGAGTTGCTATAAATTCTGACGTCTCGTGCCGGTTAAAAAAGGTTCATATTCGTTATCTTGGGTAGACCGATTAATATTTTCTACATGCAGCCTTGGGGCTGCATGTTGAAAATATTAATTGGTCTACCCCAGATAACGAATATGAACTCTTTCCAATTGATGGCACTGACTGAGTGGGATGGAAGATACCATCAGGTATCCAGGGTTTAAAGTGTTAACTATTTATAGCTGAATAGTCTTCAACCTATGATCGGAATCGGCCTCAACAATCGGTCGATTGTGGGCAATCGGATGACAAGGGCAAAGACTCCTGGAACATCGGTTCAACCGATTACTGCCAAGCATTTTGTGATGATTCATTAACCTCATTTTATTATCTTCTGCAATTGTTCAATTGTTAATGTAAAATGGTGTCAATGATACCATTCAATAAAGCTGAAAAACATTCACAATGTGTGTTCTTAATCTCTCTAGATGCCACTTTACGGGATATACAAGTTGAATGACATTTAAAAGCTTTCAATTAGTTCATACCGGAAAAAGTGAAGGTTGCACTCCATTCACTCAGGTCGCAGTAAAATTACCAGTCGCACGCACTTGGGCGGTAAACATAGCTCTGAGTGCCACATTTACCGCCCAAGTGTGCGCGACTGGCGATTTTACTACGACCCCAGTCAACGAAGTTAAACAGAGTGAAAAATGTTCAGTTTAATGTAGTTCTTTGGAGGCTCGACTTGTCTAGTAGTGCACGGTATTATAATCGGAATCGGCATAAGAATCGGCCGATTGAGAGCCCAACAACCGGTAATCGGTAAGCGACCATTTTTGGTAATCGGTTGAACACAATAGCTGAAGGACAGAATTCACTATATTCGCAGCGTAGGACATGTATGGATACATGTTTTCGGTGTATTTCATAAGTTACTAAGGGAATAAACTGTTTCTTCTTTAGTTGTATCAATGTCCAGAGAACGAGCAAACTGGAAGGAGAGTGAGAACCAGCTAAATTGGCTTAAATTCTCATATTTCAACAAAGTTACTTCTGGAAGTAATGTTTTTTTCATAAAATAAAAGGATATTTAGATAAGTTATCAGCTGTCACACATTTTATTTCTATAAAGAATAATTCAGCATATTGCTCATCCATCAGCTGAACTCTCTCCTCCCATATCAAGGGAAATAATTCATCCAGTTACTAGTGTTGCTCATTGTCCTGGGAAATGCACTGAGAACGATTTTTCAGTTGAAAGGTAATACCTGGGTATACATACAGTGGAAAATAGAAAACGTTCTCAGTGGATTTCTCTATAGCTTAAATAATGTAATACTTTTTCCGCAATGGAGGACCACAAGTGCGCAGGAAAAGGGGCGGGTGGGGGGGGGGGGGGGTTGCAGCTGTGCAACTGACCCCCATGCCCTAAGGTTTGGGATCGAGGGTGGTAGCGCATTACTTTTTAACCAGTTGGGCACTAGTGGAAGAGACTTCACTTTCCAAGACCTTTAAATGAGAAACTCTAGAGTATTTGTTTTTAAGGTATTTTACGTGTGCCAATGTCAACTGGGTGTGTGGCGGGGGGGGGGGGGGGGGGGGGGGGGGTATAAGGTATAATGACGGAGGCTTGATTAAAAAGGCCTAAAAAGCAGGCCGACACAAGGGGCCCAATTAATATAATTTACGAAATTCACTCAATATTTTTTTTTTATTTTTTCAACTTTTGACTTGAAAACATAACTCATTCAGCTCGTTCCAATGAAGGATCATAAGCTATGTTTCAAAGGCAAAAATAAAAATGTTTAATTATTCAGGAAACTGCTATCTGCCATTTGTATCAGGTAAACAGTTAATGAACATTTAAGAGAAGATTAATTCAATTCTGCTTCCAAAATCAACTCACTCACAATGTTACGGCGTCAACGTTGATTTCTGGCACCGTTCACGTATCAGATGTGTTGTGAACAATTGTTATTATGGCTGAAACGGTTGGCTCATTTTCA
Source organism: Pictodentalium vernedei (assembly GCA_031216915.1). NCBI lineage: Eukaryota > Metazoa > Mollusca > Scaphopoda > Dentaliida > Dentaliidae > Pictodentalium > Pictodentalium vernedei. The sequence continues at coordinate 472,873,358 of CM062292.1, read as the reverse complement.
CAACCGACTAACCGAGAGCTCTAATCGGTTAATATCCGGTTATCCGTAGCCATTATTTCACCGAATCTGGGATCAAAACTATAGGAACTGGAAAGCAGTATTCTTAGAAACTATTCCGTAGTGTGTATACAAACGAACGTTATCGAGTACTTGACAACGTTCGTTTGTATATGTACTACGGAATAGTTTCTGCGGTTACTCAGTACTCACGGAGGGAGAAGTAGTTACTATTGACACATTTCTATCGGTACTGTATACGACTGGACAAATTCTCGTCTCTTGACCCTTTGCCCAACGTGGCGGCAGAGGCCGGCCAGCGCTATTCTCAAAAATTGCCAATCAGTTTTCATTATTTTTTTCGTTTTTTGTCTCAGGAGCATCTGTTATGCCCCCCCCCCACCCACCCCCACCCCCCCCCCTCCCCATTGGAGCGAGTTCGTCGAGCTCGTTCCGGTGGGGGTTCGTGACCTGTGCTCTTGGGAATGAAAGAATATAGTGATTAAAAAAATTTTTTTTTTTTTTATTTTTTTATTTTTTTTTATTTTTTTTATTTGCAACTGTTGTCTGCTTTTTATGTTGGGTAAAGGGTTAACTCAATGCTCGTCGCTTAACTAAATTGTGTGAGTTACTCTAGCCACCAGCGACCAAGACTAAGTCTTGATGAACGATTGTTGGACAGTCCGATTCCAATGTTGCATTATATAATCTCCGGGAGACGACAGGTAGACAGCCAATCTGGCTATGCCGTCTGCCTGCGGTATACAGGTTTATTAGATTATTTTTGTTCTATAATTATGTATGTATATTTTTGTTCTATAATGATGCATGTATAATTTTCTGTTTTCTGTTGTATACTGCTAAATAAAGATTCATTCATTCATTCATTCACGGAAATTACCGATCATCAACGAAGTCTTGAAGACAAAGTCGATTATATTTTATGATATATACAGCGCTGCTTCAAGGTGTAACCTATCCCAAAGGAGATGCGGAAAATTTATTATGTTTTTACCGTGGAATGACGATCACTATCGATATTTCGGATAACCGGTTGACGTTTTTTTTTCAATCGGTTAGGAAGGTAACCGGTTTCAAACCGGTTAACCATTTCAGTACTAATTGTTATATTACTGAAATTTGGTGGTGATTATGCAATAGTATTTACTGTTACATGACCAAATCACACATAACTACAGTCACCACGTAAAATGAATGAGAGGGTTAGTTATTTGATTAAATTACTAAAACTTTCAGTCATTTCACCAAATGACTAGAATATTGCTGTAATTTTTACACTATCTACCCGTCAAGCTGTGTACTTAACAGTGCGGGATGCTTCATAATTTTACTGCTACGTGGTCAAAGCTCACATAACTGCAGCAACACAGCATTATCGAAGACTTTGTTGATTGGCATTGAATGAAACAAGCGTGGATCGTGGTATTGGCGGTGGGGCAAGCATTTTTATGCCGCAGACATATCCGGAAGGTGGAAATCTTGAGTTGGGGAACGGTATAGACGCGGTGTCCCTCTCGCGTTGGTGCAACCGGCGGGGAGGGGGGGGGGGGGGGGGTATTTATCAAAAGAGATCCAGGAGATTTTTGATGGCGCTATTAGCAAGAATTTTGAGGCCCAAAGGGACGTCAGTTTTCACCAAGCGTGATACGTCAACTGTAAATGCATTAGTTGACGCCCCATGCACAACATAAAATTTAGGATTTTTAGGGGACCGAGGAGATTTGTTGGGGAATAGCTTCCCCCCTCCCTCAGGCTACGCCACTGGTTAGTAGTAATGGGGGGGGGGGGGGGTGGAGTTTTGATTTAGCACTACAATCCCAATGTGCCACTGGGAATTTCAGGGTTAAATCAAAAGGTGGCCTTACCCCACCCCCACCCCCCCCCTCCTCCCCCATTACTAGTCTAGTTCAAATATAGTATATAACTTATTAAAGCAATCTCTCACTTTTGGTTTTGCGAAGATTCAGAATGCCAATTGCCTTTATGGACAGGAAGTTAACCCGTTTGCATTACTATTGGCAATAAAAAATAAATCGATTCAAACGAAAGAACCTTTACTGAATCCGTTCATTCCGTCGAATAATAAAAAACTCAGAATTCCAGAATGCCCTGTGCCAAAATGTTAAGAATTAGTGAGTGAAAAGCACACCCCACTCTGAACGTCACTGCAAGCGTCCCTTGCTCATTACTTATTTTCAAACGCGGGGTCGGAATTTGCTCGTGTGTCCAGTTTTAATTTAATACATCTCATATTTCCATGTCGAGTAAAATCACTGTTCAAATTTTACAAGAACGTAACGTTTGCGACACGAGGCTATATTCTATTTAATTATGAATTTTTCCACACTGGCAATGTTGAGATTCAATTTACAAAAAATCTACAATAACTGTTTTAACATATTAATTTTAATGATTTTTTCATTTTTTGTCTCAAAAACATAGGTTATGTCCCCTCATTGGAACGAGCTAGTCGAGCTCGTTCCAATGAGGGGTGATAACCTATGTTTTGGAGACAAAAAAGGAAAAAAATTAGTTATTCAAGATTTTTTTTTTTTTTTGCAAGTGTCGTCTGCTTTTCATGTGAGGTAAAGGGATAAACATAAAAAATTAACAGCAAGGATACTTTGATTTTTTCACTTGAGAAGTGAGGAAATGAGCTCTCAGTAGTTCATATTTCACAAATTTTCCTGGTATCCCCCTCCCGCACTCTCCCCCGGGTTCGGCTGCGCAGAGCGGACCGCCAAAGGCGGCCGTGATGTCCCCTACAAGCTCCCGTTTACAATACCCCCCAATATTATAAGCTTCCTACGCCCCTGAATAACTGTATTAACATATACTTACATCTTTCGTTACGGTTGACACAACATATGGTGCTACGATTCCTGGAATGGAAGCGAGAGTATTCGATATTCCATACACGACTCCTGCGTATGTGGGTGTGACTTCGCCATAATTGGCGTAAAATCCTGGAATTTGGAAGCCCGTCATTGCTCCCGAGATTGTCAATAATATCACAGCGAGAGTTTGATTTTCCACATGCCCCATAACAAACATTAAAGCTCCTGGGATTAAACATCCTGAAATGGAATACGTTAAACTCCTTACACGCTGTTGGTAAATATTTCTTTCCATGATTCATTCCCAGGGCGGCAATTTTTTTGTTAACAGAGTAAGTATATTTAGGCTCCTACGACCCATTTTTTTTCTCTGTACACAAAATCAAATCTTTGATCTTTGACATTTTTGGTTGAATTCAATGAAATATTTATTCAATTCCAGTCGTAGCTGTGTCACAAAAGCTATGACCAAATTTGATGAAAAATACTTTTTTTTTAAAATTCGCAACCGTATTAGCGAGTTTAGAGTTAAAAGGGCGATAAGCCGCGATTTTAAAAAATACGTTAAGGCCCCACAAGTAGATCTGTTTCTCAGGGATTTTTTTTTTGTTTGTTTGTAAAATTACATGTGGGCGGGCGGTTTTTTATTTTATTTTTTATTTTTGTAATTATTTCTTTGCCATCAAAAGTTCATGTTCTTGGTTTGTTTTATCTTTTAGGCCTCACAATCTACAGAAGAGCATGGGTGTTTTTTTTTTAGTCTTTTTTGTTTTGTTTTTTTTTGTTTTTTTTTTTGTCCCTTGTGTGTAAGAAGCCTTTGCAATGCTAGCCTTGTTGCTCTCATTGGACAAATTTATGAATGTCATTAACTTGGGTAAAATATCAGACATAAACCATTTAATTTTTATTTTTTTTTAGGTTTGTATTGGCTATAAAAAGAGAGCATGCAGCTGCCAAAAGGACCACTCAGGAGGGCCTGAGAAACATATTTGTAACTTTTTTTAGGCTTAACTATTTGACAAAACCACGGTTTCCGTTGTGCTTAGTACCTTACACTACAAATATCATTAATAAGAGAGCGTTCGTGTCGATTAAATAAAGTAACTTGAAGTAACTTGAAGGTGAGAATGTATTGTTTATCTAAAAAGGTAGATAACATATTTTTATCCTGATTTAGATGGCCGCAATGTCATTTTCCATATTCTTGTAAACTAGCTTTCTTGGAAAGACAAAGGCGAGGTTTGTATAGATGTGTTTCTATTTATTGTGTACGGCTCCATGTAATCTATTTCGGATTGCAGTTCTTGATACACGTCCTGCATGAGGGATTATTGGAAGCATAACTGTTTCAATAAAAACGAAACAAAGTATGTTTCCTCTAATAATGCCCAGTTATTGCTAAAATAATGCACAGTTGTGGTTCGCGGCGGTCATTCATTAGGACAGAAGCAAAGTTAAAATTGGAAACTGCGTGTATTCAGATGTGTCAGGGTGTTGTGTTTACTTCGATCACTTTCGTGCAACTTCATTTATATTGCCGCTATATCGTTTATTACAAAAAGAGGAATAATTTTCTTGAGTCTGGCTTTCAACACGAACGAATCAGCCACATCCTTTCGCGTATGAGTCTTTATGTGACGTTGAACCAGGTAATATCAAGTAGAGTTGTCGCTCTCGTTTATTTGAAAAATGGCGTTGTCGAGTAACGTAACCCTTAACAACGAATCAGCCGCAATGGCACGAGCTTATCGAGTTAGTTCCAATGGGCGGGGGGGGGGGGGGGGGGGGGGGGGGAATATGGTTTTGTTGAAATGTTTTGAAAATTTCAAAAAAATAATAATTCAAATAATAAATTTTAATATTTTGTGTATTAATGCACGCGTGATGGAATAATTGGAAACGGGTTTCTGGAGGAACCAAAATTTCTGTGTATGTCCTAAGGTAATTGCAGGTGAGGTTCACTTTTCTTGCGCTCCTGAAATACCAGCAATATGTTATGCCTAATAAGTTCTAGCACCCCCCACCCCCCAATCCCCTGAGCCCAGGTAGGCCTAAAGTGTGGCATACACATTATTAGATATACGGTACTATTGATATACAAATTGAGCAGTTGATTTTTTTAAAAAACCATATCACGTGACCCCCTCATTGGAACGAGCTTGTCAAGCTCGTTCCAACGAGGGCTCACACAATATGGTTTTGTGCGACCTTTTTTGAAAAAATTAACAAAAATAATCAACATAAGTAATTCTAACACCCTCTGCTTTGGGAAATGAAAGTGTCAATGACAATGTAGCTTAACTTGTGTGTTATGTTTGATGAAAAGGATAATGTTCAATGTTTATGAAAGGATTATGAAATAAGACAAGAATTGTGATAATTGGGAATATGTTCATTTCTGTTCCCTGTGTGCTATGTTTATGATAAAAATAATATTAGGTGTACACTGTACTAAAGAGCTGAGGGGTGGGTTAATATGACCTCACAGTTAATGTATGTGGCCCTCACAGTTAACGTATATCAACAAACGTTACCAAGTTACAGTGAAATTATTCCAAAACGAGTCATCCTATCAAGTTACATTAAAATCCCCTCATAAATATGATCTGTAGACTGTGCTAAAGGTTTTCGGGCTTCGGGCCCCTGTAGCCGTCAGATTCCCAATTGCGTCCAAAGGGGACGTTCTCGTCTAGACATTATATGAAGTCAATCTACCAAGTTACAATGAAATCCCTTAATAAATATGACCTGTAGACTGTTCTAAAGGTCTTTGGGCTTTGGACTCAGGCAGCCATCATGGCTGAATGATCGCAACCAAAAGGGGACATTCTCATCTGGACACTATTTGGAGTCATCCTACCAAACTACAATGAAATCCCTTCATAATTATGACCTGTAGACTGTTCTAAAGGTTTTCGGGCTTTGGGCCCCTGAAGCCGTCACAGTTGCCCAATCGTGTCCAAAAGGGGACGTTCTCATCTAGACATTATATGAAGTCAACCTACCAAGTTACAATGAAATCCCTTCATAAATATGACCTGTAGACTGTGCTAAAGGTTTTAGGGCTTCGGGCTCGGGCAGCCATCATGGTTGAATGATCGCAACCAAAGGAGACAATCTCATCTGGGCATCATCTGGAGTGATCCTGCGAAGTTACAATGAAATCCCTTCATAAATATGACCTGTAGACTGTAGTCAAGGTTTTCGGGCTTCGGGCACCTGTAGCCATCACAGTTGACCAATCACGACCAAAAGGGGATGTCATCATCTAGGCATTATATGGAGTCAACCTAATAGGTTACGAATGAAATCCTTCCATAAATATGACCTTTTACCTATACTAAAGGTTTTTGGGCTCGGGCACCCATCAAGGCTGCATGATCGCGGTCAAAATGGGATGTTCTCATCGAGACATTATTTGGAGTCATCCTACCAAGTTACAATGAAATCCCCTCATAAATATGACCTGTAGACTGTGCTAAAGGTTTTCGGGCTTCGGGCACCTTTAGCCGTCACAGTAGCCCAATCATGTCCAAAAGGGGACGTTCTCATCTAGACATTATATGAAGTTAACGTACCAAGTTACAATGAAATCCCTTCATAAATATGACCTGTAGACTGTGCTAAAGGTTTTTGGGCTTCGGGCTCGGGCAGCCATCATGGTTGAATGATCGCAACCAAAGGGGACAATCTCATCTGGGCATCATCTAGAGTGATCCTGCGACGTTACAATGAAATCCCTTCATAAATATGACCTGTAGACTGTGCTCAAGGTTTTCGGGATTCGGGCACCTGTAGCCACCACAGTTGACCAATCACGACCAAAAGGGGATGTCATCATCTAGGCATTATATGGAGTCAACCTAACAGGTTACAATGAAAGCCTTCTATAAATATAACCTTTTCCTAAGCTAATGGTTTTTGGGCTCGGGCACCCATCAAGGCTGAATGATCACGGTCAAAATGGGACGTTCTCATCTAGACATTATTTGGAGTCATCCTACCAAGTTACAATGAAAACCCTTCATAAATATGACCTCTAGACTGTGCTAAAGGTTTTCGGGCTTTAGGCCCCTGTAGCCGTCACAGTTGCCCAATCACGCCCAAAAGGTGACTTTCTCATCTAGACATTGTATGAAGTCAACCCACCAAGTTACAATGAAATTCCTCAATAAATATGACCTGTAGACTGTGGTAAAGGTTTTCGGGTTTTGGGCTCGGGCAGTCGTCACGGTTGGCAGATCATGCCCAAATGGGGAAATTCTCATCTAGACATCATAAGGAGTCATCCTACCAAGTTACAAGGGGATGTTCTCATCTAGGCATTATACAGAGGCATCCTATCAAGTTACAATGAAATCCCTTCATAAATACGACCTGTAGACTGTGCTAATGGCTTTCGGGTTTTGGGCTCGGGCAGCCATACCGGTTGCCCGATCGCGACCAAAAGGGGACGTTCTCATCTAGACATGACCCCAAACCTGCATATGAAATTTCGTGACGATCAGACAAGAACTGCGGGGTGTAGTCCGTGCTAAAGGAAAATGTGAACAGACGTCACAGACTCACAGACTCACGGACTCACAGACTAACAGACTCACAGACTAACAGACTTCCGCACGCGTGATGGCAATAGCTTATCTTGACTATGTCAAGTTAAGCTAAAAATTAACAATCAATTTTTCTGATTCCCACAGTTGGCGTAGACTACATTATTTAATTAACTATAATAAATTTTAATTATTAAATCCGACAAAACTGATCTTTTCCGACACAGCCGAAGAGCTGATGCTAGGTTGATTTTCGAAACACTCGGTGGATATGCAGTTGTCATGAAAACAAAAAAAAATAAAATCACATCTTTATCTTTTTGCAAGTTGACACTTTTCAGTTAGTGTCCTGGAAATTACATATTTTAAGACGGGCGGAAGGACCAGAAGGCAAAAGAGACAAATGTTAAAAGATAATGATGGTAGATCTGCGAAGATGGGCGCCGTGCGTTTTGTGACATGGAACGTGGGAGCAAGTTCACCCCCTCCCCCCCCCCCCCCCGATTATTTTTTTGAAGAATATGCGGAAATACTGTGTTTTTGCAGAATTTTGTACTGGATTTGGGACCTGGAACAATATAACCTGCATTTTGTTAACTGGTTGACGTTAGTAGTATGTCGCGTACGTTTCGAGGGTAGGTTGGGGGACCTCTGTGGGGGACCTCGGAAGTGACGTCATGTCACGTGACGTAGTGGCGCCATGTTGTGTTGTCATGGTAACCCGCGTGAGCGGCCATGTTGTGACGTCATCCCCATAGTGATACGTGGTGTTAGTGCGCATGCGCAGCACGTGTTGTTAGGGTGATACGTGTTTCCGTCGTCCATTTTGTATACTGGAGGCCGCCATCTTGGTTTCTATGGTAGCACGTGATTGCTATGTTACCCAATGGCTTCTAACAAGACAGGGGTATGATCGGGGTGTGTTCGATTGAATCGGAGTATTTTCTGGAACGACTTCCCTGGATAATTACCACAAACAACCCGACAACTTGTATTATTTCGAATTCTTCCAGAATTTTCTGCTTCTATCTATATATGCAATAGTTATCGTTTATCTGGCCATGTTCCTTTATTCTAGAGTATACTCCAGTAACGTAGAAGAGCCTATTAGGTGGAACAGTTTTGCTTATTATCACTATATTTAGCTATTCTAGTCTACTCTTGTTAGTTCTGACCCTATTCCGTGTACTCTTGTTGTTTCATTTATCTAGATCATTTATAACCAATCAGATTGCTTGATTTCCCATAATGCAGTTATCTCCCTTGTGTATAATAAAAGACTGTATCCAATGGCCATATCCCATGGAATCCCTTTTTATGAAAACACCTGTGGCTATGGAATGCCTTTTTTGTCATATGTGCTTATATGAAAAGGCACAATGTGACACAATATGCCCCATCACATAGGCACATGCTTTATGTGCCGATATGTGCTTATGTGACAAGGCACAGTGTGACACAAAATGTCCTATCACATAGGCACATACGGGTATTTGAGGATACCTATGGCCTGGTATTGTATTATTTGAGGATACCTATCGAGGATACCTACTGGAGAATCCCCGTGCTCTCGACGCAAGGGATGGAAGACAAATCGGTCTCTCAATAATACTTCTTATGAATGTCGTCTGTTGTTCGTTTTAAGGCCTGTTATGTTTATTAATTGTTAGTTATTAAAGTGTACATTCCATGATGTAATTATGCAATATTATACGTCAAAACTGTCAGCGCCATTGACAACTATTCAATTTTCAAGATTTGTACACTTTTGTTTGTTTTTCGGGATTTTATTTTTTTTTTGTCTCTGAAATAAGGCTTATGACCCCCTCGATGATGATAGTTCATTCATTCATTCATTCATTCATTCATTCATTCATTCATATTACTCCACCTCGTCTTTTACAAATTCACTCACTCATTCTCTATCCTCATTGAATCCATTGTTTTACTGTAAAGTACTTTAATTGTAAATTTATTTGTTCAATCATTCATCCAAGATACCATATCACTTTGATGTGATGTTAGGTAGGGTGATGTTGCACCCGACGTACTTGTATATAAACTACAGTGTTTTTATCCTGTTTGTACAGAATAATTTCGTTTCTAAACAAACTCCCAATTACATACTATTACCGCAACAGACTGTGACTAGAAATGAAAAAGAAATATCATCTCAACCCGTCCAACAGTTGAACTATGTCTGGGACTTAACCTCCTTTTATCTTCATCTTGGAACAATATATTGTAGTTATGTTTTATATATTTGTCCAGCGAGAAAGGATGGTAGTATGTTGGTGAATTATGGCGGGTAACATTACACTCGATGAGGTGCAGGTAGACGCAGAGTACGACTTTATACAGCTCTATAATGAGAAAATATGTTCCTTGACAGAAAATGATGAATCCCCATATAAAAACCACGCAACTGACTGCAACTACTTTTCGCCTAGAGACTTTCAGTCAATGGCTTGTAAAATAGACGCAGGATTCTCAATATTCCATCTCAATTGCCAAAGCCTGAAGGCCCATTGGGATTCCTTTCAAAACATGCTGTATAACCTACAAACAGGAAAGAACTTCTTCGACATAATAGGACTTACCGAAAATTTCCAAATTCCTCCAGAGATGTCGTTCAGTCTGGATGGCTATGCCCCGATTATTAAACGTATGAGACACGAGAATGATGATGGTCGAGGAGGAGTTGGTCTATATATTAAAGAAGGAATACCCTACAGAGTTCGTAATGATATTTCGTTCTTTATTCCCCGTGTTTTCGAATCTCTGTTTATTGAAATTAAAGATAAATACCAACCCAGAATTATTGGCGTTATTTATAGACCCAACACTCCTCCTAAAGCCGACATCAACCTCTTCTTATCAAAATTAAATGAAATAACGAATGTTTTAAATGCCGAAAATAAAAAAGTTTATGTTATGGGGATCTTTCTAGACCTTTTAAAAGCAACTACACACTCAAAAACGGAAGAATTTGTTAATCTCATGTTCAGTCAAGGCTTTCGGCCGTATATCACCAAGCCAACGAGAGTAACCTGTCGTTCTGCTACTCTGATAGATCATGTCTTCTCTAATAATGTTTCACAAGCAGCATTACCTGGAATAGTCATATCTGACGTGTCAGATCATTTTGGTGTTTTCTATATTGAGGAAAAACCCAAACCAAAAGATACACCACACTTTACACTTAAAAGAATAATAAATGCAGAAAGAATAGTTGAATTCAAAACACTTATCTCGCAAAGTGATTTTAATCCTGTAATGCAGTCGAATTGTCCCAATGAGTCATATGAAACCTTTCTAAACATCTATATGGAAGCCTATGGAAGAGCATTCCCTCTCAAACGTGTTCGCCAGAACAAAATATTTATTAAAAAACAGCCATGGATGACAAGGGGGCTTGTAATATCCTCCAGCAACAAAGAAAAATTCTACAAGAAAAAACTCCAAGCTCCCACCGAAAGGAACTCAGAAAACTATGAAATCTACTGTAGAATCTTCAACAAGGTAAAAAAAAAACAATGTAAAGCTACCTATTATAGAGATATCTTAAACGAAACGAGCTTGGCAGATTTTAAACGAAGCCATCAATAAAGGAAAACGTGAAGCCGGATTACCCTCGTTCTTCATCCAGGACAACATCGAGTTAAGCGAGCCCCATGCCATCGCAGAAGAATTCAACAATTTCTTTATCAACATTGGAAAAAACACATCCGAACAGATTCAGAAAACTAATAAGTCCTACACAGATTACATGGACAACAATGTCTCCAATAATCTCTATTTAATACCCACAAATCCCACAGAAGTCAACCGAGTAGTAAATAAAATGAAGCCAAAATTATCTAAAGACTGCGATGATATTACAACCTGTCTTCTTAAGCATACGAAAACCGAAGTATTGGATCCTCTAACACATGTAATTAACAACTCTTTCCTAAACGTCAAAGTACCAGACAGGATGAAGATCGCGAAGGTGATACCCATACTTAAAGCGGGTGACGAGCACAGCTTTACAAATTACAGACCTATCAGTATACTTCCGGTATTCTCAAAAGTAATGGAAAAACTCATGTAAGTGAGGCTAGAGAGTTTCCTCAATAGGTTTAATATTTTATACCCTCACCAATATGGGTTCCGAAAGCGACATAGTACTATTCATCCAGTTCTTCAGCTCCTTAAAAGCATTGCAATAGAAAATAATAAAGAAGAAAAAAAACAGCACCTTAGCACTGTTCCTGGATTTGTCAAAGGCTTTTGACACCATAAATCACGAAATACTATTAGGTAAACTTGAAAAATATGGCATCCGAGGTGTCACCAACAATTGGTTTAGAAGTTACTTGTCCAACAGGTCTCAATATGTCACGTACGGAGAACACAAATCGAACTCAGCCAAACAGAGTTGCGGTGTACCACAGGGCTGGATTTTAGGCCCTATTCTTTTTCTTTTATATATAAATGATATAAGTAACTCAACATCACTCAATCTTTTATCATTTGCCGATGACCCCACTGCACACTGCCCGGGCTCCGATAATAATCCCATTACACCGTATTTCAATGACGAGCTCCAGAAACTATTCGAATGGTGCTCTGTGAACCAGTTCATGCTGAATGCTAAGAAAACATCGTACATCATACTTAATCCAAATAAAGGTAGGAACAATAATCTTTGTCAAGAGGTAAAAATAAATAACCAAAACATTAACAAAGTTGGGGCCACCGAACAGAAAAATCTGTTAAATTCTTGGGAATTAGCATTGATGAACATTTATCCTACCAGGCTCACATATCCCTATTATGCTCGAAAATAGCACGCGCAAACTATAGTCTAAACAAAGTTAAAAATATCCCCCCCCCCCCCCCCACGGAGCTCTGAAAACATTGTATTACGCCCTCATACATAGCCATTTGGTATACGGAATCCAGGCATGGGGCAACTCAAGAGCTATCAAAAAACTAGCTGTCCTGCAAAATCGTTCAATACGAATAATTAATAACAAAAAGTACAATTCTCATACAGATCCCCTGTTTAAAGAAAACCAAATACTCAAGGTTGATGATTTGTTTATGCTACATGCACTACTGTTCGTGTTTGACTGGCAGAACGGCAGATTACCAGTGTCTTTCAGTGATATATTTAAAATTACTAACAATCCATCTGGTAGGAGAACTAGACAGTCAGGCCTCCTATACATAGAAAAAACACGGACCCAAACTCTGGATAAATTTCCTTTATACTCCTTCCCGAAACTATGGAATGCTCTGGACGACACAACCCGAAATATTAGCGACAGAAGCATGCTTAAGAACAAGTTAACTTCCACATTCATTTCCTCATATTCCAGTTATGTCAACTGCAACAATCCCTACTGCCCTGATTGCACTTCATAAACTGTCAAAGTCGTGGTCCGCGTCTAAATCTGGAATCCTCGTCTTGTGCAACCTGTCGCGCTTCCTCCTTACAGTGGTGCTATGTAAAATACTATATGGATACAAGTAAGAACTTGCAAATAAAAGTCTAAACAAATAAATCATAACATTCGTCATCCTGCTATGATGATGCAGCTAACGTAGACACCACGCCCAAACATCATGTCCAACCTCCTTGTCGCAGTCTAAACGATACGAACTTCACGATGGGACTTGTTGCCGCCCTCATGTGTTATGATATGTAGTGGAGGGAGTCCTATAGGCAGGTTGCTTCTTGCCTACCTTGAATCACCGTCTTTGCGCTGGCAAAAATGAAACACTAATACTCTAATCTCAGAAAAGTAATGATTCGATCGTCATTCTCCATCATGTGTCACATAATTGGCTCTCAGTTCATTCTTTCAGTCACAGTCTGTTTGCAATCACCCCATCTTCTTCCAGGGGGTGGCAGGTAGACAGCCAATCTGGCTATGCCACTTCCCACGGTATACTTCTCATAACATTTGTGCAATATGTTTATTTGTAACCATTTTACATGTACGTGTACCGCGAATAAAGAATCTGAGCTTTTCGGTGACTTGTCCCAAACTTTCATTATGATCAGAAATGCAACGCATCACATTTTAGTTGTTAGAGGCCAAAGATCTCTAGCAAAAAGTGTGATTGCTAGATTTACTGGTCAGGGGCGGCGGAAGCTCGATGAAAGATGTATGTGTACCGTGAATAAAGAATCTGAATCTGAATCTGAATCCCTTTTTGTCATTTGTGCTTATGTGAAAAGTCACAATGTGACACAATATGCCCTTTCACATAGACACATACGGGTATTTGAGGATACCTATGACATGGCTACATATTATTTGAGGATACCTATTGAGGATACTAAATTGAGGATACCTATGACCTGGTATTGTTGGAGGATACCTGTTGTAGAAACCTTACATCTGTGTACTTCTGTTATTCTGCCCCATATCTCACCAATTACTTCCTAGCTATACCTTCGCTCAAACCTTCAAAATGTTCTATCAGTGTATACATATAACGCATTCCGTAATTGAGATTCCTAGCCGATTCCGTAAAATATGGATTCCGTGTTTTTACATAAATTATCGAGGGTATTAAAGAAACTTTCTATATTAGTATTAACGTGTATAATACAACATAATGATATAGTTTGTTGTATAACTGAGAATTTGTGTTTATTATGATAGATTCCGGACACTGAGTTCCGCCACACATTCTCGATTTTTTAGTCTACCCAACCTAGCCAGCGTCTGACACGAACTATAACATTGGAGAGTTTTGTCTGTTGCAAATGTTTCACGTATACAATAATTTTTGGCTTTGTGTGTGAATATTGTATATTAAAATCTTTTACAATGACTGCGCGTCCATATGATTACAAGAAAGTATAACAGGTTGTCCACGAGAAATTCCCGAAAGCTGTTGAAGTGACAATTAGTATTTCCAATGGCTTTTACGTTCAAAACAATTGCGTGTAACTAACATAGAAATAGTAACACCCTAGTAATATTTATGAAGCAAGCGATGTCTAAGGATTATTTTGGTGTATTACTTATTAGAAAGCATTACCAAATAATGAAACGCCAATACATTTAGTGTCAACGATGAAACACGAATGTCTGGAACCGAAAGAAATTTCTGCTTCGACACTCGCAAGTAAACAAAGGCTTTCTTAGACGTCCGTCAGGAGTTTATAAAATAACGCTGGAAGCGTTCGTCGGGCTACCTTGAATTATTATGGATAGATTACCAATGGAAATTAAAGAAAAGATTTACCGAATGGTGGTTCGTATGAACCACCATTCGGTTATGGCAGAAATTAGAGGGGGATGGCGGGACTGGGGCTTTAGGACCCAGTCCTATGACGAGTACCGTCAACGAATTATTAACAATCCAATGCGTTTCCACAGGGGAAGCAAATTTGGGCAGCGATCATAGATCGCGGCCCAAGGCACTTTTTAGGGCCGCCTAAATAATATAAAGATAGACCCATTGCCCACATTCAAAAGTATTCAAGTCACCACAGTGGTGTTCCGATTACTTTTTAAGCCTGGTCACGTATGATCCCCTTTCCGTCGGTCACCCATCTTTTTGACCTAAGAAAGAAGAGGTACTGTGAAAAACATCACTTTTGTTAGTAAAAGACCCCAGGCAAAACTGAATCATTCTCTTAACACACAACCATCTAGGAGCTAAAGTAGTTATTGGGGGTTAACAACACTTTCAACAACCAGGATCACATCGTATAGGATTGAGCGGCCTGCAGTTCACAATGGAGGGTAGAATTTTTCGATAATTTATGTAAAAACACGGAATCCATATTTTACGGAATCGGCAAGGAATCTCAATTACGGAATGCGTTATATGTATACACTGAATGAACATTTAGAAGGTTTGAGCGAAGATATGGCTAGGAAGTAATGGGTGAGATATGGGGCAGAATAACAGAAGTGCACAGATGTAAGGTTTCTACAACAGGTATCCTCCAACAATACCAGGTCATAGGTATCCTCAATTTAGTATCCTCAATAGGTATCCTCAAATAATACGTAGCCATGTCATAGGTATCCTCAAATACCCGTATGTTATAGGGCATATTGTGTCACACTGTGACTTTTCACATAAGCACATATGACAAAAAGGGATTCTCCAGTAGGTATCCTCGATAGGTATCCTCAAATAATACAATACCAGGCCATAGGTATCCTCAAATACCCGTATGTGTCTATGTGATAGGGCATATTGTGTCACATTGTGACTTTTCACATAAGCACAAATGACAAAAAGGGATTCTCCAGTAGGTATCCTCGATAGGTATCCTCAAATAATACAATACCAGGCCATAGGTATCCTCAAATACCCGTATGTGCCTATGTGATAGGGCATTTTGTGTCACATTGTGCCTTGTCACATAAGCACATGTCGGCACATAAAGCATGTGCCTATGTGATAGGGCATATTGTGTCACATTGTGCCTTTTCACATAAGCACATATGACAAAAAAGGGATTCCATAGCCACAGGTGTTTTCAAAAAAAAGGGATTCTATGGGATATGGCCATTGGATATAGTCTTTTATTATACACAAGGGAGATAACTGCATTATGGGAAATCAAGCAATCTGATTGGTTATAAATGATCTAGATAAATGAACAACAAGAGTACACGGAATAGGGTCAGAACTAACAAGAGTAGACTAGAATAGCTAAATATAGTGATAATAAGCAAAACTGTTCCACCTAATAGGCTCTTCTACGTTACTGGAGTATACTCTAGAATAAAGGAACATGGCCAGATAAACGATAACTATTGCATATATAGATAGAAGCAGAAAATTCTGGAAGAATTCGAAATAATACAAGTTGTCGGGTTGTTTGTGGTAATTATCCAGGGAAGTCGTTCCAGAAAATACTCCGATTCAATCGAACACACCCCCGATCATACCCCTGTCTTGTTAGAAGCCATTGGGTAACATAGCAATCACGTGCTACCATAGAAACCAAGATGGCGGCCTCCAGTATACAAAATGGACGACGGAAACATGTATCACCCTAACAACACGTGTTGCGCATGCGCACTAACACCACGTATCACTATGGGTATGACGTCACAACATGGCCGCTCACGCGGATTACCATGACAACACAACATGGCGCCACTACGTCACGTGACATGACGTCACTTCCGAGGTCCTCCACCGAGGTCCCCCAACCTACCCTCGAAACGTACGCGACATACTACTGACGTTCACTGAACAAAAGTTAACTGCTCAACGTCATGGTAGCACATCAATGAATGGACACTCCGTGCTATATATGTTATCCTCAAATACAGGTGAGTAGCCAGTATTCTATAACAGGTATGCCCTAACCATTTTTTTTTTGGGGGGGGGGGGGGGCATGCCTTTAAATTCTTCTCAAATAACGACGGTAAACGCTGTGCCCAAATAAGATAATTGTGCCTAAATTATGCGAGTTTGAAACTTTTTCCAAAGTTTGCAGTGTTTCGGCAATATATAGTTTGGCCAGGTTTCCCCGATGCTTGTAATATAGCTTAGAGCTTACCTTCGAATCAAACAATGCAACAGATAAATTATTTTTAAAAAAAACCCACAGAGTTCTCATAGAAAAGCAATCGGCGTCGACAATGTCGTACACGACACTGTCGACGCCGATTGCTTTTCTTTGACAAATTCTATATGATCATGTACTTAAAGCTTGAGATCTATTATATTCATGTTTGCGGCATTTCCTATTAAACGTCATGCGTAATTTACATTCAAATTGGACTTTGGCTCGACACTGGGAAACTAAGAAGCCTTCTCGAGTAAACTTACGTCAAGGGGTGATGGGAACCAGTGATAATGATGAAGACCTATAACAAGGGGTTGTAAACTATCATATTAAGCACGGGACCTGAAACCTAAAACAGACGTCAAGAAGAAGACAAAACCGGTGTTTTTTTTCTCCAACCATGCAGGCCACAATACGGCTGATCCATTTTTGCCGTTGTGCCCAAATTATTGGGGGGGGGGGGGGGGGGGTGGACGCAAAAGATGATATCTGAAAGGTGGTTGTCTGTGGTTTCGGGGGCCTCTCCTAGTCCTAACTAGGACTACCCGACAGTTGTCCCTCCTCCCACTTCCCTAAAGGTTAAGTGGGAGATAGATAGGACTAGCCCCCCCCCCCCCCCAACCCGAGGACATTTTGCAAAATGTAGTGCTCTAAGAGCGAATCTGGGGTTAGTGTAGCATGTGTAGCCGCTATATTGGAGACCATTTTGTGGCGCTATCTTGTGGGGAAAGTAGCACTGGGACAATGTTTTTTTGGTAGTTGGGGAGGCAGGGAAAGTTTGGGAGCAGGGGCATGGTAGCTACACCACAGCTCAAATGTGGGTGCTTGCAGCTCTATTTGTAAGGATATGCAATAGCGGGTGAAGTAGGGGTTTGAAGGTGAGCCCCTACCCCTCCAGTAGCTAAGCCACTGCTCAAATGCGGCCGTTTGTAGCTCTATTTGTAAGGCTATGCAACAGCAGGAACCATCAAAAACACCAACTTACCTATTGTTGACATGAGTTTCCTTGTCCATAATACTGATAGGCACTTTCTGTTGATAATTTGATCGCCTAACACTCCAGCTATATTTGTCACAAACCATATGGCAATATATGGAAGCATAGACATCACACCATTCTTGAAAAATGAAAAAAAAACACCGAGAATAAACAACAGAATCGCTTGACACTGCATAATAAGTCCATGTACTTCTGTTTTGTGGTATGTTTATAGTGTACCCTGTAAGATACACTTAGACCCAAGTATGTGCAATATTCGACCCCGGAACACAGGTACGTGGCTAGATGTTTCCGACTGGGGGTAGGGTAGTGAATTTCCAACTAGGAGAAGGACCGGGAGGGGGTTTCCTCCCGGTTCCTCCCGGTTCCTCCCCTTAACTGGAAATTCACTACCGAGAATGTTTGAAAATGAAGCCATGAAAGGGGGCACACAACTGATTCTAGTAACTGAAATGCCAACACATTTATGATAGAATTATCAGGTTGTTATTATTTGGCATGCAGGAATGATCAATTTTCGGTGTTTCAATATTTTGTAACTATGAACAATGGAATTAACTCAGGATAACGATTTTACATGATGTGATTTTCTTGAAGTGCATTTCGAGGATTTCTTTATTACGATAAGTAAACGCACTATCGAAATCTCGTACAGATTGACATCACGCATTACTTATGAAGCTCGATATTGCGTACACTATAGTTGTAAATTGTAACAGTTGGAATTTTTGCCGATTTGAAACCGAATTGGAATTTAGGGAAGTTAAGGAAACATCCCTATCACCAAAGAAGCTCTAAAATTCTGACAGATGGAATTTCAACTTCTCATGACTTGCCCTTCGAATTTCCAACTATAGGAATTTTAGCCAGGATGATACCACCACCCCCCCCCCCCCCCGATATACACACACCCTGGCGCAACGTCCCTGCCGGGACAACGAACGTACCGTTCGCAATTCCGCGTCAGATGTTAGTTTTGGGAAACTTCCAAAGGCAATGTGGGGTGTATCTTAACCACGCGACATATCACGCGTTTGAGCCCTTGATAAATTTCCCATCCCGGACACAAGTCCTTTTATCAATGCCCTCATCTACGGTGGGATGAGAGTGACCCGAAATAGGAATTCTGAGCTTTCAATTTGATGTTTAAGTTTTTTCTCTTTTATTCTCTTGCACATGTTAACCCTTTACCCAACGTAACGGCCAAAACCGGCCAGCGCTATTCTCAAAAATCGCAAATTAATTTTCATTATTTTTTCATTTTTTGTCTCAAAAACATAGGTTATGACCCCTCGTTGGAACGCGCTCGAAGAGCTCGTTCCAACGAGGGGTCATAACCTATGTTTTTGAGACAAAAAATGAAAAAAATTAGCTATTCAAGATTTTTTTTTGCAAGTGTCGTCTGCTTTCCATGTTAGGTAAAGGGTTAAAATTGATAATTTTACAATGTTTCTTTTCATTCGACAATAGGATATGTCAGGCGTATAAATTCGAAAAGAAAAAAAACATTAAATCACTGGACGTATGGCGAAGGAGGGGGAAAAAGGGAAAACTACACCCCCATGGCGAGCAATCGACGGACATCCACTATTTTCCATTTCAAACTCCGTTATGTTCGAATGGATGTATTTAACTTATTGTTTATTTAATTATTCATTTAAAACAAGAGGCCACGGTCAAACAATTTATTACTTATTTCCTCAAAAACAGCAACAAATTGTTCTATGACCAAGTCATAGTGAATTATTTTCCAAATATGTCATCGTCCTCACAACAACCGAAACAGCTAATACGGCTCACCGGACGTTAATTGTAAAGTTACATTAACAATGCCGGCCGGTGCGAATGAACTAACCAAGTGAATATTCAACAGAAACTGTTAGGGCATACGTATGTGCCTTTGGAAAGTCCTTGTCGAATTGAATAAAAATCACCGAAGTGAATCTTTTAAACTGATGTGAATCTGCAACCGACAAAGAGATTTGCATACAGAAATTGGTTAGCTCCTACAGCCTGTCAGACCGTGACCCAGAAAAAGATTTGAATTTGAGCAAAACAATTTTAAGGTAGCGTATAGGCGAACATTTTCGCGACACATGCATAGCAATATGCATATACATATATATATATGAACTATGCACCCCGGTTAGGATCTTACAGACAACAAACCCACTTTCGTAGAGGATATTTGATAAAAGTGAGATAGATGAGGAAATGTATTTATATTTTCATCAAAAAGACAGTTGAGGCATTGATTGCACTGTGACATCTGGTGAATGAATTCGGCGATAGTTGGGTGTCTGCCAAGCACACATTCTACGCACCGAACTGTAGAAGACATGGACGGTCAGTCAGAGAATTTACCACATTTAGTCC
Source organism: Pictodentalium vernedei (assembly GCA_031216915.1). NCBI lineage: Eukaryota > Metazoa > Mollusca > Scaphopoda > Dentaliida > Dentaliidae > Pictodentalium > Pictodentalium vernedei. The sequence goes on along the minus strand of CM062292.1, from coordinate 472,853,030 downwards.
AAGACCTCAGTACCTTTTAAATCCTCCTCGGTTCACGTGACTAGCGGGGGCCCAACGTGGCATACTCCTCACCAAACGTCCAATATTAGCTTGACTGATGTTATTCCATTCTTCCTGTAGTGCAGCGGTGAGTTCTTGGACATTGGTAGGGGGCTGTTGGCGTTGTCATAGGCGCCTGTGAGGCATATCCCTAACGTGCTCGATTGGTGAAAGGTCTGGACTTAGTGCTCGCAAAGGCAATCTAGAGAGGTTATGCTCTGGGAGGAACTCTGTAGCGACACGGGCCCTGTGTGCTCTTGCATTGTCATCTTAGAAAATGAATCGACGGCCGTGACGTCGCGCAAATGGCACCACATGAGCTGCGAACATGTTGTCACGGTAGTGCTGGCCTGTGACGCGCCCTTGGATGACATGTAATGCTGTTCTGCTTGTCATGGTTATGCCGCCCCACACCATAACCGATCCACCACCAAAACGATCGTGCTGCCTGGCGGTTACGTCATGGTATCGTTCGTACCGCCACCGCCACACTCTGTTTCGCCTGTCGTGGGAGTCGAGAGTGAACCTCGATTCATCAGAAAACATGATGTTGCGCCATCGGCGATTATCCCAGGGCTGTCGTGCTCCACACCAATTATGACCTGCTGCGATGTGACGTTCAGTCAAACGCGGAATTATTCGAGGACGTCGAGCGTACAAATCCAGCTGTATAGGCGATTACGGATAGTCTGACCACTGACTCGCACATCTGTCGCTCGGTGCAGCTGCCGTCCAATTTCTGGGGCACTCTTATGGCCGTTATGTAATGCTGTGGTTCGGATGAAACGACCCTGGTTTACAGTTCGTCGCGTGAGAACCATAAGGTTCTATCTTCCTGTGGAAGATAGAACCTTATGGTTCTCACACGACGAGTTGTCCCTCTTGGACGACATGACAGACGTCTGTCATCAACATTGCCTGTCTGATGGTAGCGTGACCACAACCTGCTAATCACCGATTGAGTAACGTTGAGAATTTGAGCCACTGCAGTCTGTCTGTTGCCAGCTTCCAACATGCCAACGGTACGTTGACGTTCGTCACGGGTCAGTCTCCGCATATCCCAAAAGTTACGTTTCGATCAGAAACTATTGCTGAACGAGTTTGTGCCAAGAAACGAACGATAAGACCTCCGAAAAAGCCCTTTCAGTACAAACGAAAATTTCAAAACGTACCTCACAGACATTAACGCGGCGCTCGTGCGAAAAACCTGCACGAAGTTTTCGTGGGCCGGTGACATTCATAATCCACACTAAACTTGGTAACATATTGATGTGTCCAATCACGCGTATGCAATACCATTTTCTGAAAATATCAACATCAGTTTGGATATCCCTTACTTTTCTGAATAGTATATAATGTTGCTACGTCAGTGGGCTATATGAATTAGGCGAAAAAAGAGGAGTGGGAAAAAGCATTTGGACAAAACATAACTTGGAACAATAGAGAACCCTTTACGATACTGAGAATAAAGTACAATTTGCATACCGAAAACAACACCCTGAAGAACTATTTAAAAACAAATTGAAAAGTTACTAAATGATTGGTCTGTTCGTCATCTGACAATTTGGGGTAAAATCCCCTGCTTCCCCAATTCTGACAGATGTTCTTGCAGTACTACCAAGTCCCCCGAACATATTTGAATAAAGTTCAGAATATTTTTTACAATTTCTTGTGGTCACAAAAAAAGAGATAATATGAAACGTGAAATAATAATTATTATTTCCAAATGAAACAAAATACTGCGTTTTGATTGGCTGAGAGGTACGGCGTAACTTGCAATCCAGAGTAGCTTTTTTTTTACACCGTGGTTAACCACGGTGTAAAAACAAGAATACACATTAGCAGGCAACATGGCTAAAAAGTAGTCATTTTTAATTATTAATTCATACTTTCTGCTCGGTTATGTTGGAACAGAAATAAAAATACAGGAAATTTAATATTCATGTGTAATAAAATATTACAAATATGGATGTCATTGGAACTGGCTCATTGAGCCAGTTCCAATGACTTCCATATTTGTCTGGTTGTTCCCCGAAAAGATTTTCGGGGAAACTATAGAAATCAGCGGTGTCCGTCCGTCCGTCCGTGCGTCCGTGTGTGCGTCCGTCCGTCCCACTTGGTGTCCCCATGATAACTCCAGTTTGGATCATTTGATTGGAACCAATTTTGGTATGTGACCTTCTTAGCCCAAACCACAGGTCAAGTTCGAAGATGGGTTCGGCCAGATTATTTTAAGTAGAGTTATACCCCTTTTTCGACTTAGAAATTTCAAGATTTGCGGTGTCCGGATGATAACTCCTGTTAGGACTATTTGATCGGAAAGAAATTTGGTATGTGACTTTCGGGGATTATAGTACAGGTCAAGTTCGAATATGGGTTCGGACCGATCATTTTTACTAGAGTTATGCCCCTTTTTCGACTTGTTTTTTCGGGGGACATGTGGCCGAGCGGCCTTTTATTTTATTAAGAAACATACAAAGTACAAATTTTCGGTCAGTTTTTTACCACAATGTAGGTTTAGGTATTAAGTACACCAAAATTCTTGGAAATAAATCTGTTATCCTTGTGTTTTCCTGGGTGTATGGGAGTTTACACCTGCCTGGGAACTCATACACCCTTCGGCTTCGCCTCAGGGTGTATGAGTTCCTAAACCGGTGTAAATTTCCATACACCCTAGAAAACACAAGGATAACTAATAATACTATGGAAAATGGCGGTATATAGGTTCCACACATACAATATTTTAGCCTTGAAAATGTCCTGGATTAAAAAATTAATAGACCGTACTGCATTAGTTCCTTGAAAAACACTAGTTCTAGACGAATTGGACCCCTTAAGAAATTACCAAATTTGGTATATGCACAAGGAAAGGCTACGAAAAGTATGTTTGCATACAAACCCTTTTGGAAAGATGTAATAATAGCATGGTCTCGTTTAGACAATGATCCTATACTGCTAATCCAAAGGACATCTTTTCGGAACCTTTATTTTATATTAAGAATAAAAAGATAAACGGCAAACTTTTCTTTGACAAATATTGGTGTGAAAAGGGGATATTTTTTGCAACGACCTTCTCACAGAAGAAAATAGTTTTTTTTTTAACTTTCCCAGATTTTTCCAGTAAATGTAGTGTAACACCATTTAGTGTGTGTCACGGGATAATTAAGTCCATCCCAACTTCTTGGAAATTTGTTATACACAGAAAAAATAAGAAACTCGAAATAATAGGGCGACAAAATTTGGATACTATTAAAAACTCCCAGAAAGTTGGTCAAACCGTTTTTCCAATCCTTTCCACAATTGTTTGCAAAACTGCTTACCCACCCAGTCCCAGGAAAAATGGAACTGGTGTTTGAATATCAGTCTACAATCAGAGTGATAACTGACATACAAACGTTTATCCCTGACCATAAAGGATGCTTATTTGAGGAGTTTACAGAACAAAATACGACACAATATCTTATTTACCATCTTCAAACTTCTCAAATGCAAGCTCGTCGCCTGAGTGCTAGAATGTCCTATGTCCCATAGGGGACATAAGACATTCTAGCACTCAGACGACGAGCTGCTGTCAGAAACGGAATTGTACACTTTCTGTGTCAACACACGGGAGTCGCTATTGCATTTGTTCTTAGAATGTTCGCAAACAAATACCCTCGTACTGAAGTTTGAAGAACAGCTGAAAAACAGGTATGTCACTGAGATCTATAGCAAGAGATGTTGGTCAGTCAACCATCAGCCGTTTGACAAGGAAGCAGCAGCAAACCCATGATGTCAAACATTGTCAACGTTCAGGAAGTCCACGTGTGACAAATTCCAGAGAAGATGCAGCTCTTTTGAGAATCGCTAGACGCAGTCCATTCCAGACAAGTGGCTTCCTTAAAAGGTAAATGGCTACCACTTCGTCGCCTTTCAGACTCAAGTCAGTGGGACACAGAGCCGGTTCATAAAGCAGCAAGACTGGCTTGGTTCCAGGCACAAAGTGAGTGGAATTTGGCATCTTGGCGAAAGTCGAGTTCTTTTGTTTATGTCTGATGGCAGAGCTCGAGTTTGGTGATGAAGAAACACAGCATATGCTCAAAGGAATATTATAGAGCAAGTTCCAATTGATGGTGGTTCAATTATGGTGGGGGGGGGGGGGGAGGGGTGCATGTCACATGACTGCAAACTCGACCTTGTCACTGTAAGACAGAATCTGACTGGGTAACGGTACATTACCGAAATCTTAGAAAAGGTTGTACCTCATTTCGACAATTAATCATCCTCTGAAGACAAGGTCAGTCTTCATGGATGACAACGCTAGGCCACACCGTGCATGTGCAGTTGTCGAATTTGCACGTCAAGAGGCAATAACAACTCAACCATGGCCAGTCAGGAGTCCGGATCTCAATCCGATTAAACATGTTTGGGATATGATGGGGCGTAATCCTCCAGTATAAAATCTGGCAGAATTGGAGCAAGCCTTCATCAGGTATGGAATGGTATACCTCAACGTCACTTTCAACGTCTTATTCACTCGACGAGGAGGAGGGTTAGAGATGTTACTGGTGTTGGCGGTGGTTACACCAGATACTGACATTGTGTTCTGTTACGGAAACTAGTGTTAACCCTTGATGGTTAGAAGACAGTAACTGTACATAGTACATAACTACACAGGTGTACCTCACACGGCCATACTTGTTAGCACCTTCTGAAAGGCCATTTTTTTGTACTTGTTTTATCTTCTGAATAAACTGGTGAAATTGCTTCTGCCTGAGTTGCATTTATCTTTTAATTACTCCCAGATGTATCATTTTTGCAAATATTGCATTCGTTTCACGTTTATAGACAAACGCAAGACAGAAAATAAGCAGACTGTCATCTGCAAAATGAGGTCCTCAGAGGGTGAATTTAATGATGCTACCCTGCACAGCAGAAAGAGGTACCCTGAAAACAGAAAGAGGTACCCAGCGGATAAATTGGCCCACTGTATGTTATAGCATCATCAAATTCACCTTCTGTGGACCTCATTCTGTAAATGTCAGATTGCTTATTTTCAGGCCTGGACACACGTTGATTATAGCTAGGAAAGACATGATGATAACATTGACAGTGTGGGGTGTTGCGATACTTGTTTCCAAGTGTATACAATTCCCTCTGTGAAATGTCCGCGTCGAAATAATAGAGACTTGAAAAATAAGTTGAAAATAGGTTATCTGCTTAACCCTTTACCTAACGTAACGGCCAAAACCGGCCAGCGCTGTTCTCAAAAATCGCCAATTAATTTTCATTATTTTTTTCATTTTTTGTCTCAAAAACATAGGTTATGACCCCTCGTTGGAACGAGCTCGACGAGCTCGTTCCAATGAGGGGTCATAACCTATGTTTTTGAGACAAAAAATGAAAAAAATTAGTTATTCAAGAATTATTTTTGCAAGTGTCGTCTGCTTTTCATGTTAGGTAAAGGCTTAAATTACACAATCATATACTTCCTTTATCATTTATCACCATCTGTTTGTTGACACATTACTCGGTGCATGTTTGTATATCTGTAAAATACACAGATGCCTGTCAAACTTATAACTATATTTGCAAAAAAATATTTACGTTTATCAGAATTAAAATAAAAACAAATGTTGCAACGCGAGTATGCGGAAAGAGTGGTCACATTATATGGTTTTGCTGAAATGTTTTGAAAAATATTTTTTTCAGCTGCTGAATTTGCATATTACGTGGGTGGATGTGTACGATTCGTTGGGTAAAGGGTTAATGATATTTAGCCACTGATTATTTACTTTTCAATCGGTCATCTTTGCCACGCCATGGTTTCTTCATTTCGAAATCGGTTTTGAGAATCCAAGCTTTAACCCTTTACCCAACGTAACGGCCAAAACCGGCCAGCGCTATTCTCAAAAATCGCCAATTAATTTTCAGAATATTTTCATTTTTTGTCTCAAAAACATAGGTTATGACCCCTCGTTGGAACGAGCTCGACGAGCTCGTTCCAACGGGGGGTCATAACCTATGTTTTTGAGACAAAAAATGAAAAAAATTAGTTATTCAAGAATTTTTTTTGCAAGTGTCGTCTGCTTTTCATGTTAGGTTTCAATTTTTTTCTCACTAGGGCCCAGTGGCTTGAGAGAACAAGCACTACCGAACACCCCAGATATCGTAACAAGAAAATTGTAGCATTACAAATACTTCATATAGACAAGAAATTACTCAAATTAGCAATTCCACAAAATAAAAACGGGGAGATAAAGTTGAACAGGATAAATAACTGAAGTCCTAATTGGTAGGCAGTTGATTTGAATACACTTGTCTGGGACCCCTCACTTAGGATGCTATATGCCAAATATCAAAAGATTCTGACTTGTTGATCTGAATTAGAAAACATTTTTTTTCCAACAAGGAGCCCAAACACTAATCCAGAGACCAGATTTGAACAAATGCGAATCTGCTGGCCATAAGGATGTTGTATAACAAATATCACAAGATTATGACTAGTGGATCCGAAGACGAAGATTTAAAAAGAAGATCCTCAGTTTGCACTAAGTTAAAATTTGGACTTCGATAAGAAGCTCAAATACGAATCCTGAGACTTGATTTGAATAAACTTGAATCTGACGCCCATAAAGGTGTCGGATACCAAATATCAAAAGATTCTGACTGGTGGATCTGAAGAAGATTTTTAAAAAATATTCCTCATATTGCACAAAGTTGAAATTTGGGTTCTCACGAGGAGCTCAAATATAACTCAAAGGATTGATTTGAACAATCCTGAATCTGAGTCTCCACATGAATGTTGTACACCAGCAGGCAAAATATTCTAAATGATGGATTTGAAGAAGGAAGTTTTTTTAAAGAATATTCCTTATATTGAACCTAGTCAAAATATGAATTCAGGGACCAGATTTGAACAACTTAAAACTTACCCTCAAAAGGATGCCGTATACCAAATATCAAAATATTCTGACTGGTGGATCTGACGGAAAAAATCTGCAAAGAATATCCTTATACTGCACCATGTAACAATTTAAGCTCCCATGGATTGAACAAATATGAACCCATGAACTTAATTCGAACAAATTTGAATCTAACACCTCTAAGGACACTGTACAACAAATTTCAAAAGATTTTGACTGGTTGGTCTGAAGAAGAAGATTTCTAAAGAATGTTCCTCATATTTCGCCGAGTTAAAATTCAGGCGTCTGTGTGGAGCACAATAATGAACCCAGCTAATTGATTTGAAAAATGTTGAATCTGATCACCCCAAGGATGCTGTATATCAAATATCAAAAGGTTCAAAATGGTGGTCCTGGAGAAGAAGATTTTTTTAATTTTTGAAAACTGCTAACTCAGCATTTTCCCATCACCGACAGTGTTAAACTATGCGTCCCAATACGGTACCGTTTGACACAGCTGATTGCATTTTTATCCCATTGGATTCTACTGGGCATAAGCAGTCATGGAATTCTGACGCAAGCGATTTTTAGCTTGCCTCAACTGCTCACGCAATTTAATCCGGCATAAGCGGTTTTTTTTTTGCTCACCTACTTTCAGCTATTTTCGATGGTGACGGACCATGGAACGTGTGTACAGAATATGCTGGGAACATGTGTGTGTAGGCCACTACATGTACCAGTCCCTCTGAACTTCTTGCTCGATCTGACCACACTGGGGTGGAGAGGATAGTAAAAATGAATACAGGTTCATTCATTAACATATTTTATTAATTCATTTAAAATTGATTGGCTTGAATGCACTCGAAGGAGAAATTACCCAACCCGGTATTAACACCCTTCACTCTGATGTCAAAATACCACAATTTCAGGGAGATGTTTTTTCCCATAATGCATCTAGAAATTTAACCAATTCAATCTCGTTTGACAGAGCTCATTGAGCTCTGTCAAACGAGATTGAATTGGTTAAATTTCTAGTTGCATTATGGGAATTTTTTTCTGTCTAAAATTTAGATATTTTGACATCAGTGTGCAGGGGGTTAACTAAGTCTTTAGAAGATCTTTGTGAAGCAAAAAAGTAAAAAAAAGATTTCTGGAGAGCAATTTGCTCGCCTAAGTAGGTTCCAGGTGAACGATTTATTGCCACCCTGGATTTTTCAGAAATCCAAGCCTGCATTAGGATGCTTCATAGCCAATGTAATTCTTTATTCCATATTGGAAATATGGGCTTTTGAATTTTCTTTTCTTTTTTTAACTCCCGGGTTCCCACGGGGATGGGTGAACTTTTTTTGCACGAATCAATGACTTATGGCCAAATGTGAGTCAAATTGGCCCAGAGGTTTAGAAAATATAAATAATAGAAATTTCATCCAAAAAACAAAAACACTGTCCCTCCCAAAACAACTGAAAATATTACCCCTCAAACTTCTCAAGGCTAGATTATAGTGTACACCCCTAAAAGACGCTGAATACCAAATATTTGGCCTTGCGTTAACCGGTTCTCATCAGATCAACGAAGCTAAGCAACGTCGAGCCCGGCTAGTCCTCGGATGGGTGACCGTCTGAGCGATCGATTCAGACTCCCGCGTTGTGTCCTTGGGCAAGGCACTTAACCCTGCTTGTCCACATGGGGGCACGACGACTCCGTGTACTAAGGCGTTCTGCACGTCGATGGTGCGCATGTCTTCAACCAATCTGACTCTGCCTGTGCTGCAGTGTGGAGTTACGATGTTGGGGAGCTGGCAGCTGCTCGTCGTTGCTCGGTGGTTCTCTCCGGGTACTCCGGCTTCCTCCACCCGTAAAACTGTCACGGTCATGATTAGCCATTGTGCATAAGTATGTGACCTTAAACACCAATAAATAAATAAATAAATAAATAAATAAATAAATAATACCAAATATAGATTTATTCTATCGATCTGATCATGAGAAGAAGGAGTTTTTTTTTTAAATTTGGGGTAGTGTTCCCCACCCACTCATCATGGGAGTGGAGGAGGGCGGCTTCCTGCTGGCCCATCAGTCCAGCAGTTTGTGAGGAGAAGATTCAAATTCTCCCTTCACAAAGGACAGACAGACGAATAGACGGATGACGAACGAAGAGTGACTAGCATAGCTCATCTGACTTTCAGTTGGGTGAGCTAAAAATAGGAATGTCCCCGTCCCAAATCAGCCATCTTCTTATAATTTTGTCTCACAACAAATAAAATACATATGTATATATAACTACATATTATATTTTCGTAATCTTCCTTACCTCTTGTACACGTAAGTTCATAATCTCCTTGAAGTAAGCTGGTAACATCGTCAGCATCATATACCCTCCATAGTTTGTACAAACATGTATGGTGAACAAACCCCAGATGGGTTTGGAAGACAAAATTTTTAACCAAGGTGTGCTGACTTTATCCTGGATAAAATACAGAAATGAATAATGTGTAATCAAGAAATGAAATCGGATGAAAAACGCTCCCACACACACATTTGTGGCATACTGCATATATCCTTTTGATGCAAGTGTATAAAAAGTATACCCAGAAGCCAGTATATTTCAGTATTTAAACTCACTTGCTCGTGTCCTATTTGCTCCGTAGTAGTTGTATCGTTTACAATCAGTTCTAACTCATTTTCTGTCACACACGACGATGTTCTTGGAGAACTTGACATAGTTAAAATCCAAAGCGATGACCACAATACGTTGAATGATCCTAAATGAGATATAAAAACAAAGTGAATGTAAAAGTTCGCGTAACAATATTGAAGTGAATTTCAACAGTTTAATGTCAAGAGGCCGTTTTTCTGCTTCAAAATCAAAATACGTCCTAACATCCAAAAGTGAATTTAATTTACTGTTTTCCAGTGATTTTGTATGGTGGACTAAGCAATATTTTTTTTATTAACATCAAAAGGATAGTATACAAAGGTATTATACTGTACAAGAGAACAATTTATTATTTATTTATTTATTTATTTATTGGTGTTTAAGGTCACTTACTTATGTACAATGGCTAATCATGACCGTGACAGTTTTACAGTTGTAGGAAGCCGGTGTACCCGGAGAGAACCACCGAGCAACGACGAGCAGCTCCCCAACATCGTAACTCTGCACTGCAGCACAGGCAGGGTTAGATTGGTTGAAGACACGCGTACCATCGACGTGCAATACGCCTTAGTACACGGCGTCATCGTGCCCGCAGTGCCAGCGCGGAAAGATAGAACGAGAGGCCGCAGGCCTCGAGTTTTATCCTTCCACGATGGCACATGTGCCATATCTATTAACCCATTCGCACACGCGTGTCGTTCTGTGTTTATTACACGCCTTCACGTCTATAAAATAATTATTACAAGGGCACTCAGCAAATCAACTGACAACTATCAACTAAAAGAAGACGTTTCATCGCCAACCAAATTTGCGAGGGGAGCCCGTGCTTCTATTTCGTCCCATGAGTTCCAATGTGTTCTATGTGCCTACTGGCACATAGAACACGTTGGAAATCAGGGGACGAGTTTCAGCAATCACTAGCGATTTAAATTGTAATTGCTGTACACGATTTGTATAAATTCCAGTGACATTTCGCTTCTATTTAAAAATAGACCGTCAACGATTTCTGTTCCGCACATATGTGTGGAATAGATTTTCATTTTCCGTACGGTTTAGTGGTGTTGTAGATGGGGATTACATAGAACGGGTGTGTAATAAAACGGTATAATACACTGTACAAGAGTACAATTTATTATTTATTTTTTATTGGTGATTAAGGTCATATACTTATGCACAAGGTATAATCATGACCGTGACAGTTTTACGGGTGGAGGGAGCCGGAGTACCCGGAGCGAACCATCTAGCAACGACGAGCAGCTGCCAGCTCCCCAACATCGTAACTCTGCACTGCAGCACAGGCAGGGTTAGTTTAGTTGAAAGTATGCGCACCATAAACGTGCAGTACGCATTAGTACACGGCGTCATCGTGCCCCCCATGTCGACAATCGGGGTTAAGTGCCTTGCCCAAGGACACAACGCGGAAGTCCAAATCAATCGCTCAGAAGGTCACCCATCCGAGAACTAACCGGGCTCGACATTGCTTAACTTCGGTGATCTGACGAGAACCGGTTACTGCAACACTACCGCGCCCCTCAAGGTGAATAAATCTGTAAAAACCACACGAGTAGAATGGAATTTAAACATGATCTGAAAGTGCTCACCAGGAAGCTACATGTACATAACAATTCATGTCAATATTTCCATCCATACCTGAAAAAAGTGCTGGGAACCTGTTATAACTGTCAAATTTCCAAGTTAAAGAGCAACAACTCTGAAAAAAAATCAACTGAGTGAAATGGAATTGAAACTTGATCTGCAACTACTCATCAGAAAGCTACATACAAAAACTGCATTTCAATATTTCCATCTTTATCTGACAAAATGCGGTAAACCTGCTTTGAGGGTCAAATTCCTAAGTTCAAGGGCAATAACTCAGTAATAAACCAACTGAGCGGAATGGAATTGAATTACATAGAACGCACTGGAGAGTGGTGGCCGAGTGGATAGGTGCGCTAGTCTCTCGTGCCAGAGGTCCCGGGATCGATCCCCGGTCGGGGAAAGTTCTCGAGGTGTCGGAACACTCTCTGTCACCATCAATTGTGGGGTTGATGTTGTCACAGCGTACCGTCCTATCGGGTGGGGACGAAAAATGGCTGTCCTCTGTGCGGAGAGAGACACACTCCATGCAGGCTAAAGATCCCTTCGTAGTATTCGAGAAGAGCTAGGCCACGAAGTTGCCGCTGTGAAGGTCATCCCACATACCTACGCCACTGAGCCAAGGATAGGCGTTAATATAAGTTGCATAACTTGTTCGCAATCCTTGTAAAACAAATAAGATTAAATAAAAAAAAATAAAATAAAATAAAATTAAAAAAAAAATGGAATTGAAACTTGATCTGTAAGTTCCCAACGGGAAGCTGCATACAAAATTATTTAATATTTTTATCGATAGCTGAAAAAATGCGGAAAACATGGGATGGACAGACGGACGCTGTAGACAGCGGGGGCCCAATAATCACCTTTCCACTGGCAAGCAACTCTCTCGGCCCAAAGAGTAGCAAATGAAAGGGCCGACTGACAGAAATTAAGGTGGTGATCCAATTAACCCTTTACCCAACGTAACGGCCAAAACCGGCCAGCGCTATTCTCAAAAATCGCCAATTAATTTTCAAAATATTTTCATTTTCTGTCTCAAAAACATAGGTTATGACCCTTCGTTGGAACGAGCTCGTCGAGCTCGTTCCAACGAGGGGTCATAACCTATGTTTTTGAGACAGAAAATGAAAAAAATTAGTTATTCAAGAATTTTTTTTGCAAGTGTCGTCTGCTTTTCATGTTAGGTAAAGGCTTAACTGAACACGTTTTTGTCTTACTTAATATTTTTTCGTATTTTCCAGGACATTAATTAAGAATAACCCAAGAATGCCAAGCAGTTAAGTGATATACCACGGTAAAGCTTATTGTCTCGTCTTTCGCTTGTCTCAGGTGGTCGTGGGGAATACCTCCAGTGCTTCACATTTAATATGACTTGAAATAAGTTCGCTTGATTTGTTTTGAAAAGGGGAGTTCTAAACGTAGTTATATTTATATTTAAAGGGTCGAAGATCAAATATCACTTTTCCGATTTCGTAGCTTCTACCTGTGGTTTCGGTTGCAAAAAACCCAAAACTATTCTTGATTTGGACAAAGAATGAGGAGATTTATGTCTTTGTGTTGTTGGGAGGAACGGGTTCAGGTGTGTGTGTGATGGGGTGGGGTAATTGTGACGGTGTTGGAATGTGAGGGTGTGTGATGGGGTGGTGAGTGGCTTTGAATTGTGACAGCGTGTGCTGGTGCATGTGTAGGGTTAGGGGGTGTGACAATATGGTGTGGGGTGTGTGGCGCTGTGGGGAGAGAAGCGTGGTGCCTGGACTGCATGTTCGTTGGTGTGTCACGGTGTTGGAGTGGGTGGGTGGGTGGGTGGGTGTGTGCGACGGTACGTGGTGGAGTATGCAGGGTGTGTGACGTGTTGGCCTAGTGTGTGAAGGAATGGTATGGGTATGTGACGATGTGTTTTTAGAGTGGTATGTGTGCCTGTGAATGTAAAGGTGTGAAGAATGAGTATGTTTACACACATGTTTATTGAACACAACATACCGAACACGTAAAATATGGATGGCCATCCTCCATCAAACCCATGCTCACACAGCAACCCTGCCACAGGAAATGTCACAGCTGTTCCGATATTTTGTCCTGAAAATATAAAAACTGCTAATGCCCACTATTGTACTAAAATCTGACCCGCTCTGGAAAAACTGCACCACTCCAAATGCAAGACACGCAGTCACCGAAGATCATAGCAACCGTTTTCACTCAACTGAAGGGTTGAAGCTTCCCAATTCATTACCCCTTTGAACCCTGGTGGTATCTACCATGTCGATTCAATGGCAGCAACTGGAAGAGTCGATATTCATTATTTGGGGTAGATCAATTAATATTTTCAACGTGCAGCCTTTGGGCTGCACGTTGAAAATATTGATTGGTCTACACCACACATTTACCTTGCAGTCATCCGCTTTAATGACATTATGACGTAGCTTGTGATTGACCCCCCCCCCCCCCCCCCTTCATATTCACTTAGCTGCCATCCTACGTAATAGAAGAAGGACGCCAACTCCCTGTAGCTCACCAACATTCCTCTTTGATAGTAACTTTGACAAACTCATTGTCACTCGGTAGTCATTAACAAAAGACAATAACAGAAACCGTAAGTCTTACCCACCCCGTACAAATCACGTTATAGCATCTATTATCGATTCGGGGTATCTTTTTCGGAGACGAGACCGATGAGCCAAAGACAGTGGTAGCCGTATACCATTTCTGTAAATTTACACACCATTCGAATGTTATTATTCTGTTATTTTTTTACGGGGACAACAGGAAGACAGCCAACATGGCTATGTTCTCCCCGAACTATATTCCATTTTGATGTTCAACAACCCTTGTAAAATGTTTTCTTGTAAAATTGATGGTGTATTGTTAAATAAAGTTATTACTCACTTACTTAAAAAAACACAAGAACTGTATAAAACAGGCTCATAACATGCGACAAAGCTGACCTAAACACAACCTCTTAAAAGTAAAACACAGAACTTACAAACACTAAGTTAAACATGAAATTCTGAGCTAAACAGAAAACTAAACGCAACTAAAAATGTTAAGAAAAATGTTTAAATGCAGAGCTGAGGAGTTAATCATGGAACAATGATAACGAGGAACATGTATGATGAATATAAGTGCCATGGGAAGAACAGGAGCACAGCAGCTGACCTAAACACTAAGTAAAACATGCAATTACGAGCTAAACAGAAAACTAAACGCAACTAAAAATGTCAAGAAAAATGTTTAAAATGCAGCGTATGGCGGGTTAATCGTGGAACAATGATACTGAGGAACATGTATGATGAATATAAGTGTCATGGGAAGAGAAGGAGCACAGCAGCTGACCTAAACACTAAGTTAAACATGAAATTCCGAGCTAAACAGAAAACTAAACGCAACTAAAAATGTCAAGGAAAATGTTTAAACGCAGGGTATGAGGGGTTAATCATGGAACAATGATACTGAGGAACATGTATGATGAATATAAGTGCCATGGGAAAAGAAGGAGCACAGCCGCTGACCTAAACACGAAGTTAAACATGAAATTCTGAGCTGAACAGAAACCTAAACGCAACTAAAAATGTCAAGAAAAATGTTCAAAATGCAGGGTATGAGGGGTTAATCATGGAACAATGATACTGAGGAACACGTATGATGAATATAAGTGCCATTAGTCCGGCCGCCGAGGCACTGAACCTGGTTTTGTTGTATTAATTGTTTTTCTCGGCGGATTATTACTCTATAGGGTCTCCTTGATGAGGTTTTTCTTACTGGACAGCTGACAGTATTGAGCATTTTTTTTTATTCGACAAAATCCAAGATGGCCGCCAAGGTGGCCGCTATGAAAAAATGCAATATCACCATATAACTTGGATCGGAATTTTTGGTAAGATAATATGGAATTTTGAAGATTTTTCTTCTTGATTCATCACACACATATATAATTGTTACTGATTGGCCAAAATAAGATTACCAAAATCCAATATGGCGGCCAAGATGGCCGCCAATGTGTCACACGTTTCTCATTTTTTGAGATTTCACCACGTATCCTTCATATTGTTTCTAAGATGTTGACAAATATGCATGCTTATATAATTCTATTTACCAGAGGGGCCATTTCTGCACACACTGGTACTCTAATATCCACCAGAAGTGGATTGTTGCTCACTGTATCACGTTATTTATAAACGCCGGTATAACCTAGTCAATCCGAAAAAAGTTGCGAATTATGTTACGTCCGTTGGAATTAACCGATATCATATGTATAAACAATGTAAGGTATATACAATGTACACATATCGGCACATTTTCATGAACCTACTGTTACTCTCATGTGTCATATGAAATATATTCTCTCAAAACCCAAGATGGCGTCCAAAATGGCCGCAAATATGGCAAAAAATCATCATTTCTTACACATATAGGCGGCTATTAGGCGCTATTATTTTGAAATGTCCAACCATGATTACCGATATGAATTAGCCATATGGGGTGATGCTCTTTTGTTATATATGATCAAAGGAATTGTTTGAGAAACCCAATATGGCGTCCAAAATGCCCCCAAAATTGGAAAAGTAACAAAGCAATTACAGTCTACACTCATCTGCCTATAGTCCAGTCGCCAATACACTTAACATGTTTTTTCTCGGTGTATTATCGTATCACTATATCGTATAACTATATGGTCTCCTCGTGTGATTCCTTTTTCTGGGCAGCTGACAGGGTTGATAATTTCCTTATAACCGCCAAAACCTAAGATGGCCCCAAATTCAAGTTTCCGCCGATACGGCTGAAAATATTGAAACTGAAAGTCAAAAGTCTTTACTAAATAATTCAGTACAGCACGCCATTTCCAACTGATTGTGTTGGTCACAAAGCGGGTCAGCTTATCCCCCAGATTTTCCAGAAAAAATGAAAATGGCTACCAAAATTAGTAACATTTTGCTATTTTCAGCAGTAGTGTTAAAGACTCCAAAACGGAGGTGGAAACTGAAATGTACGAGAAATTGTAACAAGAGAGATGTTTGCAAATATCATTGGTGAAGTACATAATAAGAACCACACAAGATGCAGTGAATATCAAGTTGAATGACTGTGTAGTTCCTTAGATCGACTCATCACTACGCATTACTGCCAGCGATGTCTGTTCATTGCAGCAATCCTCTGAAACACTGCGCGCACAGAAAATGGTACACGCCATGCTTGCTGCATTACACTTACACCTCGAATATTTGCATGGCGTTTTACTCGAACATGTGCACCTAATCATCTTCAGTATTTCATCAGGTGCTAGCTTGACGTTGGACGCGACTGTCACAGGGTTCAAAGATTTTGTATTCACGTCTTTCTCGAATCCAAATACAGTTGGGTCCATCTGCGGTGGATTAGGTTGAAGAGCATGCTTCCATATACAAGTTTGCAAGTGGGCCCGTTTGACATTATCAGTAAAAGCCTCTGTTGTGGGTTGTAGGCTGCACAATTTAGGAGCAGATGTTGCAGTCGGATTCCCAATTCGTGTTCTCCATATGCACAAACGAGCATCAGACATTGATGCTGATTTAGGAGATCTATAGCATAATGCTATGAACTTGGTGGCTTGTTCTAGAACATCCGATATCTCCACGTTATTCTCACCAAGTGATTCCAGTGTCCCATCAGTTTGCAGAACCTTCAGTACACGCCCTTTGCCGATACCAAAGTATCCCCTTACAGTATCGCATCCGGAAAGTGCGTGTGCAACGAGCAATTGAGGAACAATTTTCTTGTGTGTATCAACTGCGGCAGGTATATCTATCACCACCCGTCCATGGATTGGTGATTCCATAGTCATTGCAACCGTCAAGTGTTGTTCAAGGTAGTGATGCAGCAACAACAAATAGACGACAGTGTCGTCAGCAACAACCACAACGTTATTACATTCAGCTGCAGCAAACAATATTGCCTGTTGAACGATAATGTTGTCAGCTTCCTCGTTACTAGTTGCCATATCTACTCTATCTGTCACCGATCCACAAGGAACCTCAACCGGAATATCATGTTGGCCAGTAATTACAAGTTTGTGAGTTCGTGTGTTTTGCTCAGCAAAACTTTTGTCCGTGGTGAGTTGATCACATATAATGGAGATCAGTTGCTTTTTGTTCTCCACTACGGTCAGCACATGTTTTTGTGGTGGTAGCAGGGAGGTGGGTACAAGTTGAAACACCCGGCTGCTATCGGCCTTTCTGTGTGCCCTTGCCACGCACTTGGTGCTGTAGTCAACATATCTGTCAAATACCAAATACACATCACTCGATCGCAACTTCTGTTTGCTGTTGTCTTTAAATGTTGTAATGAAGTCTAGAACAGCTGCCGGTCTGGTTTGGGTAGACACGGGCCAATGAGGTATCCAGAGCAGTGCACAGCCATCGATAACAATTGCAGATTTCTTATCCACACCAGACATTCTTTTTGGTTTCTCAACAACTGTTTTATTTTTCAATACTGATTTTGATGTGCAAACGCGCACATCCCCGGATTCATCAAATATGGCGGTTGGTAGTGGTGACAGTTCAAAGGAAAGGATATGTTTGATATCTAATTCATGTGAAGTCTGGAATAAATGAGATTAGTGTCATATATTTTGACCTCCCCAACCTTCAGCGACTTTTTCAAGATTGCCATAGTTTGTACTGGTTTCGAAATTGACTCATAAAATCCACTCGGGAAGGCCTCTTTAAATTCCGTCATTTTCTGAACTCCGAGGCTGACAATCTTATCGACATTGACAGACGTTGGACCTATCCTACCAGTTGCGATGTTAATTATGGTCTCGGGGTGTCCGTTTGGATCCAATGGGTCGATACACATTCCAAGTTTAGTTCTCAGACCCATACAGTCGACAGAATCACTTGCAATTCTAGACTTGGCCTCTTCCTTATGTGCGATCTGTAATTTGTCACTATCTCGATCTTCTCGCAAATTCGATATACCGGTAGCTAACATACCACATGCATGCAAACTCAATGCCCAGGTTTTTAGTGTTTCTTTAATGTGATCCCTATGGTACCGGATTTGCCATGGCCATATCGCATGAAGGTAGTTTCGATACACATATCGCTCCATATGCCATTCTATCATCACATATTCACCCTTCAAGAAATGAGATAAAATATCCGGTGGCATATTTTGCATCTGCCGCAGATAGTAAAGCTCATAGCTTGCGTAATTTGCATGACCAGAATCACAGAAATAAGGAAGCACGCTTTTCACATCTTCGATGTGCAAAAGCCAGTCACCTTCTCTCTCCGCTCGTACGTACAACATCACGAGGAAGCATGGTTTCAAAAAAAGCATCCACCCACATTTCTGTCGTGCGACTTTCGCACGTGTTCTCTTCTAGCAATGCAAGTAAATCTTCTGCACATTGCAAATCATTATTCTCGAAAGCTGTTCGCAAAAGTTCTTCTGATAACAAACGCATGGCTCTCATATTCATTGGAAACTTTTTCCCAGTCAACATCTTTTCAACCCCACCGAATACTGACTCAAGTATATCTGAAAGTCCAGCATTGGCCATGAGCGTTCCAACTGAACCAATGGAACTCATAAGCAAATGCATACCACCCAATCGAGGAACAAATGCCGCGAATTTGTCAGGATAAGACCATAACACCTGCACTGCTATCTTGTATAACTGCTGATCGGCAGTAAATATAGTGAAGGGCTGTCCTGCATCTGACGATAGTTACACTGCCTTTTCCATAGCTGTCATGATAGTGTTTGGGTCAGCAGGTGTCATGTCTATTAGAGAGAGGTATGCTGCGTTCGTTTTTGGGTTCGTTGCTTGACCCGAGTCTCTCGTTATGCGGGTATTATACCCACTGAACTCCGGACAGTTCTGGTTACTGACCATATCTTTCAAAAATGCGAAGTCAAGTTCTATCGCTCTGCGTAATGACACTGCACTACGACACAATGTTGAAAGAAGGGGAACAGTGTTTCGTACATGTGATGCGGGCATGTTGGGTCGTTTGGGTCCATTGAAACGCACAACATCCAATTCGTACTCTGTTGGTTTTGTCATATCTGACTCTTTCAATCTTGGGATCGTCTGAGGCTCAACGGAATCATTATTGTCCTTCTGAGCCATCACGATTGCCAATGAATGGGTGCTTAGCTTCCCATTTTAAGAAGCAATTTCAGCATCAAAGTTGTCAACAACCACTTGTATGAGGCCATTGTTGGCATCCGAAATCGGTGTATCATTAGCATTCTTTGCAGCCAGAGCTGCCACAGATTTTTTGAATCTCAATAGCTCGTCATATGAGCATGTAACACCAAACTCATGCATGGTTTTTACCAACTGTTTAGAATCTCTTAACAGCGTTGCCAACGAAATTTGAAGCGGTGTGTATTTTCCACACAACGCTGATGTCGCTATGTTTCCTATCATAATGTGTGGTCCAAGTGTGGAACTAAACGATTTAGTAATGTGAGAAGTGTACCACATACAAACGAGGATGCCTCTCGCTGTTAACATCAGTGGCGTAGTTATCTTTGTCATGATCCATATCTTTGATTTCTTTGCCAATTACTTTACTGAGAATCTTTATAGAACTGTCAATATTGTCATCATCAGAGTCTTTAACGTGCCTAAGTGAGGTGCCAGCTCTGGATTTGTCGGCCAAAATGGTTGCGATTCCCGGGGAAGACAACACCAAAATGTCATCTCCGCAGCTATCGACTAGATCAGACACAAATGATCGACGGGAATTGTAAGTCCCACCAGATTGCAGATAAAGATCAAATAATTCGACATAACTCCATGTGGGGGATGTGTCATTTTTCATGTAAGATATGACAGATTGTATGGCCTGACTATGTGGTGACGAAAGATCAATTTTCTGTTTTGCAGCTGATTCTACCGATTTTGGATTCGTACATTTCGATCTACAGTCAACAAGGTACCGAGCATCGGCAGCATGTAAGTCGCTAACAGCACCACACACTCTAAGCTTTACTTCTTCGGACCATTTATCGTTCCTACGACAACAAATGCCAATTATTTCATCACTAACTGACATATGCGGTGTATGTGTGCCTATTTGGCGAAACAGGTAGGCGGGCCTCCACATTGAAGGATTCTTCGTATCCCGGTCAACTATGCAGTCATCACAACAAAATAGGCAATGACGCCTGGAAGTAAATTCGTCATGTGAACGTTTGGGTCGTTTTTCGGGCGGAGCGTCAGAATCTAGGGATGTGCTATGAGCAATGCCTGCTTGCTTCACATTCTTCGGGTGCAAATACTTCTCAACACAGTATTTATGGCAACTCAGAGTCAAATCTGGGTCTGCATCGTACCCATGTTGCAAAGCTATATGTAAGTCATCGTCATAAATCCTACTACACCTGAATATATTCTCAATTCGCTTTGCTTTCACGTTCATAAGAGGATCTTTGCTCCTCGATTCAGCACAACCGAACGTGGTTGAGAAAAAACAAGCATTTAACATGACGGAGTTAGTCTATGTCGTTTCAAAGCAAAGGTCGCCCGAACCTGATGCTATATCGAGTGAAGTTGAAGAAATAGAAACGCTAGTGATAAAAGGCGAGACAAAATTGTAAGTTTATGAGGTGTGTAGTGAGACACAATTGCGCAGTTGCAATAAAGCGTCCTCGCTCTAAGAAATCAAAGAGAAAAAAACAGATATATAACGTAATCTCCAAACGCATTCACATTTAAAGAGCGTTGTTAGAAATAAATAGCGTTGATAGATATAAATAGCGGTGTAATATCCGTTCAATTTCTACCAAATACCCAGTGCGGATGTCGTTACTATATCGAAACACAATTACATCACGTTTTGTGCTTATATAGTGAGTTAAGATGAAATAATCATTCGGATCTGTAATTTCCATATTAATTTTCGACCCCTTCAACAGTACCTCGCTGTAAGGCCCAATTGCACAAAATGCTCAATGTTGTCAGCTGTCCAGTAAGAAACATTAGTAAGAGGGGTGTCTGAACTAATAAAAACCGTTGAGAAAAATACATAATACAACAAAACATGGTTTGGTGAAAAAATGGCGTTTGGCGGCCGGACTACATGGGAAGAGAAGGATCAAAGCAGCTGACCTAAAGTTAAACATGAAATTCTGAGCTAAACAGAAAACTAAACGCAACTAAAAATGTCAAGAAAAATGTTTAGAATGCAGAGTATGAGGGGTTAATCAAGGAACAATGATACTGAGGAACATGTATGATGAATATAAGCGCCATGGGAAGAGAAGGAGCACAGCAGCTGACCTAAACACTTAGTTAAACATGAAATTCCGAACTAAATAGAAAACTAAACGCAACTAGAAATGTCAAGAAAAATGTTTAAAATGCAGAGTATGAGGGGTTAATAATGGAACAATGACACTGAGGAACATGTATGATGAACATAAGTGCCATGGAAAGAGAAGGAGCACAGCAGCTGACCTAAACACTTAGTTAAACATGAAATTCTGAGCTAAACAGAAAACTAAATGCAACTAAAATGTCAAGAAAAATGTTTAAAATGCAGGGTATGAGGGGTTAAATCGTGGTAGAATGATAATAATCATCATATAGAAACATTATAAAGGCCATGATATGGAAATAGGGCGAGCAAGTGACCTAAACAGAACCTTTAACATTATTGGACACGTACGCTGACGCCGACCGATCGAGCCATGCCATAAGCTCACACAACTAAAGTTGGTGAGCTAAAAATGATGACGTGTCATCACAAAACCCCAAGAGCGGCGACTCGGGTTCAACGAATTCAGAGGAATATAAACAGAAGAAATATGGGGGAAATCACCAAATAGCACACTGGGCAAAAATGGTTATCAGTTCTGGTATGCGATGTACTTTTATTTCATTTTCATTTATCTATATGATAAATAATATATCCCGAGAACTTTTCTTGTTTTTAACAATTTAAATATTTAATAAATTTACTTTAATTTTTTCTAGGCATTCATTCTCATCGTGGTGGGACACAACATCGACAAAACCAACATCAGCGTTTCTGTCTTTTTGTGGTGTATATTAACGTCAAGCCCGATTAATCCTTGAATGGATGACCCTTCAGCGATTTATTCGGGTGTTTTCGGTAGTAGGGGCTAGTGTGCGATCAGCGAAGTTGGAGTGTGTGACTCTGCGACGTTGAATCACATGCCAGCTGTGAACGTTGGGAATGTTTACAGTACTAAGCAATCGTCACCGTAGCTAGATGTAAAATAGGAGCCTGTTGAGGAGCTTGCCTGCGTGCCCGTCTGAGGAGCACCAGCAGTACGTTGAGCTGAGACTGTCATGGAATGAACAAAGGGTGTGTACGGCTATGATACGGGGTAATAATGTAAGTCAGAGAGTATTGTGGTGGATTCTAGAAGTTAACATTGCATAATTATATTATTATTAAATGAGGCTTAAAAATTAGGCCTCTCGTTCTATCCTTCCGCGTTGACACTCGTGCCATATTGATTAACTCATTCACACACGCGTGTCATGCTGTGTATATCTGTGACGACTAATATTATTTATCTTACAATCAACATGTATTTTGTCTGTATTAACTCCGCAACTGTCGTGTATCCGACCCCCTAATACAGATATTTGTATCAGGGGGTCGGATACAAACACGTTCCTTTCGCGTGAGTTCCATTTTTTTTTGTTTATCCGTACGAATAAATAGTTCGTTATATATTCGTCTGCATTCTTCACTTACCCCGTATATATTGTAAGATAACATGATTATTACGATTATGTGGATGTACAAAATATGTATCCGAGTCGCGCTCCGGGTTCTAAGGGCAGATCACGACGAGTCTTCGACTCGTCGTGATCTGCCCTTAGAACCCGGAGCGCGACTCGGATACATATTTTGTACATCCACATAATGGTAATAATCTCTATATATCGACAAATATATACATTGTCTATGTCAAGCAGGAATTCAACCAGGCATCATCCTAAAACCGCGCTACTGGATTGAAAATGAAAAGTTTTTTGGAAGGTGGCCTCGACGGGAGTCGATCCCAGGTCTACGACACCCAATCGCCTGGCCATAAATGCTCTGCCACCAAACCAACTGAGCTAACAATAACCCCAAACAAGGTTGCAATTGACTCAACCAGTATGTCACTTGTTAGAGGGAAAGCGATATATTAAAGTGACAATACATTAGTGGCTGTGCGACGGCAATGGTACAGTGATATTCCGTCACATGTTCGAGCAAAGGTGTCCGATGAAGTGACAATACGTTATTGGCCGTGCGACGGCAGTGAAAGAGTGAAGTGAAGAGGCGACCAAAGAACAAACATCAGCGAGAAGGAGGAAAAGCCAGCGACAACAGAGAATGCGGGCCCGCAAGTGACTCAAAAACTGTGTGGATAGGGGGTGACTGACGTTTTGTTTTCTAATTCATTGGATTTAATGTAAATCACAAATTACCATATTCATTTTTATATATATCGCCTGTGTCAAGCAGGAATTACACAAGGCATCGTATTAACACCGCGCCAATTGATTGAAAACTGTGATGTTTTGGGAAGGTGGCCTCGGCGAGAGTCGATCCCGAGTCTACGACACCCAGTCGCCTGGTCATAAAATAAAATGCTCTGCCACCATACCAACTGAGCCAACGCCCCCCCCCCCCCCCCACCCCACAAAGATTGCAAATGACTTAGTCAGTATGTTAGTTTACATTTACAACTCTCCCCGAGACCGATACACGAGAAATGACAATTGCTGAATTGCTGAATTGTTGGAATTGTTTTCTGTGATGATCCGTAATTGTCTACAAGTACCACAAATGGATATAATAGTATTAGTTACACAGTTTGCTTTCGCTCTCGTCCAATATGAAATTAACTGACACCATATATATCATATTAGGCCACCAACAAACTGTGTAACTAATAAATCTTACCGACTGCTGCATCGATGCACGGAACTAATAACAAAAGCGATCAAAATTAAATGGGAGAATTCTCACAATGTGTTCACGTGTCTTTGCCTTGTTACAATTTATGGGAGCGTGCCTACAGGCACGCTCCCATAAATTGTAACAAGGCAAATTCATACATACCATACAGTTTCATTTCGAAGGTAACATGACACACATCCACAGAATATGAAGCCTTTTAAGTTACCTATCCTGCACTTAGGCCAAATATGGGCTTCCAACACTCAATCCTTCAACTTGAAGCGTTTATCGGCTGCCGCCATTTTGAATAATCAAAGAACAAAGGGGAGATTACCCATAGCTGTCAGGTAAATTTTGATGTTGACAGGCAGTATATGGTTTTATATGCAGTCAGCATGTGACGTCTTTGAACCAATGACAATCCCGGATACTTTTAGGAGGGAAGATATATAAATATAAAAATACATTTGATTAGTTGTATTTTTCCAGTACTTTCTTCATCCGTTCACTGCCTTTTAACAAGTCCAAATAGGATAGGATAAAAGGGAAAAGTTCAGGATTGTTTGGATTGAAAGCAGTTATGAGAGTGAGAATATCGTAATTTGGATTCTTTTCTTTTGGGGTTCTATAACTACCACCTTGTTGGTATATCAAGGCAGTTTGAGCAAACAAACACGATGGGTTAATTGTAATGTTGATAGATCAGACAAAGAGCATTGAAATTTAAGAAAATGATATTCAATAGATTAGAGGGTATTTTCTCTTTAATTTGAACCCCCTAATTACAGATATTTTTATTGACTTCGTAAGAAGTATAGTTTATAATGCACTGTTGTCGTGCAAAAAAGAGTCTCCAGCTTTTTGCACCCCAACCTTTAATGGAGGGTAAAAGGTCCCTGCTTTATCAAATTGATGGAAAATGAACTAAGCTTGTCAGTGTGAATAATATTTTAAAGTGCATGTTTTGAAAAATGTATAAAATATTGGTGATAACTGTCTTCTGAGAAGAGTGAGTGAAGATAAAAATTGGGTGGGGATACGTAAAAGTATGTCAGTTTTATTCAGTGTAAAACTGGTTGGTAGTATAGGAATTACCGAATTTAAAGGCAAAAGCACCATGGCGACCTACATTTTTAGTCTGTGTGAAACACACAGACTATTGTTTTTGTACGTTTTTTTTTTCTTTTTTTAATCTTCTTCTACTTCTTATTCACATGTCTTCTGTCTTCTAAGCACAATTTTGTCCGCAAGATAACTCGAAAACGAATTGTCCAATCTCGTTGATTTTTGGCATACTGACAGAGTCACAAGTTCTCGGCACCTAATGTTTTTCAGATTCCTAGGGCATTAGGGGTGTCCGTGGGGGTGTTTTGAAAGTGGGTTATGCCCATATATCAGGCGTGGTATGACCTATGGACCTGGGACCAACACCAAATGAGTCGACACTAGATGGAGGTTCAAAATATGGATCAACGTCACGGAGGTCTCTTAGGGATCATTGAGTGCATTTTTCAGAATTGCAGGAAACCACATTTTTTGCCCCCCCCCCCCCCAATGCATTCCTAAAGTTCATACATGCATATTTTACATGAAAAAACTGGGCGTGGTCAAAAATTTTGAAAGCGGGTCACGCTCATATCTCAAGCATGGTATGATGCATAGACCCGGGACCAACACCAAATGAGTCGACACACGATAGAGGTTCAAAATATGGGTAACGGTCACAGAGGTCACCTAGGGATCATTGAGTGCATTTTTCAGAATTGCGGGAAATCGCATTTTTTGACGCCCAAAAGCATTCCCGAAGTCCATACATACATTTTTACGTAAAAAAGTGGGTGTGGCCAAAAGTTTTGAAAGTGGGTCATGCTCATATCTCAAGCATGGTATGACGAATGGACCTGGGACTAACACCAAATGAGTCGACACTCGATGGAGGTTCAAAATATGGGCCAAGGTCACGGAGGTCGCCTAGGGGTCATTGAGTGCATTTTTCAGAATTGATGAAAATCACATTTTTAACCCCCCCCCCCCCCTAATACATTCCCAAAGTCCATACACGCATTTTTACGTAAAAGAAATTGGGGGTGGCTTAACATCTTCTAGCTAATACGAATATTTGCTATCGTCTACAAATATGGTAGATTCGGAGTTGTTGGAGCAGATTTTTTTTAAACTGTTTTACGCTCATACTTCAGGCTTGGTATGGCCTATAGTCATGGGACGTACACCGAATGAGTTGAAACTTGCTGGGGTTCAAAATGTGGTCCACCTCAATGTGGTCAACGCAGGTGATTAAATGCATATTTCTCAATGGTAAATGCATTTTATAACAACTAATGCAATTCTGAAGATTATGCACATATCTCATCATTCAAATAAGTGGTAGAGCCAGTAATGTCAATTTCTGATTCCATGATCGAATCCTCTAAATAGTGTGCAAATATATGACTTTTCTGGTTTCTTATAAAAATTGTTCTGATTCCTGTTTGAACATCTGTAAATACTGTTGACGAAAATCATTTTTGATTTGCTTAAAAAATATTTTACTCCCGAAAATAAATTCTCTTTCTATATAGTTTTTTCCTGATAATTAACCCTTTCCACACAGACTTGAATTTACTGGATGCAGTAAATTCTGTTTCTCTAGTTTCAGAATATTTTTCAAGAGGCGATAAACTGAAGGGTTGTTTTTGCCAAAATCGGCTTGATGAGGTGGGGAGTGTGGGTGTGTGGGGGGGGGGGGAGGGTGGGTCAAGACTTGTGCTGTCGCCAAAGGAAAAAAAACGTGTATTATGACCTATTGCAAACCTCATGACTCCATTTTGACACGTGAGAAGCATAATGTCCCATCTCCTTTTTAGCGGCGAAAGTTTGCCAGCGTAATTTCGCAGTTTCCCAAGGGAGAACACCAAAGAGCCCCCCTTCAGTAACCCACCCCTAGCCGGAGTTGGTTGGTAGGTGGTTCCAGGATGTTCTGCCCCATGGCAACTTGAAAATTAACATCGACTTGTACAGTGCACATGACACAAAGCGACATGACCATTGATAGCCGGTGTAATCAAGTTATGATATATATTTACGCAGTAGTAGCGCTATTCCATCAGTATGATCACAGTTTATCTATTTATGTAGTAGGGGAACATTTCCATTAGTTTGATCTCAGATTGTCTATTTACGTTGTAGCATGGTTTTTCCATTAGTATTATCACACTTTATCTATTTAAGTAGAGGTGGGGCTTTTCCATTAGTATTATCACAGTTTATCTACTTACAAAGTAGTAGGGCTTTCCATTGGTATTATCACAGTTTATCTATTTACGTAGTAGTAGGGCTTTTCCATTAGTATTATCACAGTTTATCTATTTACGTAGTAGTAGGGCTTTTCCATTAGTATTATCACAGTTTATCTATTTACGTAGTAGGGGAGCTTTTCCATTAGTATGACCACAGTTTATCTATTTACGTAGTAGTAGGGTTTTCCATTAGTATGATCACAGTTTATCTATTTACGTCGCAGTAGGGCTTTTCCATTAGTATGATCACAGTTTATCTATTTACGTCGTAGCAGGGCTTTTTGATTAGTCTTACCATAGTTTATCTATTTACGTAGTAGTAGGGCTTTTCCATTAGTCTTACCACAGTTTATCTATTTACGTAGTAGTAGGGCTTTTCCATTAGTATGATCACAATTTATCTATTTACGTAGTAGCAGGGCTTTTCCATTAGTATGATCACAGTTATCTATTTACGTCGTAGCAGGGCTTTTTGATTAGTCTTACCACAGTTTATCTATTTACGTAGTAGCAGGGCTTTCCCATTAGTATGATCACAGTTTATCTATTTACGTCGTAGCAGGGCTTTTCCATTAGTGTGATCACAGTTTATCTATTTACGTAGTGGGGGAGCTTTTCAATTAGTATGATCACAGTTTATCTATTTATGTAGCAGTAGGGCTTTTCCATTAGTATGATCACAATTTATCTATTTACGTAGTAGCAGGGCTTTTCCATTAGTATGATCACAGTTTATCTATTTACGTCGTAGCAGGGCTTTTTGATTAGTCTTACCACAGTTTATCTATTTACGTAGTAGCAGGGCTTTTCCATTAGTATGATCACAGTTTATCTATTTACGTCGTAGCAGGGCTTTTCCATTAGTGTGATCACAGTTTATCTATTTACGTAGTGGGGGAGCTTTTCAATTAGTATGATCACAGTTTATCTATTTACGTCGTAGCAGGGCTTTTTGATTAGTCTTACCACAGTTTATCTATTTACGTAGTAGCAGGGCTTTTCCATTAGTATGATCACAGTTTATCTATTTACGTCGTAGCAGGGCATTTCCATTAGTGTGATCACAGTTTATCTATTTACGTAGTGGGGGAGCTTTTCAATTAGTATGATCACAGTTTATCTATTTACGTCGTAGCAGGGCTTTTCCATTAGTATAATAACAGTTTATCTGTTCACGTAGTAGGGGAGCTTTTCCATTAGTATGGTCATAGTTTATCTATTTACGTAGTAGTAGGGCCTTTCCAATAGTATGATCACAGTTTATCTATTTACATAGTAGTAGGGATTTTCCATTAGTATGATCACAGTTTATCTATTTACGTAGTAGTAGGGCTTTTCCATTAGTATGATGACAGTTTATCTATTTACGTAGTAGTAGGGCTTTCCATTAGTATTATCACAGTTTATCTATTTACGTAGTAGTAGGGATTTTCCATTAGTATGATCACAGTTTATCTATTTACGTAGTAGTAGGGCTTTCCATTAGTATTATCACAGTTTATCTATTTATGTAGTAGTAGGGATTTTCCATTAGTATGATCACAGTTTATCGATTTACGTAGTAGGGGAGCTTTTCCATTAGTATTATCACAGTTTATCTATTTACATAGTAGTAGGGCTTTTCCATTAGTATGATGACAGTTTATCTATTTACGTAGTAGTAGGGCTTTCCATTAGTATTATCGCAGTTTATCTATTTACGTAGTAGTAGGGATTTTCCATTAGTATGATCACAGTTTATCTATTTACGTACTAGAGGAGCTTTTCCATTAGTATTATCACAGTTTATCTATTTAGGTAGTGGTATGGCTTTTCCATTAGTATGATCACAGTTTATCTATTTACGTAGTAGAGGAGCTTTTCCATTAGTATTATCACAGTTTATCTATTTAGGTAGTGGTATGGCTTTTCCATTAGTATGATCACAGTTTATCTATTTACGTAGTAGTAAGGCTTTTCCATTAGTATGATCACAGTTTATCTATTTGCATCGTAACAGGGCTTTTCCATTAGTACAATCACAGTTTATCTATTTGTGTCGTAGCAGGGTTTTTCCATTAGTATGATTACAGTTTATCTATTTACGTAGTATGGCTTTTCCATTAGTATGATCACAATTTATCTATTTACATAGTAGTAGTTCTTTTCCATTAGCATTATCACAGGTTATCTATTTACGAAGTAGTAGGGTTTTCCATTGATATAATCGCAGTTCATCTATTTACATAGCAGTAGGGTTTTTCGTTAGTATGATCACAGTTTATCTATTTACGTAGTAGCAGGGCTTTTCCATTAGTATTATCACAGTTTATCTATTTACGTAGCAGTAGGGCTTTTCCATTAGTATGATCACAGTTTATCTATTAACGTAGTAGTAGGGCTTTTCCATTAGTATTATCACAGTTTATCTAATTACGTAGTAGTAGGGCTTTTCCATTAGTATGATCACAATCTATCTATTTGCGTAGCAGTGGGGCTTTTCCATTAGTATGATCACAGTTTATCTATTTGCGTCGTAGCAGGGCTTTTCCATTAGTATGATCACAGTTTATCTATTTACGTAGTAGGGGAGCTTTTCCATTAGTAATATCACAGTTTATCTATTTACGTAGTAGTAGGGCTTTTCCATTAGTAATATCACAGTTTATCTATTTACGTAGTAGTAGGGCTTTTCCATTAGTATTATCACAGTTTATCTAATTACGTAGTAGTAGGGCTTTTCCATTAGTGTGATCACAGTTTATCTATTTACGTAGTCGGGGAACGTTTCCATTAGTATTATCACAGTTTATCTATTGACGTAGTGGCGGAGCTTTTCCGTTAGTATTATCACAGTTTATCTATTTACGTAGTAGGGGAGCTTTTCCATTAGTATGATCACAGTTTATCTATTTAAGCATTAGTAGGTCTTTTCCATTAGTATCATCACAGTTTATGTATTTGCATCGTAGCAGGGTTTTTCCATTAGTATGATCACAGTTTATCTATTTGTATCGTAGCAGGGTTTTTCCATTAGTATGATCACAGTTTATCTATTTACGTAGTAGAGGAGGTTTTCCATTAGTATTATCACAGTTTATCTATTTACGTAGTATGGCTTTTCCATTAGTATGATCACAATTTATCTATTTACATAGTAGTAGTTATTTTCCATTAGCGTTATCACAGGTTATCTATTTACGAAGTAGTAGGGTTCTCCATTGATATAATCGCAGTTCATCTATTTACATAGCAGTAGGGTTTTTCGTTAGTATGATCACAGTTTATCTATTTACGTAGTAGCAGGGC
Organism: Pictodentalium vernedei; assembly: GCA_031216915.1. Taxonomy (NCBI): domain Eukaryota; kingdom Metazoa; phylum Mollusca; class Scaphopoda; order Dentaliida; family Dentaliidae; genus Pictodentalium; species Pictodentalium vernedei. Next base: position 472,822,348 of record CM062292.1, on the reverse strand, counting down.
TTTTCCATTAGTATTATCACAGTTTATCTATTTACGTAGCAGTAGGGCTTTTCCATTAGTATGATCACAGTTTATCTATTAACGTAGTAGTAGGGCTTTTCCATTAGTATTATCACAGTTTATCTAATTACGTAGTAGTAGGGCTTTTCCATTAGTGTGATCACAGTTTATCTATTTACGTAGTTGGGGAACGTTTCCATTAGTATTATCACAGTTTATCTATTTACATAGTAGTAGGGCTTTTCCATTAGTATTATCACAGTTTATCTATTTACGTAGTAGTAGGGTTTTCCATTAGTATGATCACAGTTTATCTATATACGTAGTAGTAGGGCTTTTCCATTACTGTAATCACAGTTTTTCTATTTACGTAAAAGGGGAGCTTTTCCATTAGTATTATCATAGTCTATCTATTTACGTAGTAGGGGAGCTTTTCCATTAGTATGATCACAGTTTATCTATTTGCGTCGTAGCAGGGCTTTTCCATTAGTATGATCACAGTTTATCTATTTACGTAGTAGGGGAGCTTTTCCATTAGTAATATCACAGTTTATCTATTTACGTAGTAGTAGGGCTTTTCCATTAGTAATATCACAGTTTATCTATTTACGTAGTAGTAGGGCTTTTGCATTAGTATTATCACAGTTTATCTAATTACGTAGTAGTAGGGCTTTTCCATTAGTATGATCACAATCTATCTATTTGCGTAGCAGTGGGGCTTTTCCATTAGTATGATCACAGTTTATCTATTTGCGTCGTAGCAGGGCTTTTCCATTAGTATGATCACAGTTTATGTATTTACGTAGTAGGGGAGCTTTTCCATTAGTAATATCACAGTTTATCTATTTACGTAGTAGTAGGGCTTTTCCATTAGTAATATCACAGTTTATCTATTTACGTAGTAGTAGGGCTTTTCCATTAGTATTATCACAGTTTATCTAATTACGTAGTAGTAGGGCTTTTCCATTAGTGTGATCACAGTTTATCTATTTACGTAGTCGGGGAACGTTCCCATTAGTATTATCACAGTTTATCTATTGACGTAGTGGCGGAGCTTTTCCGTTAGTATTATCACAGTTTATCTATTTACGTAGTAGGGGAGCTTTTCCATTAGTATGATCACAGTTTATCTATTTAAGCATTAGTAGGTCTTTTCCATTAGTATCATCACAGTTTATGTATTTGCATCGTAGCAGGGTTTTTCCATTAGTATGATCACAGTTTATCTATTTGTATCGTAGCAGGGTTTTTCCATTAGTATGATCACAGTTTATCTATTTACGTAGTAGAGGAGGTTTTCCATTAGTATTATCACAGTTTATCTATTTACGTAGTATGGCTTTTCCATTAGTATGATCACAATTTATCTATTTACATAGTAGTAGTAATTTTCCATTAGCGTTATCACAGGTTATCTATTTACGAAGTAGTAGGGTTTTCCATTGATATAATCGCAGTTCATCTATTTACATAGCAGTAGGGTTTTTCGTTAGTATGATCACAGTTTATCTATTTACGTAGTAGCAGGGCTTTTCCATTAGTATTATCACAGTTTATCTATTTACGTAGTAGTACGGCTTTTCCATTAGTATGATCACAGTTTATCTATTTGCGTAGTAGTATGGCTTTTCCATTAGTATGATCACAGTTTATCTATTCACGTAGTAGTATGGCTTTTCCATTAGTATGATCACAGTTTATCTATTTGCGTAGTAGTTGGGCTTTTCCATTAGTATGATAACAGTTTATCTATTTGCGTAGTAGTTGGGCTTTTCCATTAGTATGATCACAGTTTATCTATTTGCGTAGTAGTTGGGCTTTTCCATTAGTATGATAACAGTTTATCTATTTGCGTAGTAGTTGGGCTTTTCCATTAGTATGATCACAGTTTATCTATTTGCGTAGTAGTTGGGCTTTTCCATTAGTATGATAACAGTTTATCTATTTGCGTAGTAGTTGGGCTTTTCCATTAGTATGATCACAGTTTATCTATTTGCGTAGTAGTAGGGCTTTTCCATTAGTATTATCACAGTTCATTTATTTACATAGTAGTATGGCTTTTCCATTAGTATGATCACAGTTTATCTATTTGCGTCCTAGCAGGGCTTTTCCATTAGTATCATCACAGTTTATCTATTTACGTAGTAGTAGGGCTTTTCCATTAGTATTATCACAGTTTATCTATTTCTGTAGTAGTAGGGCTTTTCCATTAGTATGATCACAGTTTATCTATTTTTGTAATAGTTGGGCTTTTCCATTAGTATGATCATAGTTTATCTATTTACGTAGTAGTAGGGCTTTTCCATTAGTATGATCACAGTTTATCTATTTATGTAGTAGTGCGGCTTTTCCATTAGTATGATCACAGTTTATCTATTTTCGTAATAGTTGTGCTTTTCCATTAGTATTATCACAGTTTATATATTTACGTAGTAGTAGGGCTTTTCCATTAGTATTATCACAGTTTATCTATTTACGTAGTAGTAGGGCTTTTCCATTAGTATGATCACAGTTTATCTATTTACGTAGTAGTATGGCTTTTCCATTAGTATGATCACAGTTTATCTATTTGCGTAGTAGTTGGGCTTTTCCATTAGTATGATCATAGTTTATCTATTTACGTAGTAGTAGGGCTTTTCCATTAGTATGATCACAGTTTATCTATTTACGTAGTAGTAGGGCTTTTCCATTAGTATTATCACAGTTTATCTAATTACGTAGTAGTAGGGCTTTTCCATTAGTGTGATCACAGTTTATCTATTTACGTAGTTGGGGAACGTTTCCATTAGTATTATCACAGTTTATCTATTTACATAGTAGAAGGGCTTTCCCATTAGTATGATCACAGTTTATCTACTTAAGCATTAGTAGGTCTTTTCCATTAGTATGATCACAGTTTATCTATATACGTAGTAGTAGGGCTTTTCCATTAGTATGATCACAGTTTATCTATTTACGTAGTAGTAGGGTTTTCCATTAGTATGATCACAGTTTATCTATATACGTAGTAGTAGGGCTTTTCCATTACTGTAATCACAGTTTATCTATTTACGTAATAGGGGAGCTTTTCCATTAGAATGATCACAGTTTATCTATATACGTAGTAGTAGGGTTTTTCCAATTCTGTAATCACAGTTTATCTATTTACGTAATAGGGGAGCTTTTCCATTAGTATTATCACAGTTTATCTATTTACGTAGAAGTAGGGCTTTTCCATTAGTATGATCACAATTTATCTATTTACGTAGTAGTAGGGCTTTTCCATTAGTATGATCACAATTTATCTATTTACGTAGAAGTAGGGCTTTTCCATTAGTATTATCACAGTTTATCTATTTACGTAGAAGTAGGGCTTTTCCATTAGTATTATCACAGTTTATCTATTTACGTAGTAGTAGGGCTTTTCCATTAGTATTATCACAGCTTATCTATTTAAGCATTAGTAGGTCTTTTCCATTAGTATGATCACAGTTTATCTATTTAAGCATTAGTAGGTCTTTTCCATTAGTATGATCACAGTTTATCTATTTACGTAGTAGTAGGGCTTTTCCATTAGTATGATCACAATTTATCTATTTACGTAGTAGTGGGGCTTTTCCATTAGTATGATCACAGTTTATCTTTTTGCGTCGTAGCAGGGCTTTTCCATTAGTATGATCACAGTTTATCTATTTACGTAGCAGGGGAGCTTTTCCATTAGTAATATCACAGTTTATCTATTTACGTAGTAGTAGGGCTTTTCCATTAGTAATATCACAGTTTATCTATTTACGTAGATCTATTTACGTAGTAGTAGGGCTTTTCCATTATTATTATCACAGTTTATCTAATTACGTAGTAGTAGGGCTTTTCCATTAGTGTGATCACAGTTTATCTATTTACGTAGTTGGGGAACGATTCCATTAATATTATCACAGTTTATCTATTTACATAGTAGTAGGGCTTTCCCATTAGTATGATCACAGTTTATCTATTTAAGCATTAGTAGGTCTTTTCCATTAGTATGATCACAGTTTATCTATATACGTAGTAGTAGGGCTTTTCCATTAGTATTATCACAGTTTATCTATTTACGTAGTAGTAGGGTTTTCCATTAGTATGATCACAGTTTATCTATATACGTAGTAGTAGGGCTTTTCCATTACTGTAATCACAGTTTATCTATTTATGTAGTAGGGGAGCTTTTCCATTAGTATTATCACAGTTTATCTATTTACGTAGTGGCGGAGCTTTTCCATTAGTATTATCACAGTTTATATATTTACGTAGTAGGGGAGCTTTCCCATTAGTATGATCACAGTTTATCTATTTAAGCATTAGTAGGCCTTTTCCATTAGTATGATCACAGTTTATCTATTTACGTAGTAGCAGGGCTTTTCCATTAGTATAATCACAGTTTATCTATTTACGTAGTAGGGGAGCTTTTCCATTAGTATTATCACAGGTTATCTATTTACATAGCAGTAGGGCTTCTCCATTAGTATGATCACAGTTTATCTATTTACGAAGTAGCAGGGCTTTTCCATTAGTATAATCACAGTTTATCTATTTACGTAGCAGGGGAGCTTTTCCATTAGTAATATCACAGTTTATCTATTTACGTAGTAGTAGGGATTTTCCATCAGTAATATCACAGTTTATCTATTTACGTAGATCTATTTATGTAGTAGTAGGGCTTTTCCATTATTATTATCACAGTTTATCTAATTACGTAGTAGTAGGGCTTTTCCATTAGTGTGATCACAGTTTATCTATTTACGTAGTTGGGGAACGTTTCCATTAGTATTATCACAGTTTATCTATTTACATAGTAGTAGGGCTTTCCCATTAGTATGATCACAGTTTATCTATTTAAGCATTAGTAGGTCTTTTCCATTAGTATGATCACAGTTTATCTATATACGTAGTAGTAGGGCTTTTCCATTAGTATTATCACAGTTTATCTATTTACGTAGTAGTAGGGTTTTCCATTAGTATGATCACAGTTTACCTATATACGTAGTAGTAGGGCTTTTCCATTACTGTAATCACAGTTTATCTATTTATGTAGTAGGGGAGCTTTTCCATTAGTATTATCACAGTTTATCTATTTACGTAGTGGCGGAGCTTTTCCATTAGTATTATCACAGTTTATATATTTACGTAGTAGGGGAGCTTTCCCATTAGTATGATCACAGTTTATCTATTTAAGCATTAGTAGGTCTTTTCCATTAGTATGATCACAGTTTATCTAATTACGTAGTAGTAGGGCTTTTCCATTAGTATGATCACAGTTTATGTATTTACGTAGTAGCAGGGCTTTTCCATTAGTATAATCACAGTTTATCTATTTACGTAGTAGGGGAGCTTTTCCATTAGTATTATCACAGGTTATCTATTTACATAGCAGTAGGGCTTCTCCATTAGTATGATCACAGTTTATCTATTTACGTAGTAGGGCTTTTCCATTAGTATTATCACAGTTTATCTATTTACGTTGTAGTAGGGCTTTTCCATTAGTATGATCACAGTTTATCTATTTACGTACTATTAGGGCTTTTCCATTAGTATTATCACAGTTTATCTATTTACGTAGTAGTATGGCCTTTCCATTAGTATTATCACAGTTTATCTATTTACGTACTAGTAGGGCTTTTCCATTAGTATTATCACAGTTTATCTATTTACGCGCTAGTAGGGCCTTTCCATTAGTGTAATCACAGTTTATCTATTTACGTAGTAGGTGGGCTTTCCCATTAGTATTATCACAGTTTATCTATTTACGTGCTAGTAGGGCTTTTCCATTAGTGTAATCACAGTTCATCTATTTACGTAGTAGTAGGCCTTTTCCATTAGTATGATCACAGTTTATCTATTTACGTAGTAGGGCTTTTCCATTAGTATTATCACAGTTTATCTATTTACGTAGTAGTGTGGCCTTTCCATTAGTAGTATCACAGTTTATCTATTTACGTACTAGTAGGGCTTTTCCATTAGTATTATCACAGTTTATCTATTTACGTAGTAGTAGGGCTTTTCCATTAGTATAATCACAGTTTATCTATTTACGTAGTAGTATGGCTTTTCCATTATTATGATCACAGTTTATCTATTTACGTACTAGTAGGGCTTTTCCATTAGTATGATCACAGTTTATCTATTTACGCGCTAGTAGGGCCTTTCCATTAGTGTAATCACAGTTTATCTATTTACGTAGTTGCTGGGCTTCCCATTAGTATTATCACACTTTATCTATTTACGTGCTAGTAGGGCTTTTCCATTAGTGTAATCACAGTTTATCTATTTACGTAGTAGTAGGGCTTTTCCATTAGTATTATCACAGTTTATCTATTTACGTAGTAGGGGAGCTTTTCCATTAGTATTATCACAGGTCATCTCTTTACGTAGTAGTAGGGCTTTTCCATTAGTATGATCATAGTTTATCTATATACGTAGTAATAGGGTTTTCCATTAGTATGATCACAATTTATTTATTTACATAGTTGTATGGCTTTTCCATTAGAATGATCACAGTTTATCTATTTACGTAGTAGTAGGGCTTTTCCATTAGTATGATCACAGTTTATCTATTTACGTAATAGTAGGGCTTTTCCATTAGTATGATCACACTTTATCTATTTACGTAGTAGTAGGGCTTTTCCATTAGTATGATCACAGTTTATCTATTTACGTAGTAGTAGGGCTTTTCCATTAGTATGATCACAGTTTATCTATTTACGTAGTAGTAGGGCTTTTCCATTAGTATTATCACAGTTTATCTATTTACGTAGTAGTAGGGCTTTTCCATTTATATGATCACAGTTTATCTATTTACGTACTAGTAGGGCTTTTCCATTAGTATGATCACAGTTTATCTATTTACGTAGTAGTAGAGCTTTTTTCATTGGTTTGGTCACAGTTTATCTATTTAGGTATTAGTAGGGCTTTTCCATTAGTATGTTTGCATAATTAGAGTTGGGAGCTTTCATCGGTCAATTTCAAAACTGGACAATTTGATTGGCTAAACAATATACATCTGGGCCACATTTGCATAATTTCAGTAGGGAGAATTTACGTTATCTGACCTATTTAGGGTGAGTTACATTGTATTAATCTTTTACCTACAAGAAAAACGCCATTCATTTTTTTATATTTTCACTTTATGCTTCCAAAACATAGGTTATGACCTCTCATTGGAATTAGCGTGTCGCGCTCGTTCCAATGAGGGGTCTTAACCTATGTTTTGGAAACAAAAAATTAAAATTTTTAGTTACACAAGGGTGTTTTTTCCAAGTGCCGTCTGCAACTCAAGTTAGGTGATGGGTTAAAAAGTCATACTAAGTGGCTAATTTGTGCGTGTGTGTGTCATATGATAAATAGAATATGAAATGAGTGTTTTTCTCATATAATATTTATGAAACTTGTTCGGATATTCCGTTTGGGCGAGCCAGAGGCTCGCCCAAACGGAGAATTCTTAGACTCGTTTCATAAATATTATATGAGAAAAATACTCATTCCATATCCTCTATATATCATAGCACAGAAGAGTTCTTGGAATCAGGTTCTGATAATCTATTGATCTGATAGCACCCATACACACAAGGCAAACTACTACAGAAATAACAATATACCATTACCTGCCAATGCTACACTAATCAGACGACTACGTTCAGCTCGAGGAATCCATGTGCTGAATAATGAGTGCATACACGGAGTGAGAGCCGCCTGAAATCAAAACGAGTTATAAAAACCAAAGAAGCAAACACAGAATCAGCAAATAAATAAAAATCACGATGAAGTAAATGCAAAATAAATTATTAAAAAAATAAAACTATGGACAACACCAGCAACATAAAAATAAAAGCATTGTGAAAGCATAGTTATCAGTAGTCAACGAACAGGCTGGAAATGTACTATGCAAATAGAGTGAATATCGTTAATTCTGTGTGGCTTGAATATTGAACATGGAAGTACGGCCATTTGTTTGAGAGAAAAAGAAGAAAAAAATGAAAAAGTACTACATGTTTTTTGGCGACATGTAAGATAACTTGTCATCCATATTCAAGCCAACTTAACCCTTTCGCTACTACGGGACCATATTGAGTACGGAACCAACTGTTGACGGCCTGTGCGATAAGTCCGTACTCAGTACGGAGATACCACATACATGTACAGAGAATGGATATCATAGCTCGTTGTGATTTTCAATAGAACGCATGTTGTACGAAATGCAAGCGACAGACGATATGGCATTATCCATTTGATCTCGACCATTTTTCGCGTCTATGTAAATTTCGAAATACCCAATGCAACAACGAACTCAATAGTCCAAACTTGTCCCAACATATGTAATTGTTTTTTGTTGTCCTGTGCCACACGGCGACAAAATAAAACAAAAATTATATGACGGCCTGTGGAGCAAAGTTTGGACTACATGGTCAGTCCATTAAATAGGAACTAAATTCAAGTCGACTAGACGTCTTTTTCTTTTGAGATTTATGGAGTGAGGCTGGGAGTTGTTTTGGAAACATTGTTGAACTTAGTCAACGTTCTTCCAATATACTGTACGTAGAGAATGGATTGTAACAAAATCACCCGTAGAGGGGAGGTATCACCCGTAATATCACTTTCAAATTCTGCACACATGGACAAAAATCACAAACAATGTTTCAGCCATTGGACCTCCGGGTTTAACCCGGAGGTCCATTGGCTGGAACTTTGCTTGTGCTTGTTGTGATTTGCAACAGATCTGCAATTATTGCTTGGGTGGAATCGCCACCCACTCCAATGGTGATTTAGTGATAATACACTATCCACATACTGTATAATAACAGTTTTAAATTTACAAATACGTGAACGTTATTCGCGCTTTCATTTTTTTCACTTTAACTCCATTCCCTCCAATATATGGTTCAGCACAGGATATATCAAAACAGCACAGCAGCGAAATGGTTAATAATTATTTATATAGCCCCTATAGGTATCGCGGAACTAAATATTGAAATTAGAGTTAACCGCCTTCGGAAATGATGTAATCTCTAAAAAAATAAACAGCCTTGGGAAAATATATTGTTTCAATAAACGTTTGAAACATTCTATTGGCACCTTGCATTATTGTTGAATATTCTTGATAAAAGAAGGGTGAGTTGATGACTTTTGGATCTAAAAATACAATTTACTTTTCGTGTGTTTTTGTAGGGACTTCCCTGAAAATTATGTGCACGTGACCGGTACTTCTCTTTGTGTCAGTGTTTCTCCGTTATTTATTGCATGACCTCGTTTTCGGATCAGAAAAAGTTGTCTGAAGGGCTGTACTTGACAGAGATATTTGAATGCCAAAATGAAAGTGATGCGATCATATTTTTTTCCGCCTGAACGTTATAATGGTCGCCTATGGGAAAATATTTAGTTCCGTGATACCTTAAACTCTTGAAAGGGGGAAAAGTATAGATAATTTAGAAATTGAAGGAGGAGGCTGGTGTTGTCAACATGAGTAAGAGTGTGGGAGAGCAAGCTGGTAAGCGAACAATTCAGTTGGATAGTTTTTAAATGTGTTACTTAACTTTATTCAACAGATTAAAACAACTACAATTCACACCCAAAATGTTTAACCACCATAACAAATAAACAATATATACTATTGCCATGCTTGTATTAATTATTAATTGTTTGTTTGTACTCTATATACTGCAAATAATTTATCAGTTATCAATAACAAATGAGACAGTAGTCAGTGTGGACATCTTCTTGTTTTCTCTCTTAAAGTATTTACATTTGGGGTAAACCACTGATCTCTATACAACTGGACTGCCGGAAACTGCTGGAACATCAGAAAAACGATGCCACTCAATCCCCCCTCCCCACAAAGATGACGTCAAGTCAACCAACGCGATAACTCCTCCCAATGCATTACGTTGTTTGACGCGAAAGCTGTTACACTGTGACTGCAGTCACAGCGTATCAGCTTTCACTTCAGCAAACGTCATGGTGTTTACTTAGCACTAAAACTAGTAAAACTGTATCAACTCGCCACGTTCAGCACTTGGTGTTTGTCAATAATAACTGAAATATGTTGTAACCATTTCATTTGTCGTCGTCTGAGTGCTAGAATGTCCTATGTCCCCCATGGGACATAGGACATTCTAGCACTCAGGCGACGTTGTGTTGCTGATAAAAATGTAAATATCGTCAGCATATTCATTTGTCGCAGACATCAAATTATATACATTAAAAAACGGTCGGTGATTATGAGGCGTCGGAACACTGAAAACCTTAAAAATTATGTTGTCGAGTATTGTTTATATTTATAGCATATTCCCCCTCCCCAAGATATCCGTGGTAGTGACACTCTTCTATATGTGGCCAATGAGTGTTCCTGCAATCCAGATGTATAAAGATCAGGGCAAAAAACATTTTCCCATTTTCATGCTTTGCTTTTCATCAGATTTTGTCGCAACCTTACATTCTGTATTCGTACCGTGTTGAGTCTTCATTTCAGTCTGATACCTCTAAAGGATGATCTTGCGAAGAAAATTCGACAAAACATACCTGAAAGCATTAAATCTGTTCGCAGGGTTGCGGGGAGAATTTACTGGCCCCAGACTAGGCTGATGTGACGCCGATCTCGGCGGATATAGACCAGGCTAGAGTTGTCTACCGTGATGCCTTACTAGGCGCAGTCATTTTGTTTACGGCGAAATCGTTCACCGTTAGTCGAAAGCAATCAATCAGTAAAATTGCCGTTACCAGACAAACGGGTAGTTTCTGTATGATATGGAGTAGTGGCAATAAATGGGGATTAGCTGGATGAAGAGAGAAAGATGCGAGTTGTACACAAACAACGATTTAAAGTCGTAAGCCGAGATTCGTCAAAGTGAGAGAAGAGATAGTTTATCTATCCGAATGTCGCCGCTTCCCCACTGGGGACGCCAAGATACTCGGATAGCTGAACTTAGAGAAGAGGATCCCCATTGGGGACGCCAAGACACTCGGATAGCTGAACTTAGAGAAGAGAAAACATCGGACTTTATGAAAAGAATGAGAAACAATAACACTCTCAGAAAACTGTAACACATCTTAGAACATTTTTTAATTACTTGATTTGCTTTCACCCGTTGATACTTTTGTACATCTTATGACGTACGAAACCAAACATCACGTTGATACTTTGTGGTCATTTGTTTTATTATTTTTGGATTTTTTTCAAGTTTTTACCTTAATTCCTATTTTCTCCCGAATAGGGCTCAGTGACAACCGTTGAGCCAAATGTTATCGCAGCTTAAAATACTAATATAATCCTGCTGTCTAGAGTACTTAACTGGTTGAGTGCTAGAAGCCACTATCAGGGCTTTCAGAAAATGAGGATACCATAGCAAAAGCAAACACATTCCTTGCTTACATTTCAGTCAAACACAAATAAAATTCAGTTTATATAAATTGTTTTTGGGCACTCTCCAATAATTTGTAATAAAATAAGTTTTGAATAACAAATTCAGACCACCAAAAATAATCTAGTCCTCAACCAGATAATTACTATTATTATGTCTCAAAGTTAGTTTGTCCAATCAAAATGCTGGAATACCTTCTAAAGATTCCACCGTATCGGGTTACTCACCTGATATTAATTATTATTATGTCTCAAAGTTAGTTTGTCCAATCAAAATGCTGGAATACCTTCTAAAGATTCCACCGTATCGGGTTACTCACCTGATATTAATTAATATCAGGTGAGTAGCCGCCATTACTATTTTGATGCAATTCCCCTCACTTCGAATTTTCAAAATCTGAATTAAAACAAAATAAGAGATTTTAGGTTCCGAAAATATTTTCAAGATACCGTATTTTGTGATTTAAAACATTAAATATGTAAAAAGATGGGCAGAAGATAATATTTGTAGTCTGAAAAGTTCTTTGTTTTAACTTTTACGACTCCTTCAGTCACTGTTTGGATCGGGTTTTTGAGGTGAATAGAAAAACGAACATTTGTCCAGCTCATCATTGCCAAAGGGTGCTCCTATTTTCAGAAATTGCAAAATCGGCAACATCAACATCACTATAAATAATAAATGAACAAACTTGTTTTTGAAACATTCCGATCAAACAGAATTAACAGAAGTCGGTGTGCGTTTCAGATTCAACTTCAAAGTTCAAGTTGCGTTATTGTTATTGTTTGCTCTACAGTACAAAAGTGATTTTTAATGTTCAAAACTGCTTTATTAGTCCTTTTTAGGTAGTAACAACAGTAAATGTACGCAAGGGGCCTCCAGATTATGCCGAGTTGGCAAGCAGCACTGATCTCAGTGGCAAGCAGCGATTCGTTTCATTTGTAAACAAGTACGGCAATCGCCCTTCGCAAAGTGATGATTTGTTTACAATTACCATGGTTACACGTACCGGTGCCTGTTACTGTTCATGATTCTGCGCGGTGCTATCAATAGTGGTTCCTGAAAAATAAATTCCGGGCCGTTGTTTGTTTATGGAGAAAATTATTAATCGCTTGATTTACATGGACTTTCGACATAATAAATATGTTACATGGCGTGTAGCTGGCTGATACATTTCCATACAAGGCTCTGAGTGTTCATATCAGGTTCGGCTTCGCCTCACCTGATATGAACACTCATCGCCTTGTATGGAAATGTATCAGCCAGCTACACGCCATGTAACTTATAATATCATGTGAGTAGCCGCCATTACTATTTTGATGCAATTCCCCTCACTTCGAATTTTCAAAATCTGAATTAAAACAAAATAAGAGAATTTAGGTTCCGAAAATATTTTCAAGATACCGTATTTTGTGATTTAAAACATTAAATATGTAAAAAGATGGGCAGAAGATACAGAATTAACAGAAAGTCGGTGTCCGTTTCAGATTCAACTTCAAAGTTCAAGTTGCGTTATTGTTATTGTTTGCTCTACAGTAAAAAAGTGATTTTTAATGTTCAAAATTGCTTTATTAGTCCTTTTTAGGTAGTAACAACAGTAAATGTACGCAAGGGGCCTCCAGATTATGCCGAGTTGGCAAGCAGCACTGATCTCAGTGGCAAGCAGCGATTCGTTTCATTTGTAAACAAGTACGGCAATCGCCCTTCGCAAAGTGATGATTTGTTTACAATTACCATGGTTACACGTACCGGTGCCTGTTACTGTTCATGATTCTGCGCGGTGCTATCAATAGTGGTTCCTGAAAAATAAATTCCGGGCCGTTGTTTGTTTATGGAGAAAATTATTAATCGCTTCATTTACATGGACTTTCGACATAATAAATATGTTACATGGCGTGTAGCTGGCTGATACATTTCCATACAAGGCTCTGAGTGTTCATATCAGGTTCGGCTTCGCCTCACCTGATATGAACACTCATCGCCTTGTATGGAAATGTATCAGCCAGCTACACGCCATGTAACTTATAATATTAAAAATATCTTGTTATTTGTACTTTCCGACGTTTGACGTCGCCTTTTGAAAAACGTTGAAGAAACTGAATTCCCAGTGACGTTTGAACGTCATGATAATTAAAGTCTCAAAGTGTTAATAAATAAATATGTTATTACTTCAGTCTCAGGCTGATATAAAGTTACCTCGGGCGGACATCTCGTCCGATATGACACTAACCAATTAATAACCTCTATATGCATGGTCTTGAGTGTGTCACAGTACAACCAGTCATTACTTAATTCGGGGCAGGGTGTTTCCAGCGTCCTAATCGAGACTGATTCGGTGGTATAGTATGGGTGGTATATACCTCTTTTGATCTACTGTTAATCCTTAGACCTCCTAACCTTCCAAATTCTTTGTATTGTTACGGCTGGTTGAGATAATACGTAATAGCAGGTCATACGGCGTTTCTGGGTTGCGATTGGTGGTCTATTACAGTAGTATAGGGTGTGGACTGTCCGTATCCATATTGCTCCAGCGTTAGGTCTTCGTTCTACTAGCGCATCGAAAGCTTTATTCCATCGAGTGGTTGTTAAAGGTAGTGCTAGTGCTAGGAAAGGCGCATTGTGAGGGTAATGCTTGATGGTCTAGATCGGTACAGAATGAACTGTCTCTGCCTCTGTTGGACAATTAGCCCCCCCCCACCCCCCACCCCCACCCCCCTCTGACTCTACTAACCATTTTATTATTCCGTGGGAGTTATGGGTAATGTGTAATGAAAAGCAATGTTGTTTGGTTGGGGTAATGTTTTGTTGTTGAGTACAGGTTGTGTAGAGTTATTTCAACCTTTTGCCAAGTACAGTTTTAAATAGTTTCTCCACCCATGGTTCGGCCAAGATAAGTTCTCGGAGTACTGTCTCCAGTGGAAGTTAATTATTAACCCCCTGAAAACAAAAGTAATGGTATTTGGTGGAAAGCGCCATCCCCACCGTTTCAAACTACAGAGTACAGAAATCGATTATGTTAATGAATACAAATACTTGGGTCTGATATTTGCAAAGTCTGGAAAATTTTTTAAAGCTAAGAAAGATTTAGTGAATCGGGCCACTAGAGCTATGTATTCGGTAATCAACAAAGTAAGACAATTTTCCCTCCCGTTCGATACTCAATTAGATTTATTTTGTAAATTGATTCGACCAGTTCTCCTGTATGGATGTGAAATTTGGGGCTTCGAAAATATAAAATCAATAGAATTACTCCAGTTAAAATTTCTGAAATTTATATGCAAATTAAAGCCAAGTACATCCCCAATTTTTGTTCATGGGGAATTAGGTACAACACCCTTAAATATAGAAATAAAGTGTCGCATTATTGCCTATTGGGGGCGACTTTTAAACAGTAGTCCAACGAAAATTAACTGCATACTTTATACTTACCTCTATGCCTTAATGGCTAGCGGTCAACATCGGAACAATTGGCTTGGTAATGTACAGACAATCCTCAACAACTGTGGTTTGTCATACTATTGGATTTCACAAACCTGCAGCAATCCAGACCTGTTGGTTACAGAGGTAAGGAGAATACTGGTAGACCAGTTCCAACAGGTGTGGTGGTCTGATGTTGGCTCATCAACAATGTTTAGTACCTATTGGCTTTTTGACCACACTTTTGAAATGAAACACTATCTGACCTGCCTGTCATTTGCTGATGCTGTAACACTCACTAAATTTACCACGTCAAATCACCATCTACCCGTGGAAACTGGCAGGTGGCAACACCTACCTAGACACGAGCGTTTATGTAAATTATGTACTTTAAATGCTATCGGGGACGAATACCACTACATTATGGAATGCCCCTCGTTAGTAAAAGAAAGAAAGAAGTGGTTACCTCCCTTCGTCCACAGATACCCATCTGCCTACAAATTCAGAGAACTCTTTGCATCAAGAAACTACACAATCCTGTTAAACCTGTGCAAATTTATCCGAACCATGAACACGCTGCAAAAATAACGTGCATAACTCCAATAAGCCACTTTGAATGTAAGTGTAAGGTTATTTTCTAATATTGAATATGTTTGGGTTTTGCAGTTTATCTGAGAATGTCTCCTGCCATTCTCCGGTGGACTGTAGAAACCCAATACATTTTGATAAAATGAGATACTAACTAGACGATGGAATGTACGAAGATTCGCACGGATGCCGGAAATCGATGTCTTGCATGGTGAAAAACGTCCATAGTCTTTTCCCACCACATTGGAATCACCCTATACCTAATACTTAACTAAAATGTACACGTCTCTTAAATAACACATTTTTCAATAAATGTGAATGTATGAACCAGCGCCTATGAATGCAGGTATATATGACCCATCCATACCTTATTTCATTGGGACTTTATCTTGGGAGTGAGTGGCCTGAAATTTGACACCTGCTGCCTTAACGGTAGCGAGTGTCACATTTTAGGTTTTCACCCCCTCGCTACGAAAATAAATTTTCCTACGGACAAAGAACACTCCGGCAAACAAATAGAGCAAAGGTACACGCCTTAACGTAGACTACCAGCTGTGCCGACCTTCCGACCGACCTTAATTTCGTCTGTTTCGTCTAATCCCCCTATTTCTTTTTAATTTTTTTTTTTTTTTTTTTTTTTTTTTTACATCTGTTCCCTTTTAAGGTGGTTTTGTGGAGGGTTGTTGTTACTCAACAGGTTTGAACACGTGCGGCAAGATATTGAAAGTTTATATTTATAGAAGAAATCTGCGCTTTTGGGTGGATGACGGGGTTGTTTCATGTGTGGGAATGGAGGATGACATATTTTCACGAGTGGTTAAGCCACTTGTGAAACTGGGTCATTGTCCGTCCTCACATGTGAACTGGCTACGGTGTCCATGTGGGAAGCGCAGATCTTCCTTTCGTTATATTCCCCCTTATCATACTAGGGCTAAAGTATAGAAAACTACAGCTTATTTTATTTTTTGCGCAGCAATTAATTATACTGTCGCGCCTGATACCCTATACCCCCGTTAACTAAAGATATGTTTTCTGACCAACTTCCGTTTTATCCTATTTCGTGGTTTTATGACCGGGCATATAACAATTAATTACGTTCATTAGTTGGTGATGGGGCGTGTACCCATTACTCAGTAATAATAAGGATTTTAACACGACTGCCTGATGATTTTCATCTTCACATATATTGATATCACGTATATTAAAATGTACTGCCTGTAAATATAACTGAGTCAAATATGTACCTCTTATACTGATGTTGGTTTTAGAGAGAATAAAGAATTGAGTTGAATTGAATTGAATTGACATGTTAGTTATGTATTGCTCAACGCTTCAGTCCATAAGTCATTGTTAACATTAGAGTGTATTGGTCTGAAGACAATTAGGTACGTAATTCAGGCTCGCATTGGTGATATGATAGTTGAGTTAGAACATATCGGTGACCTTGATAAAATGGTCGATTAACTACGATACAGGCATTATATGTGCCCTGTGATTTACAGTGAGTAGGATTCGCCCATCTTACTCGATTGATGCAGCGCGTGTGTTTACCGCTTAGTGGACGCAGCCCATATTATACGACCTGTAATATGTTTGGTTTGTGATATCGTATCAGTATTTGTCATGCGTAATAGGCGATAACACTGGTGGAGTAAGGGTTAATGGGTTAGTTACCCCCCTTGATTATCTTGTATCGCAAAATGTGAATGAAAATTTGCAAATTTGAAAACTAGTTCACTGATGCTTCACTTCTGATTGTGGAACATTCCAGGCATAACTCAGATTAACTCTCCATCAAGCATCATTTGCAACTTCATATGTAAGATGAATTCTATTGGTTTAAATTCTTCCTGTTTGTACAACATTTTGCATAAAATGCCCATTAAAAATAACTTCAAGCCCATCAAATTAAAAATCCCAACTTCCATTTTGAGAACTCTATTAAACAACCAAGACACCATTTGAAAATGTCCAAGTCCATGCAACCCTTAAAGGCATTTCAGTTAAAGAAAAACATAGTAAATGCTTCATGTGTTGCAGATCATTTGGAAATGCCCAAAAATGGATGGAAACTATTCTACCTACTTAGAAGAATTCAATACAAAACAGCATAACATAACTCTGGTACACAAAAATAGCTATGTAATTTTTACAAAATGCTATTCATTTTTTGGAAATGTGTAGCATTTTGCTACGCAAAGAAAAAAAGTTATTTTGAGCACTGGCTATAGCTAAAAATAGTAACACGGGTTTCCCTCGCAAATTTGGTAGACGATAAAATGTGTTCCCTTTGTTGAAAGTTCGTCCACTGAGTTCCAATGTTTTCTATGTGCCCACTGGCAGCCACCTGGCGCATAGAACACATTGGAACTCAGGGGACGAGTTGTCAGATGAATTACTGGATGTCCTTCTAATAATTGCTTTAAAAGACGTGAAGGCGTGTAATAAACATAGAACGATACTGTGTGAATGGGTTAATCGATATGGCACTGGTGCCATCGCGGAAGGATAAAATTAGAGACCTGCGGCCTCTCGTTGTATTCTCCCGCGCTGGCACTCGTGCCATATCGATCAACCCATTCACACACGTGCGTCGTTCTGTGTATTTTCAAAAATCAAGAACAAAACTCTCTGCTATTTGCTGATTGCCGAGTTTGTTGATGACTACTTGAGCTACTGATGCACACACACGCACATCACAGTCGATTACGATAATCACATATCGGGATAGTCGGAAAAGAAAGTTTGTGGATGATGTTTACATTGCTGATTAATTATAATGACAAATTTATGTAAGTTTGAGTCATTCATGTCAATACTAGCAATAAAACATTTCTTTGGCACGTTTGTATTAATAATAATACATCCATCCAATGCAACAGGCAGTGGAATTTAACTTTCTGTTGTCGTTAAATTGTTTTCAAGTTGGTAAGTGTGCTGTGTCCTTATTACTTAAATGCATTTTAATGTCAACTGATGGTGAAAAGTACTTTAAAATCATTAAAAAATTAAATAAAATCATCGTCGTTTCGCCCCTCATACCCGGGTGGTCGTTTCCAATATACGGCGAAAAGACCCGGAGCGAAATTACCCGATGCGAACGGAAATTGGGGCGAAACGATCCGACACCAAAGAAAGCGACACTTACGAAATTTATCCCAGGCAGCTCTGTCGCAGCGTATTGAGGAATTTTGATGTCCGGGCTTTGTTCATTGATATCTGAAGTACATTTGGCCACGAGTTGTTAGCCTGAAATATTATTTTATTATCAGTTCTGGTAAGAATGCTGTAGCAGACTTCCGGGAACCACTGATGCCTGCTGTTAACATCTGTGAGTTGAATGCATATAGTTTTCGTGTTCTATACATCACAGCCTTCATTTTGGTGTAAAATGATTAAATAGAGGAGGACAGATATCAAAGAGCATATTTAAACTAGAGAAACAGAACTTACCACATCCAGTAAATACAAATCTGTGTGAAAGGGGTTAAAGCATCCGAAACAAACAAAATAGAAAAAAAATTTACGAAGGCTAAATATTGAGGGTGAAATATGTATAAAGAAATTAGAAATAGGTTTTCGTTAATAGTATTTAAGATATTCATACAGGAATCGGATAAATGTTTCCAAGAAACCAGAAAAACGCATATATGTGTGCAGCATTCAAAGGGTTTGATAAAGGAATCAGAAATGGACATTTTTGAATGATGTTTAGTGCAGAAATGTGAGTATGGAAAGGGTTAACATTATTCTCACTGAAATAAAATCTTTGAATCCAATATTGAAGTCTTAAGAAGGTTAAAAGCATTGATCTGAATAATTTATATTTTATTTCTTTGCAAAGCTAGGGGTTTCTCTCAATGTGGCTGAAGAACCGACATCTGTCTGATTAAAATAGCGAGATAACATTTAATGTTTGACATCTACATCCACTTCTGTTTACATTTCTCCAGTGTGAATAAATACAACATAGTGTTGCTTGAGGATAATTTACTATTACAGGAAATTAGAGGCTGTGAAAACTATGTGGCCGACTGGGTCCTACGCAAGGGCTCGAGCGACCTGCAAAACATATGGTGCCGAGAACTTGTGACTGTCTGTCAGTATCCCCAAAAATCAGTGAGATAGGGCGATTCGTTTCCGTGTGATCGTGCTGACAGGGAAGTGGTTAGAAGACAGGTGACAGGCGGAGAAGAAGAAGAAGAAGAAGAAGAAGAAGACGAAGAAGAAGAAGAAGAAAGAAGAAGAAACCGTATAAAAACAATAGTCTGCGTGAGTTAAACAGACCAATAAAAACATCCTTGTGTGTAGAATTACTTCTAAACTTTAGAAGGTAGAGTTCAAGCCAGTCTTCATTAACTTATAATAATAACAAATTGAATAGAACTAGATAAACAGAAACTACTGCATCAAGTAAATTCAAGTTTGTGTGAAATGGGTTAAAGCATCGGAAATAAACAAAATAGAAAGAGATTTTATCGAGGCTTATTTTGGGGTGTGAAATATATTTAAAGAAATACGAAATAGGTTTTCGTTAATAGTATTTCAAGATATTAATACAGGAATCAGATACATTTTTCCAAGAAACCACAAAAAGCATATATTTGCACAGCATTAAAAAGGTTCGATCAAGGAATCAGAAATGGACAGTTTTCCTTATTTGAATGATGTTTAGAGCAGTAATGTGAGTATGGAAATGGTTAACATTATTCTCACTGAAATAAAACCTTTGAAACCTACATTGAAGTCTTGAGAGGGTTAAAAGCATTAAACTGAATAATTTGTACTTTATTTCCTTGCAAATCAAAGGGTTTCTCTCAGCTTGGTTTGAAGAGCTGACATCTGATTATAATAACAAGATTACATTTAATGTTGGACAGTTACCTCCAATTCTGATTAGATTTCTTCAGTATGAATAAATACAACATAGTATTGCTTGGGGATAATTTACTGTTACCGGAATTTAGAGGCTGTGAAAACCCTGTGGCAGACTGGGCCATACTCTAGGGCCATAGCGACATGAAAAACATAGAGTGCTGAGAACTTGTGACTGTCTGTCAGTATGCTAAAAATCAGCGAGATAGTCCAATTCGTTTTCGAGTTATCGTGCTGACAAGGAAGTGCACAGAAGACAGAAGATGAGAGAATAAGAAACAGAAGATGAAAGAAGTAAAAAAACGCACAGACTAATTAACTGAAGTCTCCCTGTACTTGACATTTGTAATTGAACATTATAGTGAGTGTGCTCAGTAGAGGATTAGTTCAGTATTTGACTTTGGAATTGATACATACATATGTTCAACCATGTAATAGTTTGTCAATAAGACAAACACACACGAACAGTTTTGCACTGTTTATCAGTGATTGTCAGTTGAATGACTCGTTCGGAAACAACAGCACATGGTTTCGAATCATCCACTTTTACATGTTGTTAAGTGTTGTTCTGCAAAGTACACGTTTGTGCAGTATTATGGGGTCATGAGTGTAGTATATTTGACCGCCCTAACGTAGTATTGATTGGTTTTGTAATGGATGAAGTAAAATATCACTTGTCCCCCATACGTTGGTGTGTGGCAGGGTTAATATACCGCTCCTTCCTGCAATGTAGCATATTTTGAAGCCAAGTAGAGATATTTCAGGCTTAAGCACTTTGATGTACGTGTGCTATCATTAATATTACTGCTGGTCGCCAGTGTAATAATGCGTCAGCAAATACCCACGGTGCGGCCAAATTGGCTAAAATTGCCAGTGAGAGGCTTAGTGGGAGTAGGTATAAATTTTAACCCTTCGATCAGTACAATGAAATGACTCGTTCTTAGCTCGATGAGTGTGGGTATTTATTTCAACCTTTCTCCAAGTACAGTTTTAAATAGTTTGTCCACCCATGGTTCGACTTGTTAGTTATGTATTGCTCAACGCTTCAGTCCATAAGTCATTGTTAACCCTTTACATAACATGAAAAGCAGACGACACTTGCAAAAAAAATTCTTGAATAACTAATTTTTTTCATTTTTTGTCTCAAAAACATAGGTTATGACCCCTCGTTGGAACGAGCTCGACGAGCTCGTTCCAACGAGGGGTCATAACCTATGTTTTTGAGACAAAAAATGAAAATATTTTGAAAATTAATTGGCGATTTTTGAGAATAGCGCTGGCCGGTTTTGGCCGTTACGTTGGGTAAAGGGTTAACATTAGAGTGCATTGGTCTGAAGACAATTAGGTACGTAATTCAGGCTCGCATTGGTGATATGATAGTTGAGTTAGAACATATCGGTGACCTTGATAAAAGGATGGTCGATTAACTGTGATACAGGCATTATATGTGCCTGTTATTTACAGCGAGTGGGATTCGCCCATCTTACTCGATTGATGCAGCGCGTATGTTTACCGCTTAGTGGACGCAGCCCATATTATACGACCTGTAATATGTTTGGTTTGTGATATCGTATCAGTATTTGTCATGCGTAATAGGCGATAACACCGGTGGAGGTAAGGGTTAATGAGTTGTTACCCCCTTCTTCCATCCACCCCTAGCCTTCTCTTCACGGCTCATCGGTGAATGCATGCTACATTGTTGAATGCATGTGCTTTTCTGAAAACTGATGGATTTGAATTAAATAACGCCAGGGCTGTTAGTATTTTCAGTGAATGATGCAGCCCTATCATTAGGTCTGTACAAGGTTTAACGAGCAAGATCGTATCAATTTTCGGCATGCAATATAAATGAAGCCCGTGTTAAAGGACTTATCGGTATGTGCACGCTGCATTGTTGGGATGTATGCCCATTCTAATCACTGGGCTGAGACCATCGTCTAAGTAAATAGACTTCTACACTAAAGAAATATGGTCGTTGGACTGAAAGCAATTGAGCAATGCATTTTGTCCCTTGTCAGCTCCTTGCGCTTCAAGCTTGTTTTACAAGAGCTAATTTTAATGTAGTGCTTATATTTGCTTCGTATATAATTTGTCGGACCCGATGCCCATTGGTACTTGCCCGGCATTTCATCCGCTGCGTATAACTTGATTCAACCGAAACGTTTTTTTCAATTAAACAAATATCTCAGGACTTCAATTTGTTGAAAATGTCTGAGTGTATCGAAACTGTGTCGATATTTCAATGTGAAATTGTAATATCGGTCATTATGTTTGGGGACCTACCACTTATTGTTTGATGTGTTTTATTGTAATTCTTATACAGCCGGAGTGTTGCTTCTAGCAAATTACAAAACAAATTGTTAGTGTGTTTGTTCCGGTGTGACAGGAATGGAAGTCCGTAGGAAAATTAGTCCCTCTGGACTATTATTCCGCGGAATTATAGTCCTAGGTCTAACATTTCTAGGAATAGTAGTCCGGCGGACTACTATTCCTAGAAATATTAGACCTAGGACTATAATTCCGCGGAATAATAGTCCAGAGGGACTAACGTTCCTACGGACTTCCATTCCTTTTACACCGGCAAATAATATTTGCTGTATAGGTTTGATTGTTGCACTGTGTTGATGTTTTTATTTTTAGCTGATGCAATTGTGTTGTTCACACCTTATAAAATTTGTAGGGCGTGAGGTAGAGTTGTTTTTGTTTTCACCAATTTGTTGTCTGCACTCGATTATTGCAATGTGTTGACGTTTGTTTTTAGTTGGTGCAATAAAATTGTTCACACTTTATAGTATTTGTAGAGTGTGAAGACCATATGTTTTTCAATTGGTCTGGTGTATGCACTTGAGTATTGGTGCATCATTGGATTATCTTCGTTTGAAGGGTTTTGAATTGTCACAGTTTATTTTTAAACTGTATTGTAATTCAGTTTATGCGCCGTTTGCGAAGTTCTAAGCTGGCACTACAGACACAGAATACCCTGAATAGCGCAGGCCTGCGGTAAAGAACTTATAAGTTCCTAAGCCGTCTGACAGCCTGTTACTGTAGTACATATATATATATTACATGTATTTCTATTTAAGGTCACATGCTTATGCACAATGGCTAATCTTGGCGGTGGCAGTTTTAGGGTGGAGGAAGCCTGAGTTCCTGGAGAGAACCACCGAACATCGCCGAGCAACTGTCATCTCCTCAACATTGTAACTCTGTTCAAGCTCCGCCCATGCAGGGTTACAGCGGAAGACATGTGCACCATCGACGTGCAGGTGCAGCATAGATTATTAAGTATATGAACATGTATAAGCACTACTGCGAGATGGCATAGCCACGGGGGCTGTCTTCCTGCGAGTCCCGTCTGATTAAAGCAAGATCAAACAACCCAGACGACAGATTTCACATATACATGTATGTCGTAATTACGACAGATAACCACGACCAATATGGTTCGTTCTTTAATATTGATAGTTTGGTCTATGCATCACAATAAATCACAATAAAACAGGTTTGAAAATGGTGAAGAATGTACATTTGTTGCTTTGATGAGACACCAGTGTTTACCTGCAGTCTGGGCAAGTAGGATTATTGCAATTAGTGTTTAACACGTATGGATTTAAAAAAATTCTCAGTTAGAGTCTTTTTAAACTGGGATCTGGAGTAGTTCTGAACCACTGGTTCAATGCAATTCCAGATCCTGGGGGAAGTATGTAATGGAAGGTTTGCAGAGAATCGGGTGCGTGGATTTTCTGTACATAATTTGCCTACTGTCTAGACTTGAACACAAATGCAAAATAAATGCTACCCCCAGGGGGTAGCATTTATTTTGCATTTGTGTTCAAGGCTAGACAGTAGCTTTTTATTATACCAATCGTGCATAAATAGGTGGACGTGGAGTTTATAAGGTCTTCAAACTTTAAAATACGATTCTGACAAAATAATGGATCTGTGTGAGCGTTGTATCTTTTGTTGGATATGACACGGGTTGCTTTTTTGGAGGATCGTAATTGTTTTTGCTGTGGTAGAATGACTCCAGGCATGGATGCCATACAACACATGGCTATGAATTAAAGAAAAGTATAATGCTTTTAAGCACCTTCTGGGAAGTATCCGCTTCGCTCTGTTAATGGCGTAAAGACATAGCTATAGACATTTTAGAATAAACTGCCAAAATGTGATTTTTAAAACTCAGGTTTTCGTCCATTTGAATTCCCAAGAATTTGAAAAAATTCTCTTCTTGATCATTGCCAGCCATCGATATACAGTACGTAGAGAGTGTATTATCATTCATTCACCCGCAGAGTGGAGATTCCACCCGAGCAATAATTGCAAATTTGTTGCAAAGCATAACCATCACAAGCAAAGTTCCAGCCAATGGACCTCCGGGTTAAACCCGGAGGGCCATTGGCTGAAACATTGCTTGTGTTTTTTGTCCATATGCTCTGAATTTGAAAGTGATACTTTGGGTGATAACTCCACTCCGTGGGTAGTTTGGTTACAATCCACTCTCCACGTACTGTAGGTGAATCATTTACTATGATAGACCCCGTTGGAGTCGAATATGAATCATTATTTGGATGAACAAGAATAAATTTAGTTTTTTTTCACATTGAGGCACAGTTTATTGGCCACACACAACTTGTTTATCTTTTCAAGTTCGATGTTAATTTATCCAGATTATTATCAGTCATGTGAGCAGTCGCATCATGTGCATAGCACAGAAGTTTTAGTTTTGTTGAGTTAATTTTGACGTTGACATATACTATGAAGAGAATAGGTCCCAGAATAGATCCTCGTGGTACCCCGGTTGTAATTTCTATGAAATCAGAATTAGCGATTGACAGCGAACCTGACTGGCTCCTCTTGAAGAAATAATCCCTGAACCAGGAGTTTGCATGTCCTCTGATTCCGTAGATTTCTAGTTTCCTTAGTAACATATAATGGTCTATTGTATAGAATGCTTTTGGGGAGCGCGGTGGCTCAGTAGGTAGATGTGCAGGCTGCAAGCCGAGAGGTCCTCGGTTCGAATCCCACCTGCGGCAACCGCGTTGTGTCCTTGGGCAAGACACTTCATCTCCATTGCCCGCATGGGGGCACGATGACGCCGTATACTAAGGCGTACTGCACGTCGATGGTACGCATGTCTTCAACCAATCTAACCCTGCCTGTGCTGCAGTGCGGAGTTACGATGTTGGGGAGCTGGCAGCTGCTCGTCGTTGCTCGGTGGTTCTCTCCGGGTACTCCGGCTTCCTCCAAACGTAAAACTGTCACGGTCATGATTAGCCATTGTGCATAAATATGTGACCTTACACATCAATAAATAACAATAAATAAATCGAATGCTTTTGAAAAATCAAAAAAAAACAATAGCCATTGTACAATCTTTTGATTGTTTGTCGTTCATTTCTGCAACCCTATTGATAAGATGTAAAATAGGGTGAATTGTGGAGTGTGCAGTACGAAAGCCACATTGGAAGGGATGAATAATATTGTTTTCATGTAGAAAGTTTAAAAGTCGTGAATGCATTAGTTTTTCCAAAACCTTAGAGAATGTTGACAGAAGACTGATAGGACTATAATTATTAAATAACTGTTTGTCTCCTGATTTAAATATGGGTATTATTTTTGCCACTCATTTTAGTAGGAAAAACACACGTTGAAAATGAGAGGTTTACTACATGGGTCAAAGGATTTACGATTATTTCTTTCAAGATTTTATTCGAAATATTGTCATTATCTTTGGTAGATGGGGCGCGGTGGCTCAGTAGGTAGAGGTGCAGGCTGCAAGCCGAGAGGTCCTCGGTTCGAATCCCACCTGCGGCAACCGCGTTGTGTCCTTGGGCAAGGCACTTCACCCCGATTGTCCACATGGGGGCACGATGACGCCGTGCATTAAGACGTACTGCACGTCGATGGTACGCATGTCTTCAACCAATCTAACTCTGCCTGTGCTGCAGTGCGGAGTTAACATGTTGGGGAGCTGGCAGCTGCTCGTCGTTGCTCGGTGGTTCTCTCCGGGTACTCCGGCTTGACCCTCACGGTCATGATTAGCCATTGTGCATAAGTATATGACCTTAAACACCAATAAATAAATAAATAAATAATCTTTGGTAGATTTAGAGCTTGTTTTTGTACATTGAATTACCGGTGTAATAAAAACGACTCTGGGTTAGTTTCAGTAATATAGTCAGATAAATTGCTTTGTAGATTGGGGAAGTTGATCACTTAGAGTTTTGCCGATATTAAAAAAGATATTATTGAATTTATCGGCTATGTCTTTAGAGTCAGTAATTTCAGCGTTGCCATCTATGAATCTTGATGGGAATGTGAAGGTGGACTGGTGTTGTTGTAGGTTTTTTTCTGGCTTTTCCTAAGATTTCTCAGGTTTTTCATATTATTTCTATTTTCCAAGTGTGCACGATCATAATATTCAATTTCGCTAGCTCGTTTCACCCTATTAAAGATAGTACAATACTTTTTGGATCTTGAAGTATTGGCCGAGGGCGTTTTTAATTATTTTTATATAACTTTGGTTTATTCAAAGATGATTGTAATAGGCCAGAAAACACTCGCATTTTACGAATGTTTGGGCAATCTTTATTATTTAAGTTTTTCTGGAAAGGCTTATTCAAAGGCCATATGAACATTTTCCAGAAGATTATCATACGAGAATTCACGACGTTATTAACACCACATGCATTTAGCAGATTTTTAAAGTATTTTAACATTCTCTTTTTAACTTTTTAACCAACGTAACGGCCAAAACCGGCCAGCGCTACTCACAAAAATCGCCAATTAATTTTCATTATTTTTTTCATATTTTTTTGTCTCAAAAACATAGGTTGTGACCCCTCTTTGGAACGAGCTCATCGAGCTCGTTCCAAAGAGGGGTCACAACCTATGTTTATGAGACAAGAAATGAAAAAATTAGTTATTCAAGAATTTTGTTTGAAAACGTCGTCTGCTTTTCAGATTAGGTAAAGGGTTAAAAGTTCTTTCCAGAAGCTGAGTCGGAGGTGTAATTTTTTTGGCCGATTCGTCAGTGTGAACTTTCCAAAATGATTACTACCATCCGCAATAATATTCAAGAGGTTTGCGAATTAAATTTGTTATTTGTTATATAGTCGATTATTGTCGCAGAATGGTCATTAATTCTGGCTAGCCTTGTTATAACAGGCATGACAACCTGCGCTGAACATGGACACAATAAATATGTGGGTTTTATGACATATCCACAAAAAGAGATTCGAAAACATTGGGTATGAATACAGAAACGTCTTCGCGTACTTTAAAAGATAGATTTTCTTTGATAAACACCCCTTCCCACTCCCCAGCCATCATCTTGACTGAGACGTAAACGGGTATCTAGGGGATGATAGCCATCAAGAGTATAACTGGTGTTTTCATTGACACTAAATGTTTCCGTTAGCCCTATTAAATCGAAGAAATTCGAATCGGGTTGGAGATCGCATATTAAGTTGTGAAAGGCCTCCCAGTTGGCATTTAGACTACGGCAAATAATGTTGAACAGGGAGCAAAAATCTTTCTTACAGAAGATTACATTTTTAAAACGTCAGGTATATAACATTCGTAGCTCTGGTCTTCTACTGTATATGATGCATGCAATTCAATGTCGCTAGTATATCACTAACTGCATCATTGAACTGTGAAATGAAATCAAAAGAGTTACTGCTCTGTATCTCATCTGGTGTAAGTACGTTAGCCATAATAAGAACTATTGAGTTTAACTTTGGGATCAAGGAACAACGAACCATTATAATAGATAAAACTATCAGG
Organism: Pictodentalium vernedei; assembly: GCA_031216915.1. Classification (NCBI taxonomy): domain Eukaryota; kingdom Metazoa; phylum Mollusca; class Scaphopoda; order Dentaliida; family Dentaliidae; genus Pictodentalium; species Pictodentalium vernedei. The sequence goes on along the minus strand of CM062292.1, from coordinate 472,794,314 downwards.
TAGAGTAAAGTTAGTGTAAAATATTAATCTGTCGTCAGGATTGGGTGAGTTAACAAACGATGATACTGAGTAAATTTTAATGTGCAGAAAAAGAATACACATGAGTTGAGGCTGAAGAATGACAGTGTGTATGGAGCAGTTTTGGCGACCTGGCATCTCGGCATCTACAGTACTTTATTTACAAGGGGATCCGTTTCTCGATCTGATGTTAACATGGTAGCGAAATATGCACACTACAGGATCGTGATCGCCGGGGGAGGGAGAGGGTTTGCTTCATCGTGTTCAAGGAAAGAAGATTTAAAGATGAAAAAACTGGAAATTGCACCCCCTCCCCTCCCCCCCCCCCCCCCATCGCAACTACCGGGTGCCTAGAGAGGAGTTGTGATGTACATTCTAGTATTAATATTAATATTAATATTGCCAATAAAAATTAATTTTGCATGTAACTGTATACACCTTAAGTTAGCTATTCACTGGGGCATACTTATACCCATACAAGGGGCTTACAGCAACGAAACCATACAGTAAAGAATTTCCGATATGTAAAATATACTTGAACCAGTTTTGCTATGGGACTGCGTTGCACATGGGGATCCACATTGCCTTATGTGTCAGTGTGGGTGGCCATGTGAAATACAGTTCCACACAGCACCCTATGACCACCATTTTTCTAGCAATATTTCACACAGGAGTTAAATTCTGCATGTAAGTGTTGTCACCTTAGTGAGCCATTTTAAAGTTGCATACTTGAACCCAAAGCTGGAATTTACAGCGATGATTCCATGAAACCCAGCTTCCTAATGTAGGTAAAATATAGCTGACCTAGCTTTAGCTGTGGAATCGTGATGCACATTCTAATATTAATATTAATATTTCCAACAGCAGGTTAATTCTGCCTGTAACTGTACACACCTTGAGTTAACTATTTACTGGGCCATACATGTACCCATACATAGAGTTTACAACAATGAAACTATGTAGCTAAGCATTTTTGATACCGGCAAAATACACTGAATCAGTTCTGCCAAGGGACTGTGTTGCGCATGGGGATCCACCCTGCCTCGTGTGTCAGTGTGGGTGGCCGTTTGAAATCAGCTCTACACAGCACTCAATGTTTACCATTTTCTATGAATACCCCCACGGGAAATCAATTCTGCATGTAAGTGTTCCCACCTTAGTGAGGTATTTTAATGGTAAATACTTGAACCCAAACTTAGAGTTTGCAGCAATGAAACCATATAACCCACTTTTCTAAATTAGGTAAAATACAGTTGACCTAGTTTTGCTGTGGGCTGTGATGCACATTCTAATATTTATATTCCCCACAGGAGATTAATTCTCAATGTAACCGTAAATACCTTACCTCAGCTATTTACTGGGACATACTTACATCCATACATATAGTTCACAGCAACGAAACCATCTAGGTAAGAACTTTTGATATAGGTCAAGTATATGCGAATCAATTTTGCAATGGGACTATGTTGCACACGGGTATCCATGCTGCATTGTGTGTCAGCGTGGGTGGTCAAGCGAAATATAGTTCCATACAAAACTCAACGAGTGCCATTATTTCCAGCAATATTTCCCATAGGAACCTAATTCTGCATGCAACTGTAGTCACCTTAGTGAGCTGTTTCAATGTTGCATACTTGAACCGAAACCTGGAATTTACAACAATGAAACCATGAATCCCGCCTGTTTAACATGGGTAAAATATAGTTGACCTAGTTTCTTCTGTGGGTTTGTTATGCACATTCTGATATTAACATTCGGAGCAGCAGATTAATTCTGCGTGTAATTGTGTACACCTCCGGTTAGCCATTTACTGGGGCATACTTGTACCCATACATGCAGTCTACAGCAATGAAATCGTACAATTAAGCTTTGATATAGGTAAAATATACTCGAATCAATTTTGACATGGGATTGCGTTGCAATGGGGATCCCCCACTGCCCCGCGTGTCAGTGCGAGTGGCCATGTGAAAGACATATCCTTTCAGTACTCAGTGACTACCTTTTTTCTTTCAATATTTCCACGGGAGATTAATACTGTATGCAACTGTACTTACCTTACTGAGCTTTTTTAATTTTGCATACTTGATCCCAAAACTGAAGCTTACAGCGATGAAACCATACAACGCACCTTTCTAATATAGGGAATGTATATTTGCCCTAGTTTTTACTTTGGTGCTGCGATGCACATTCTAATATCAACAATCCCTATAGCACATTACTTCTGCGTGTAACTCTATACACCTATATTATATCTCACGTGACCTTTTAGGCTCCTGATTGGACGAATGCAGAACCCCTATTTCGTGTAGTTTGCATCCACAGAACTGACCAGGCACTACACCCAAAACACTACACGTTTTCTATTTTTAGCACACTACTATATCAGTTTTCTTTTCATACTGGGCGAATAAAACTAATCAGGATAAATTTAAATATCGATTCACAGATGCACAACATCCACAAAACGACACGGAAAGAAATCATTGTGGAAAAATGTTTCGCTTTTCCATTGTTGAAGTCATATTTTCCGAGGCGTTCATTTTATTCCTTGAGAAGATGATCCATATCTCGTTTCGAAGAGAATGATCCATACCTGGGTACAGCATTCATGAGAACGTGTCCGGATATGAAAAATCGTTTGTTTCGCTGCTCATATTATTTCGCTATTTAATTGTATGTTTTGGGCAGTAAACGAATAAATAATGGAATTCATTTGAATCTTCGGAGGTTTGTATCCCGTACCGACCCATTCGGAAATGTATATGTGTGACAAATGTGTGGAAATTATCAAAACTGCGTTGTCAAATTTCGAAAATTATAGCTTTCATTCGCGAGTTGCGCGATTCCAGAATACACAGTTCCGTTTGGGGGAAATGTTTTGCTTACCCTTGCCGAACGATTCAAAATTTGTCTTCTGCTCATATCAATAAGCCGTGTTTTGGAAGAAGAAAATGTTTTTTGAAAACTAAATGGTATTTTTTTCTATATAACGCTGGTTGGTAGGGCTGCTCCCTTGGTAATAGATTAACAAATTGGACAGATGTTTTTCTTGATGGGTGTTTGATATAATATAAGAATTAGTGCACGTCTTGTCGTTGCCTACGCCCATATAGTGCCCAGTGAGGTGGTGTAGTTCCCTCCGCTTTGCGGAGGGAACTACACCACCTCACTGGGCACTATATGGGTGTAGTCAACTTCAAGCCATGCACTATTCCTTAAATATGGAGTTTGCTGCAATGAAACCATGTAGTTAAGCATTTTTGATGTAGGTAAATACACTTGGACCAATTTTGCCGTGGGACTGCCATGCACATGGCGATCCACACTGCCTTATATGCCAGTGTGGGTGACCATGTGAAATATCGTTCCATTCAGCACTCAACAACCGCGATTTGATTTTTCTAGTAATATTTCCCTCAGGAAATTAATTCTGTGCGTAACTGTAGTCACCTTAGGGAGTTATTCTTATGTTGCACACTCGAATCCTAACCTGGAGTTTACGGCAATGGAACTATGCAACCTTTTTTAATATAGGTAAATATAGTGACCTAGTTGCTATGGGGCATTGATGTACATTCTATTAACTATTTTACCTGCAGCAGATTAATTCTGCATGTAACCGTGTTCACCTTGAGTTGGCTACTCACTGGGGTATACTTATATCCATACATGGAGTTTACAGCAATGAAATTATGTAGCTAAGCATTTTTAACAAAGGTAATGTATACTTGAATCAACTTTGCCATGGGAATGTGTTTCAGAGGGGGATCCACGCTGCCTTGTGTGTCAGCGTGGGTGGCCATGTGAAATACAATTCCACTCAGCACTCAGTGACTACTATTTTTCCAGCAATGTTTCCCACATGAGACTAATTCTGATTGTAACTGTTGTCATCTTTCACTGTGAGCTTTTTTAATGTTGCATCCTTGAACTCAAACCTGGAGTTTGCAGCTTTGAAACAACATTACCCACCTTTTTAATATAGGTAAAATATGGTGACCTAGTTTTTGATGCGTGGTGCACATTCTAATTCTGATATTAATATTACCTCTAGAAGATTAATTCTGCATGAAACCGAAAACACCTTAACTTAGCTATTCACTGGGGCAGACGAGCAGTTTACGGCAATGAAACAACGTAGTTAAGAATCTTTGATATAGGTAAAATATACTTGGATCAATTTTGCCATGGGACTGTGCTGCAGTTTACAGCAATGAAACCATGCAGCTAATAACCTTTGATATAGGTAAACTATACTTGAATCAATGTTGCCACGGGACTGTGTTGCACATGGGGATCCACACTGCTTTATGTGTCAGTGTGGGTGGCCGTGTGAAATGCAGTTCCATGCAGCATTCAATGACTATCTTCTTTCTAGTAATATTTCTTGCAGGAGCTTAATTCTGCATGTCGATGTAGTCACATGACTGATCTATTTTAATGTTATATACTTGACCTGAAGTTTACAAAGATGAAATCATTAGTGCTATTTTCGACATGAGATTAATTTTTCATGCGACTGCACCCACTTCAGGGTGGCCACGTATATCACAGTCCCACACATTCTTCTTTCTCCTAGTGGTATTTCCGACATAAGATTAATTCTCCATGCAGTTGTACGCATCTCCGTTGGTTATTCAATGCTGCATACTTGAATTCACAGCTGGAGTTTAAAGCTATGAAACCATGTAATTCACTTTTCTATTAAGGTAATAGATAGTTGAACAGTTTTTCCGCGGGGTAATGATGTACATTATATTCTATTGTTAACATTTACTGCCGGGAATTAATTCAGCATGCAACCAAACACACCTCAAGTGGCCTATTCACTGAAGTAAAGTTGGAGTTTAAAGCTATGAAACCATGTAATTCACCTTTCTATTAAGGTAATATATAGTTGAACAGTTTTGTTCCGCAGGGTAATGATGTACATTTCAATTAACAGGGATTGTGTCACTTTCCTATATTCTGGAGATACACTTAGCATTTATTCTATTGTATCTTGTTTGACATAGCTTCCTGAGCTCTGTCAAACAAGATATAATAGATTAAATGCCTGTATTGGATGTACTGAGTCCAAATTGTTCTATAAACAAAGGTAAACTGGGGAGAGTAAGGGTAATTTCTCGACAGGTTACAAGATTTTATATTCAATTAACAAGAGTTTACTTTTTAACCTATATTCAATTAACAGGTCAAATTTGTACTGGAAGTATGGTAAATGGTTTTGTGTTGAGAAATTATATTCAATTAACAGGGTTATTCAGTTAAGAGATATCCAATTAAGTGGGCTCTCCTGTATTGTTAACATTTTCTGCAGGGAATTAATTCAGATGCAACCAAACACACCTTAAGTGGTCTATTCACCGAAATACAGTTGCACACATACATGGAGTTTACAGCAATGTTACCATGTATCTGGTCGTTTTAATATAGGGGGCATATACTTGAAATGGCCTTGGCATGGGCCTGTGTTCCAAGTGGGTGCCCACACTGCCCTAGCTGTCAGTGTGGGTGGCTGCGTGAAACACAGCTCAACACAGCACCCCGCAAGTGAGATAAATAATGGTTTATTATGCCCCACGTTTGTAACATCAGCCGTGATTGGTTAGTTTGACACCTTCTAAAAGTCATAGTACTGGAGTTTGGGGGCAAAACACGGTACTATCGGAACGTTTTTCCCTGGAGACAAGAGAACGAAGAACATGTAAGCTTCACGTCCATTGATCAGCGTCGATTGTAATTTCTCAACACCAAACGCTGGCTCCGTGTTCGTTTTATATTCCATTAATTTATACCACTTATCACACAAGCATTAACAATGAATTAAAACATGAATAGCATGATCAGTTGTAAACACTGTCATTTGGTTATATAGAAACTCCCAAAGCTACGGCACTTGTGACAAGTCATTTCGGAGGAGACGTCATTCGTTCGAAATGACGTCATGTTTTGGGATTCGACTACATTGTTATAACAAGATTGATGGCTTGTTGCAGTTAACGCTTAACAATGAAAGTTATTTTTTGTTCGGCATAATAAAATAATTAGAACGTTTCTTCTCATGTTCTATCGCTGCTTCAGGTTTTATTTCAGAAATCGCACAAACTCAGGTACTATCGACTGATAGAACATGAAAAGGAACGTTCTAATATTATTATGTACCTGAATCTAAATATGGAGCCAGTATGGGGGTCAACCAATACAGCTCATTGCAACCCCGGAGATAGCCATTTTCTTTTTTATTTTACCCAACCTAGAGAGCTGTACTCAGTTGCTTCTCCCTACCCCAAACTTAAAGATTTTGGTGTGGTACAATTGTTCATACGAGTACGTAAAATACCGTTAGTGTTCGTATAACGGGTGGCCTTCCTTAATTGTTATTGATAATTTACAAGGGCGATCGTGCACATCAGTCATCGTATTCAACTGGCGCACGCTTTTAGCTCATCGTTCTGTGGCAGTCACTTCGGACTACACTTGTCTAATATTGGTTAACTGAAGACAGACAATGCGTTGATAACATTTTATGTATAACTGTTGGCCCCGATCGTATTCCAACCATTAAGGCGATAGTCAAGAAACAACTCGATCAGTAAAAAGCGTATCCCAACATATACGTTTGCCCTAAATTTACAAGGAAGGTCACTTACATGGACTCTAGCTTATTAGTTTTCTTCCAGCTGCCCAAATATAGGGATTTTTCCCACAATCTGCAGTAAATTCACTCATTATGTGTATATATTTGTCTCTCATTCCTGACATCAAAGTTCTAGCCGATTCAGAAAATTACTCAGCTTCTCAGATCGTGCACAGCCGGAGTACTATTGTGATTGCTCTAAACTGGCAAACAACTAATCTCAAATTTGTTTTCTGTCACTTAAGGGCCTATATAAGTAACGGAATTTTGTTTATTTTGAAATTCTCACCTCTCATATTCCTTAAATTCAGATTAAATAAATACAAATTATACATCAAAATGAAGGCTGGGATGTATAGAACGCGAAATACATATGTAATCAACTCATAGAGTCGATTGTAGGCACCACTGGTTCCTGGAAGTCTACTACCGTATTCGCACCAGAACTGATAATAAAATAATATTTCCTCGGAACAACTTGTGGCCAAATGTGCTTCATATATCCAAGAACAAAGCTAGGCATTCAAAACACTTTCGAATACAGCGATAGGACTGCATTTTGGAAAAGGACAACACTGTCTGCATTTTTTTATTGAATATGGTTTCCATGCGCGATAGACTTGCGCAAATCACTCGTTACCACGAATTTCCATCGAAAAACAAAATCGTAATTCTAAGAAATTTCAACAGGCATCATGATACCTTGCACTGAATATGGCAACTGTGTAATCTTATTCTAATAACAGTATACTGTATGAAGGCGATCTTTTTCATTATTTTATTTTAGACGGCGTTGTTTTTATATGCTTTTTCTGTTCGATGACGTCGACCGAAAATCGAAAGTATACTCATACGTAAACAAACGCAAAGGCTTTGGAATTTTCCCCAATGCAGCTCTGCCGCCTTGTTTTGAAGAATTGTTATCCCCCAGCTTTGTTCTTGGATATGTAAAGCACATTTGGCCACAAGTTGTTTTCGTGAAATATTATTAAATTATCAGTTCTGGTGCGAATACGACAGCAGACTTCCAGGAACCAGTGGTGCCTACAGTCGACCCTATGAGTTGATTACATATGTGTTTCGTGTTCTATACATCCCAACCTTCATTTTGATGTACAGTTTGTGTATATTTAATTTGAATTGAAGGAATATCAGAGGTGAGAATTTTCAAAATGAACAAAATTTCATTACTTATATAGGCCCTTAACCCTTCATCATGGCTAACAACCAAATACTTGACGAGATCCAGAATGCAGATACCTTCGATTTCGCCTTTAAATTTAAATAATTACTCTCCACTGATGGTGAGGATCATAACCAACCATTCACTGTAGATAACGTAAACTGCAAATATTATACACCCGAACAATTTAGAGACAAAATATCATCACAAAATACATCTCTCTCCCTTTTCAACGTCAACTGCCGTAGTCTGAATGCAAACTTCGAAAGCCTCAGTAACTTATTGTGCGATCTACAGCCCAACAAAAACGTTTAAGATATCATAAGCCTAACTGAAACATTCAGTATTAAAGACAATGTATCTTATGAGCTTGAAGGCTACCACCCCCTAACTTACCGCACACGATCCGACAAGGATGATGGTAGAGGCGGGGTTGGCTTATTTGTAAAGGACAACTTATCCTTCAAAATACGTACTGATTTAACAGTCTTTGTTCCTCATGTCTTTGAGTCATTATTCATAGAAGTCTCTGCCGGCAGAAAATTTATAATTGGAGTTATTTATAGACCTAATACAGCGCCAAAAACCGACCTCGACCTATTTTTATCCGAGCTATCTCGATTACTGGACATAATAAATCAGGAGAATCAAAAAGCTTATTTCATGGGCGACTTCAACATTGATTTGCTAAACTTTAATAACCACCCCCAAAACTAACATTTATGTAGACCCATTGTTCAGTGCAGGTTTTAATCCAGCTATTACGAAACCAACTGGAGTGACAGATACTACTGCGACTCTTATCGATCATAAATTCAGCAATAATAACAAAACAATATGACTCGGGAATCATAATAAGTGATGTCGGCGACCATTTCGCAACATGTTTTACCGAAGGAAATAACAAGACCCCTGTTCATCCAACTGAAACCCAGAAACGCGTATTCAAAAGGTCAAATGTTTGTTACTTCATTTGACTGCGACATAGCCTGCCCACATAAAGCGTACACACTAAAAACTAAAGTGTTAAAACTGACACTTTCAAGGTGTTAAACCCATTCTGACTCTTAGGGTTTGATTTTAACACTCAAAGTGCAATGCGTTAAGCACTTAGACATTACAGTCGTCAGACATCTGAAACTTGAATGTATGGCACTTCCCATGTGTCTAGCATTGGTGGTTCTTCCAGAATCGCCCATAATTTGATTTGCGCTTGGTGGGTACATAATTAAAAAGACACAACGCAGATGACGCGGATCAGGCTCGAGAATTCGAGCCTGGTCCGCGTCATCTGCGTTGTTTCCTTTTAAGTGTCTCGCCATTACACTTGTCAAGTGGTATTATTGTAACAGCTGTCAAGATCTGGGATATCTACACTTGAACAAAGTGCTAGTTCAGCACTTAGTAAGTGTTAAATACAGCACTTCAAGTGTAGTTTTTAACACTTTAGTTTTTAGCGTGTACGACTTATTTTTCGATATTTTCTACAGACTGTTTGATACTGCCTTCCCCATGGAAGTGATATCCATACCAAAAAAAATTATAAAACGCGAAACATGGATGACGCATGGCCTTTTACAAGCCTCCTTAAACAAAAATAAACTATATGTAAAAAAACTCAAATCTCCAACCCCTCAAAACGGAGATGAATACAAAAAAATATTGTCAGATTTTCAATCGATTGAAAAGAATAAGCAAAAGGAACTTCTACACCAACACTTTGCTCGAAAATAAAAAACATGGAAAATTCTGCGCAAAGCCATTAACAAAGCAGAACGTACGCCGCCTTTACCTTCCTCATTTCGTGATGGAAACACCGAACTGAGTGATCCAAAAACAATTGCCGATAAATTCAATAATTTTTTCGTCAATATAGGTAAATAAGTAAGTGACAAAATTCCAATATCAAACCGTCATTTCTTGGATTATATTGGTAACAGCAGTGCTGATTCCTTTTTTATATCACCTACCAATGAAAAGCAAATAGTTCACTGTGTCCACAGCCTCTGTGGAAAATTAACCAAAGATTGTGATACATTATCCACCAAACTTCTAAAAGAAATAATCTCTGAAGTGGCCAGCCCGCTAACACACATAGTTAACCTTTCTTTTTCTACTGGTATAGTACCCAGCAAAATGAAGACAGCCAAAATTATACCTATATTTAAATCTGGCGACCCGCAATTGTTCAACAACTATCGACCTATCAGTATTCTGCCGGCATTCTCTAAAATATTGGAGAAATTAATGTATTCGCGATTATCTAGATGAACAAAAGATTATATACCAGTATCAGTCTGGCTTGAGGAAACATCATTCAACAACACGCCCCGTTTTGCACTTGGTAAACAATGTCGCCGAGAAAAATGATAGACGTCGAAAGATTGCACTCTTTCTCTTTTTCTGGACTTTTCGAAAGTCTCCGACAGCATTGACCATGTTATCCTGTTGAAAAAATTAGACCATTATAGAATTAGGGGACTGGCCAAGTCCTGGTTTAAAGATTATTTAAATGGAAGAAGTCAGTCGGTTTCATTCATGAATGAAGTATCCAATAAACAAGAGATAACTGCTGGTGTACCCCAGTGTTCTATCCTCAGCCCCATTGTATTCTTACTGTTTGTGAATGTCATTAGCCAGTCAACCTTACTTACAATACTAGCTTTCGCAGATGATACAACAGCATATACGTCAGGTAACAGATGCGCTAATAGAAAATGCAAAGTCTGAACTTATTAAGATAAACGAATGGAGTTCTGCAAATACATTAGCCTTAAATGCCCCTAAAACCAGATTCATGTTATTTCACCCCAAACTTGACGCATACAGTGCCAAGAACAAGGTGATATCGCTGAATGAGACGAATATATCGTTAGTCGGCAGCCACCAAGAAGAGTCATAATTTAAGTTCCTTGGAACCCATATGGACGAAAACCTGAAATTCAAACAGCACATATCAGCCGTTTGTTCAGAAATAGGAAGGGCTATTTTTGCATTAAATAGGGCAAAACAATTTCTCCCCCTCCCCCGCAAGCCTTAAGATCGTTGTACTTCTCACTTATCCACAGCCATTTGATCTATGGGATATTAATCTGGGTGCACTCACCCTCTGCAAAAAGACTCTTCAACAGGCAGAAGAAAGCCATTCGTGTTATAACAAACAAGTCTTTCAGATCACACACTGATCCTCTATTCAAAAGCTGTGGTATCCTAAAATTCAGCGACCTCTATATCCTGCATTCCCTTTTATTCATGCATGATTGGTGAAATAATAAATTACCCATATCCTTTGATGATGCATTTAAAATCAATAGGAATCCATCGGGCATGAACACCAGACAGTCTGGGAAAATACACACACTTAAACCAAGAACACGTTTTTTATCCGAACTGCCGTTCCATACTCTCCCACGAATTTGGAATGAAATTGACCCACAAATCCAACAACTCAGCAGAGCGCAATTTAAGAAGGCAACAATGGATAAGGCCCTAAATGCTTATATGGCTAATGTCGTTTGTGACAATCTGAGATGCCCCGATTGCACCTTCAGCTCTCCTGGATCTCAAAATCCCAAAAATCCTTAACATTCTCCACATAGTAAATAATCCACTGCAATGATAAACTATGTATTCATTTTGGAAACTGTGAATCGCTCCTTTTAGGACTGGCTTTGAGCAAATTAATTTAACTTTGATGTCAGGTATGTTTTACTGTTTCAATATGGGAATGGCAGGAAGACAACTTCTTGGCTATGCCATCTCCATGCAGTGTACTATTACTTTTGTTCTAAATAAAATTGTCAATCATTTGATATGTAACTGTATGCTGCAAATAAAGATTCATTCATTCATTCATTCATTCATTCATTCATAGAGGACAGTTCTATATTTTTATAATCTTTTAGCTGCTAAATGTAGCTTGTGTAGCATGGTGGATATTTTCTCTTTTTGCAAGAATAATCAAGTTTTTTAAAGACGGGAGTACATACATGTACATCAATTATAGGCTCTGTTGTCACATTATTTCTGGAACACAAAAGAATTCCACACTTCCCCTTTAGATCGCCTAGAAAGTTCAAAAGGATAGTTTTGGTGACCGAGCATTCGAAAAATAGGTGTGATATAGTTTCCTTTGTGTTATTACAGAAAGAAAATAGTTCTGTTTCTGATAGTTTGATTTTGTGAAGTTTGGAGTTTGTGTATAATATCCTTGGTCCCTATATCCTGATAAATTCTGACTTTTGATTGGTCAAAATGCCTTGGACAAATAGCCATGACCAAGGGTGCACCCAACATCCAAAGTATATGAGAGCCTGCAACATCCAGGGTATAAGAGCACGTGACACATTGTGATTATGGACGAACTTTTATATATCTCCTGCCAGTCACAGGACACGAAGCATAAGTTTCAAGTTTCACCGCGTTTCTAATTTGCAAACAGACGAAGGTTTCAAGAATACAGGATAAAAAGTTTGGCATACTTTATGAGACTGTTTCAATTTTTTTATATTATTTTTTCTTATCCTTGGGATTTTGAAACTGAAACGCTGCAAATCATTTAGGAAGTTCGAAAATAAAAAAAAGGATAATTTTTTTATAAAATTTAAAATTAGAAAATTATACATATAATAAGAAAAAACAATTTGAAAGTTTGTAATATATTTAATAAAAAAATGTCATTTTCATTAGAAGTGTGCAATCGAGCACAATTGAAAAGTTGCATTAAGAATCTTGATATCGCAAAATCGTTGAGTTACAAATGTATCAAACCAAATCACAAATGATCGAAGTCATAAAGGTTGAGATCAGTGAGAAAACGGTGCCAGAACTGAGATCTAAAGTGCGTTAATTGGGTTTGAAACGTGTGTGGTGGCAAAATAAAAATCGATTCTTGGCAGAGGAGGCAAGATGAGAAAAATAGTGGGTTGAAAGAGTAAACGGGTAAAATAATCAATATTGCGATACGAGAAAATTTGGGACTCCCTTGAGTCGAACAGGGAGATAGAATTAATTTCAAGATGAAAACAACTAATCTCGAGGCTACTTCTTCTACAGTGTCTGTGATCCTTTTTGAAAGTTTTCAAAAGTGGCTCAAACTGATTAACCGGTTAACCATTTCAGTACTACATGTAATTAGCATAACTGAGTTTATGTAAAAAGAAAACAGCTGCCAATTCTATTCAAGAAAATAGAGATCATTAACATCATTCCTAAACTCTACTGGAATACATTTACATGTAATGACGTAAATCTACATTAGAATTCAACTGCATATACAGAATGAAGAGAGTGGATTACTACTTAATCGCAGCGCCATATATGTTTATTCTCCACTCCAAAAGTATTTATAATTGTCCATAACAGCGCAAGAAACACTTACAAACTTTCATCACATGGATCACCGGGTGCAACCCGGTGGTCCATGTGATGAAAGTTTGCAAGTGTTTCTTGTGTTTTGTTCTCAGAAATTGTAAATAATTACTTAGTGAAAAATTTATCCCACAGCGATTTAGCAGTAATCCACCCTCCTCAATATACTGTTGTCTCAATATTTTCTTTTTGTTTAATCGGTTCAGTTCGTGATTTCACTACTGACCTCACTTATAGTGCATTATAGTTTGCTTTGCACAGTAAAACCCTCTTGTATTTCAGACTGCTTCATTCTTCTGAAGTAAGGGGGGCGTGGTGGCTATCTGGTAGACTGTTGGACTTCTGTGCTAGAGGTCCCGAGTTCGATCCCTATCCGAGACGACCCACGTTGTGTCCTTAGGCAAGACACTTTATCCCGGTTGCCTACATGGGGGCACGATGACGCCGTGTACTAAGGTGTACTGCACGTTGATGTTGCACACGTCTTCAACCGCTGTAACCCTGTTTGAGCGGAGCTTGAACAGAGTTAGAATATCGAGGAGCTCGGTAGTTTTCTCCGGGTACTATGGCTTCCTCCATTCGTAAAACTGTCACGGTCACGATTGGCCATTGTGCATAAGTGTGTGACCATAAACACCAATAAATGAATCAATAGTCCTTTAGATTTGGAAAAATCATTGGGATATTTCAAGAGTGCTATCATCGTGATTGCCTGACCGGCATGATACACAGTTTTTATCTTTTGACTTGAGAGTTTATACAATATACTGTTGAAAAGATGCATGATGCTGTTATGAGCTAAAGTGATGACGCCATTGTCGGCATATTCGCTAACCTCCTTTTTCATTAAAAGTCCTTCTATCTGGAGATAACATTCACTAGGATGGAGGAGGAGATCTTGCGTTTTGATATTAAACCTTATTTATCCCATAAATGGCCGTTTATTTAAACAATAAAGGCCTTGGATAAAGTTTTGCTTTATTCACCTAGTAGGGTGACAAATTTTCCCCATAGGTTTAACACGGAAAGAATTTATTCCCCTAGTAGCGACAGACTTGTTGACCTCTGGCCTCTACCACATTTGTCAAGCCTAATTAATAGTTCGATTGTCGATTTCTTTAAATCATTTTGAAAGTTTTACACATTGACAGTTGAAAACACCACCCACTGCTCATATAATAAAGTATTTTTGCAAGCTTAGCTCAAGTTTGTAGAGGAATTATTTTTAGGCAGAAATGTATTACTGCGCCTTGTTGATTTTTGCCAATTTTGTTGGTCGATCGAATTGGACGAATGTGCTCCTCACTTCCCGCTGTGTTTTGTAGCGAATTACAGCACGATTTTGCTGCGACTGCCCTGTAGAAGATTTATGGGATAAACAAAATAAACGTATAGTGTTTTCAAGTGAAAAATTTATTCTACTCGTAGAATTAAGAATGAAACCGACTCGCCAGAGGCTCATCAGTTTCATTCTTAATCCTACTCGTAGAATATTTTTTTTACTTGAAAACACTATACGTTTATTCTATATTTCTCCCTCATTATCGAGACTAGTTCCTGCCATGGGTAAATATTTGTACACTTCAAACAATTGAATATTTTCGTATATCATTATACTTCCTATTATATCAAATATACTCCACATTTTTATTTCACTCTAATTTAATTATTAGTTTTCTAATTTTTTATTTTTATTTTGTTTTCCTTAAATATATATACTACTCAAAGTTTGCTAAGCACAACATATTTGACACATCATTGTGAAATTTTCTTGAGACACATTTGCGATATTTTTGCTGGATATGTTTGAGGAATGTATTGAGATGGTCCCCAGTGTTTACATTACCTCTCTTCACAGGCAGACTTTTCGTGACAATCATGGAAAGCATGTACCCCTTGATTTTCATGATATTTTCGTGTACTGTCTGCATGTACATGAGATGTGTAGGGTATTCAATCTTCATTTGAACACAAACTCTTGTGATTTAATGATTGAATATGGCGAATGCAAATGTAAGAATACATTTTCTAAAGCAGAAATGTGGTAGGCTGTAGGGATGGTGGAACAAGGGGCTACCCATCGTTTGGGTTGGTGAAGCCCTTGGTATGCACCATACGGTGATCTCCAGAGCCTGGGCAAGATTTCAGCAGTATGGCACACCAGTCAGACGACATGTGGTGGCAGAGACAGGGCAACATCTGCAGCTGAAGACCGGTTATTGATAATTCAGGCCCGTATGAACCGCTTTGACACGGCAACCCAGCTTCGTAGTGAGCTTTAGAATGCATCCGGGGTAAATGTTCAACGCAGACTATCCGGGCAATTTTGCACGGACGTGGTCTCTTATCAAGAAGACCATGTATTCGCATTCCGCTGTCCCAGAACCACCGCCAGGCACGATATGAATGGGCCATGAGTCACGTTGGATGGACCAGAGAAGATTGACGACCTGTCCTTTTTACAGATGAGTCAAGGTACTGCCTACACAACACGGATAGGCGTTCTAGGGTATGGAGAAGACCAGGAGAGCGATTCTATGCAGCCAACATAGCTGAGCATGACCGCTATGGTGGAGGGTCAATAATGGTCTGTGGCGGCATCAGCTGGGATGGACGTACATAGCTCTGTGTCCTTGACCGTGGTACATTGGCTGCACAGCGGTATATTGATGGGATCCTGGATGCCCACGTCAGATTGTATGCAGGTGCAGTGGGTGATAGATTCATTCTGATGGACGATAATTCCCGTCCTCATGTTGCCCATGCTGTCCAGGAGTACCGCCAGAGGGAGGGGATTGAGCGTATGGACTGGTCAGCAAGATGATTCCCTGACCTCAATCCAATCGAACATGTCTGGAATGAGTTGCAGCTTGCAATTTCAGTCCGTCCAGTCCAACCAAGAAGTGTCCAGGAGCCTGGTGCCATACTGGTCCAAGAATGGAACAACATCCCACAAAGGACCATCTGGAGCCTGATTGGGAGCATGAGAACGCGTTGTCAAGCTGTAATTAACAATAATGGGTCTCATACTCGATAGTGAACTCATATAAGTTCGTTCCGTCAACTTTCTGGCAAATTTGAAAAAAATTCCCTCTTTAACCAATAATATCCATTTTCCATGGTTATCGTATTCAAAAGCTAAAAAATAATGTCAAACACAAATAAAATCTTAATTTATGTGCTTAAATCATTAAAGATATAATTAAATATAAAATATAGACACTTTTCATAACAGTATTTCAATTAAATCGTAAAACAGGTAGTTGGATATACTTGGTGCTTAGCAAACTTTGAGTAGTACATGTGGAAATAAAATGTTCTCCTTTTTTAAATGAAGTCTTTCACGATTGCTGTTCATAAAACTTTCCTGTGATTTCCTCCAGGCCTTTAAATTCCTCCCAACTAACGACGGTAAACGCTGTACCCAAATAAGATAATTGCGCCCAAATTAAGCAGAGTTTGAAACTTTTCCCAAAGTTTTGTAGGGTTTCGACAATACCAAGTTTGGCCATTTTAAATCAAACAATGCAACAAATAAATAAATTTTTAAAAACCCCACAGAGTTCGCCACAGAAAAGCAATCGGCGTCGACAGTGTCGACGGCGATTGCTTTTCTGTGGTGAATTCTATCTGACCATGCACTTAAAGCTTGAGATCTATTATATTCATGTTTGTAGCATTTCTCAGTAAACGCCATGCATAATTTAGCTTACATTCATCTAGGCCTTTGGGTCGGCACTAGAAACTAAGAAGCCTTCTCGCGTTTGTCGAGTAAATTACGTCAAATGGTGCTGGGAATCAGTGATAACGGTGAAGACCTATAACAAGGGGTTGTAAACTATCATTTTAAGACGTTTCTCCAACCAAGCAGACCACATACATATTTGCCGTTGTGCCCAAATTAGACTGATCTAAAGGTCTGAATTCTTCACCGTCTAATGCTTCTATCTCGTGAGTGAAGGGATCAGCGTAGAATTCCTTCTGCCCATCTAGGCATGTAACCTTTTTTGAAATATTTTTTCCACTTGTGAATTCTCACGCGATTGCCCACAGCCAATTTCGGCCGTTTGTCGTCGCCAGTGCCATCTTCAATGGAAATCGATTTGCATAGACTTTCTTTTTGCCTCACGGATTGCTAACTTTCACGGGTGTCATCTTGATGGAACTGTGATGTGTGTTATAATTATCAACCAAATCGTCTAAGACATTCGGGTATTTCTTAGTCGAGTTGGCCGTGAAATATCTGTGCATTTTTCCTCCATGGTTCTATTCCAACATTCGACCATGCTCCCATTGTCCTCGTTTTCTGTGGAACAGATGTCAACGAGTGTACGTGAACATTGTAAAATTCTCGGCCTTTGTGCACCAGATATTTTCCAAAGCTTCGCCTATGCTCCTTCCCGATTTATCTTTTAACGCTCTCATCCATTCATATTTCGAAAACACGTCTATGGCCGGCAATAGATATTTCACGCCTTCATTGTGTTTCGACAGGGATAACATGCCCTTCAGATCGGCTGTCCACACCTGATTCAGTCCTACTGAATACAGTGCAGTTCGTTCGTAAATGCATTAGTGAACTGCATGTTTTTTATTTCAAATTCCCGATTGAATGTTTCATGCCGATGAGTTTATCGACAAGCAAACATTCAAATTTCTCTCTCATCATGGTATATATTTTTTAAATCTGTCAACATGCTCTTGTCACACACGTCATATCAAGTCTTCTTGTCGGAATGCTTTGTATAACAGAGATCGTGACTATAGGCAGCTCAGTCCACTCTATTGATTGGTTTGCTCCACGATTTTGGCATCAGATGTTTATTCATTCTCTTGTTCAATATCCCATGAATTGATGTCATAGCGGATGCATTTTGAAAGGAAGATTATTGACAAGCCTGTTGACCACTTCTCCAACTCTTTTGATGAATTGAGTTTTGGACGAACCGCACACTTCACAAGTGCCATTTGCCTATTATATTTAGTTTGCACTCTTCGCACATTATTAATATCCGCAGATTTCATACATTTTATGCAAAACATTATTTAAAATTTTATTTTTATTCACTTTATTATAATTAAACTTTTTTTCGGTTCATGCATTTTCAGATAAAACGATTGGCTCACACGATTCTGTTTTTTCTTTTCATAACTCAATGAACCGAAAAAAACACAATTAGGTCCGCCCCCCCAGCCACGCCCCTAAAATACCAGTCTTTGGAGTTGCAACATGGTGTCAAATCAATAGAAGTTAGAACACTGGCACGTTCTAAATGTGAAAAAGAAAAATAAATTTATATTACTCATTAATTTATCACCATGGAATTATTTATAAAATATTTAAATGACCGTGGTGGGTCAATTTTTCTTTTTCTTCACACCTGTATTTATTTGACATTTCAATTTTTACGCACACTGTGTGATCGTCTGCGTTCATCGTTTTACCCAAATCGATTGTAAACAATGGCTGGTCACGACGAATACGACAATTTTGACATTGCTAATTTGAATACGGCAATGTCATCTGACTTTATATCTAACTCCACTTTTGCAAACTGTGTTTTTCAGTTCTCGGGAAACGGTCAAAACCAAAATACAATGTAATACTGATGGCCTACTTCCACCTACCACGAAACGTAACTTTTACGTGAAGTGAACAGTTGAATGAAATTTGAGGGAGGCGTGGCTTATGACGTTTTCTTTGCATTACGTAATTCATTGGTCAATAAAAAATTTAATGACATAAGTGCATTTGACTTGGAAAGTGTGTCAATTGCTACCTGCATTTCAATAATATGCGCCCTCTTTTATGCCAGAAAAATAATATGTCTACCAGTTTTAGTTCTTAAGTCTTTGTTCGCTGAAGTAGAGGACGACTAACACTATTTATTTATTTGGATCGCGAACGTTTAATTATAAGGAATGATCGTTTCTTTTTGTCTATTTCTTGAGTTATGAACCCCAAAAAACAAAGTCCAAACATCGTGTAAATGGGCTACGCCCATTTACACAGTTTGGACTTTGTTTTTTGGGGTTCATAACTCAAGAAATACGACAAAAAGAAACGATCATTCCTTAATTATTTTAGTTTTTTTTATTATTTTCTTATATATATAATATCATTATTTTTGTTTTAAATTGGTCATTATTTCTGGATCTTTGTTTTTTCCCAACTGTTCATGAAAAGATGCCCTGGCTTCTCAACCATTTTCTATCTGATTATGTTTGATCTCCTCTTTAAGAATCTGACGAGACATTATTCTTACACCTTCTTTTAACATGTTGAATTTTCCTTTTTGCCGAGAATGTAGCGATACTCTTGAAAGGTGTCTCTTATCACTCTTAAATTCGATTGGCAGATTGAATTTCATTATGAATGGAGTCTTGTCATCGCTCATCACGATCGTAAAAGAATCTATTGCGATCGTATTATCGGTTGTTCTTTCCGTGTTCCCGGCTGTCCTTTCTAATAACTGAGTTTCATAATCTAACAACATTTATTTTTTAAATTTTAACAATTATTTTTTTTTATTTTCATTTTTTTTTTTTTACTTCTATTCACTATTTTTTTCTCTATTCATCATTAATTGTAATCATATAGAATATAAAATTCGTCAAATCCGTACCTATATTTTCTGTGGCATTTGCTTTCTGTCAGATCAATGACTACAAAATTAAAAGGTCCGTGGAAAATGAGATGAATTCTCTGACTGTGCTCGAATCAGACGATCCCGGGATTTTCTAAGATTATCTAAGATTTTTCGGTTCGCTCAATCTCCGAGATTCGATCGAGAAGATGGAACAAATCCTCGTAGTCTCTCTCCACTGGTGATTCAATTTTATCCGATTTCTGACTCGAAAAGATCGCATGTCGTCTCGTGGTATACGGGAAGTCTAAAGAGTGCTAATTGCACTTAGTCGATTTCTCGAGAAAATAAGCTCGAAATTATCTAAGTCGAAAAATCAGGTTTTCCTGTGCGCGAATCTGCTTTTATACTCTACTTACAGTACAAGTCAAAACAAGTTGTAGGATAACCACTACAAACTATGTACAGTACGTGGAGAGTGGAGTGTAACTAAATCACCCGCGGAGTGGAGTTATCACCCAAGCTATAACTTTCAAATTTTGTATATATCGACAAAAATACAAGCAATGTTTCAGCCAATGGACCTCCGGGTTTAACCCGGAGGCCCATTGGCTGAAACTTTGCTTGTTCTGGTTATGCTTTGCAACAAATTTGCAATTATTGCTTGGGTTTAATCTCCACTCTGTGAGTGATTTAGTGATAATACACTCTCAACGTACTGTATCATTCTCTTCCTACACCGACAAGACCAGACGCTGACATCATTATCTGACAAACTCTCACTGAGAGCGTTCCAGAAAATGATGTCAGATTCTGATTTTAACAGTGCAGGAACAGAAGTATACTTAGTTTATTGCGGTTATGCTACAACTTATATTGACTTGTAGTATGCATGCATGTTGTTTTCTGTACCCCCCCCCCCAAAAAAAAAAAAAAAAAAAAAAATTCTGCGGTTAAAATACTTTATCAGCCAGTCTTCAGTAACTGTTATTACACTTCTACTCTTCAGAGGCCGAAACAATCGAAAATGCTGTCGTACATAATGGGCGCTGAAACCAAAACTGTTAGACTTAAAAATGAGAAAAATCCAATGAGATGCCTTCGTAACATAAAAATAACCAACGGGCTGCTCGTCAAGCCGAGTTAATTAGGCCGAGTATAGAAAGAGAAAAACTAGAGGATTATTCTGTTTTGTGAAAATGTGAAGACTTGAACCAATCATGTTCAATTTCATGTACAAAAAATTGTGTCGGAAATTATAGTTGGATTGGATTCCTGTCACTGTTGCATAAACACTCCAGCAGATGGCATACATGTATACATTTGTATTACGGATTGTTTTGTTCGTATAGTTTAAAAACAATGTGCGGAAAAGAGAACGAATGCAAAGTCAAGTAAAAGAGAATTATCAATATCCGTTCCAGTTTTCACAGGGCTGTCAATTTTTTTGTCCATCAATTCAATTGGAAACCCAAGACATGTTGTTAAACCTAAAAGTAGTTTCCGATTTCTCAGTCGTAATGATATGCACTCACTTTTGAGTAAAACTTTTGAATCTTATGAATGCAAAAATATTGATCACAGGCTAGTTTTCCTGTATAATACAGCAACAGATTTTAACACAATAAAATCGATCAGAAAAGTAAAACAAAGAGAAATATTCGCGATTTTCATAAATTGGTTCAGCTTGTGAATAGATTTCCAAATTTTGGTTTTTCAAGTGAATTGAATCTTTCCGAGAATTGAAACTGGCATTAACTGGGCCAAGAATTATCCCATCATATTAGCGCACACTCGCGCTAAATATTGAACAAACGTTCAAACTGTTTGGGATTTTTTTTTTATAAAGACAGCGTCTGTATTTTATATTTCTCTATAGGAAAATGCCCGGAGTTTGTGAAATGATGCGCTCGTCGACAATACAAATTTAATAACTGTCAAAATTTCACTTTTTATATGAAATTTCTATATCTTTACAGATGAATTTATTGACAGCTTTAGGAAACTAAGCGGGGGGGGCTAATTTTCTTGTAAATCTCTGCCAATAGCGAAAATTGTCAGCCATGGACGTCCCAGGAATTTGACCGATAAAGTTGCATTTCAGTACCTGGACAGTGGATTGTAACTAAATCACTCGGGGAGTAGAGTTAGCACCCAAAGTAGCACTCTCAAATTCTGTACATATGGGCAAATAACACAAGCAATGTTTCAGCCAATGGACCTCCGGATTATACCCGGAGGTCCATTGGCTGGAACTTTGCTTGTGTTTGTTATGGTTTGCAACAAATTTGCAATTATTGTTTGGATGGAATCTCCACTCTGCGGGTGATTTAGTGATAATACACACTCCACGTACTGTACGTGGGAACTTCGTAATCATCCAATATTTGTAATTCATTACTATGGGAGCGCGGTGGCTCAGTGGTAGACTGTTGGACTTGTATGCTGGAGGTCCCAAGCTCGATCCCCGTCCGGGACGACCCGCGTTGTGTCCATGGGCACGGCACTTTATCCCGGTTGCCTACATGGTGACACTAAGGGGTACTGCACGTCGATGGTGCACATGTCTTCAATCGCTGTAACCCTGCTTGAGCTTAGCTTGAACAGTGTTAGAATGTTGAGGAGCTGACAGTTTCTCGTCGATGCTCGGTGGTTCTCTCCGGGTACTCCGGCTTCCTCCACCTGTAAAACTGTCACGGTCACGATTAGCCATTGTGCATAGGTATGTGACCTTAAACATCAATAACTAACTAACTCACTAATTAATTGCTATTCACTCTAGAGTTTCAAGTTATCTGAAATAAAAATGTAAATATAAGCAGAGTGTACATACCTGACCCATCCCTGTCACTATTCTTATAACTAGCAGTAGAAAAGAACTTGTTCTTGCACACAGAGGGGTGAATATCGTTAATATTGCAACGGCGATTGTGAAGACGCCGACAACTCGTGCTGGTCCAAATCTCGCCGCTAGCCATCCACTGGGAATCTGGAGTGCTAAGTAACCCCAATAGAACGAGCCCAGAAGAATGCCCTGTTCTTGTTTGCTCCAGACGAATTTATCACTCTGAAACACAAAATAATTTTCAATCCTTTTATTATCACTGGGGTTTAATTTCGGGGTAAGGACATTTCCCGGTTTCCGGTTCTGAATGTCCGTTACGAGATACAGGAATTTCACAGACCCCAAACCGGGGTCAAGGTTGCGTTCCGGTTCTGGAAGTCAGTCCCCATATGAAGAAAATACTTATAAACCAGAACCGGGAAACAAAAGCTGCATGATGCAACCTTTGATTCCCGGTTCTGGTCGACAAATGTTCCGGGTATTGGGACTGACTTTAGAACCGTAATGCAATATTTGGTCCCTGGTTGGGGTCTATGAATTTCCTGGACCAAGCCTCTGGAACCGCCGGTCAATACGAAGAACAATTTTCAAATAACTTGGGGGTGTGTTCCTCAAGCTTGGACTCGGTGACAGCACCGACTTCATTGAACAATAACGAATGATAATGCCACGAGCCGAAGAATATGGCGCTATAAATTAAAATATTGTTCCCCAACAAGCTCCATGATTAAATTCGAATTGAAATCGTCCAGATCATTTCATTTGATTCGATTCAAATCGCAGTGATTCGAAATTTCTCGAATCGTCTAGATGTTTTCCAAAAGCATCTCCTCTTGGACTCTTCTTGTATCATCATGTGCCAGTACTATAAAACTTTTACAACTGTATTTTCTAGAATTGTATTTTCTACCTGTTAATATAACTGACTGAAATTAATCATTAGCGTTTTAAAAGATATGGCAGTTTGCCAAATGGCAAACTGCCAGATCTTTGAAAATGTTAATGGTTCATTTTAACCTATTTAATGTCATAACCAGAAATAATAATTCCAGAAAATATATTTGTAAAAGTTTTATTGTATTGGCCCTTGTGGGTCTTAAGTACAGGAGACATAATGATAGGAAATTCTCTCATGAATATCGAATCGAATTGGTGAAAACGAATCGAATTTCGAACCGAATTTTGAATGAAACTTCGAATCGAATCACGTCATCAAAAGAAAAGATTTTTTTTCTAAAATAATACCCCATTCCCCCCCCCCCCCCCCCCCCCCCCCCCCCACTTTTATCACATATTTTCTTGAAAAAAAACTCGTTTTAAATCGGATGGATTCCATTTAGTCGTGAAGCCATTTGTTTAAAAATGCGGAATGCCAGAAACGAAACGAATGGAGTCGATCCGCTCGTAAATTAAAGCCTGCTCTACTTCTGTTTATATAATAATCAGGGGTATTCGTTTAGAAAACCGTTGCTTTTGACGATGTATCCAGTAACTGTGATCGAACAGAACAATACTCAATATAAAATAATGTGATCATGTTGTAGAACAAATCATTTATTGAAGTTAAACAGATGAATAACTTTTCAAAGTTCAAAACTTTTTATAAATGGTCACTGATGATAATGCATAATAAGTTGAAATGAACAGTTGTAGCGGTAATAGTGTTCTTGGCGATGAAGCTACAACTGTTGTACAGTTGTAGCTTCATTGCTAGAAATACCGTTACCGCTACAAGTCAGTTGCGTTTCTACTCAGAACAATACTCAATATAAAATAATGTGCTCATGTTGTGGAACAAATCATTTATTGAAGTTAAACAGATGAATAACTTTTCCAAGTTCAAAACTTTTTATAAATGGCCACTGATGGTAATGCACAATAAGCTGAATTGAACAGTTGTAGCGGTAATTGTGTTCGTGGCGATGAAACTACAACTGTTGTACAGTTGTAGCTACAGTTGTAGCTACATCCCTACAAACACAGTTACCGCTACAAGTCAGTTACATTTCCACTCAGAACAATACTCAATATAAAATAATGTGATCAATTACAATCTGTAAACATTCATGGTTATGGCCGAAGTATATTCGAAAATATTCGAGTTTCCGATTTCGAATCGAATCGAATATTGACTTTCAAATCGAATTTTGAACTTTCGCAGGAGCTTACTGAGTCTCACGATTCAGTTCGATTGTAAATATGAGATTCTCGGGGATATATTAACTCTTTACCCAACGAATCGAACATTTTAAAAAATATTTTTTAAAAAAATTCAACAAAAAATTCTCATGTGGCACCTCATTGGAACGAGCTCGAGGTGATACGGTTTTGTAGGAAATTTATGGAACATTTGAAAAAAAAAATAAAATAAATTTATTGGGTAAAGGGATAACAATCTGTATTAATGTTTACTAGAACATATTTTCATCCATGTGAATAGGGGCGCGGTGGCACAGAAGGTAGAGGTGCTGGCTGCAAGCCGATAGGTCCTCGGTTCGAATCCCACCTGCGGCAACCGCTTTGTGTCCTTGGGTAAGACACTTCACTCCCATTGCGTACGTGAAGGCACGATGGAGTTATGTAATACGCCGTACTGCACGTCGGTGATGCACTTATCTTCAACCAATGATAATCCTGCTTGTGTGGAGTTAGTATGTTTGGAAGCCTGACAGTTGCTGGCCGTTGCTCGGCGGTTCTCTCTGGGTACTCCGGCTTCCTCCACACGTAAATCTGTCCAACACGAGGACCATGGCTGTCAAAAGTGTCGTTAAATCCCAATAAATAAATAAATCCATGTGGATTAGGTTCGATGGTAACAATTTTAGCCCAGATGATGCGGAGTTAGTACGTTTGGGAGTTTGACAGTTACTTGCTCCTGCTCGTTGGTTCTTTTTAATTACTCGGTTTCCTCCACCTGTAAAACTGACCGACATTCGGTCACCATAGCTGTCGTTAACCCCCCCCCCCCCCCTCCAAAAAAAAGAAGGAACAAATGAGTTCGATACTTAATGTACATACCTGTGCCTTCGACGTGGTTTGTTGTTCAAGAATTGTGTTCGCATAGCCTCGCGTCACATTACCCGCTGGAGCAAAGAATGTGCTGTTGTTCGATACAATTGTTAGATTGAAAATATCACTTCTGTTGTCAGGTAAACTGAATGGGTTGTTCCCCACCATGCACACCATCGCCATGCTTAGATTTGATCTGTTGCTGTAGGCGCATACTAATCCAAAAAAACACATGATGATAACTCTCAGTCTCTGCGATCTCCATAATGGTACTGTAGAAATATAAACTGTTATTAAATACTTATCCATTAAATACAATAAAATAAGCAAATTATTACGACAGTCTACCAGGGACGGCTGAAGCTCGATAAAAGTATGGGGGGGGGGGGGGGCTCAAATTTACAATGCTACCATGGTTCGACCCAGTGTAAGAAAGGTTACAATCGTATATCGGTAAATGCACCATGACTCGCTATAGTTTCTCGTTTAGATTAATGTGCCGCTATGTGGTCACTGTCTTGTCCATTTCATTCTACTTCAACCATCTTCCAACCCGAAGGCCAGCCTTCGGGTTGGAAGATAGCTGAAGCAGAAGAAATGGGCCGAAGCGACCGAAAGTGGGATTTTTTTGATAAATATTGTTTGGATTTGCAAATAATGTTACAGGAATGTCTGTAGAACATTAGAGATTTGGTCCGGACTAATTGTAGTAGCACCGGCAATTTTAGTAGCACCGGCAACAAAAACAAAGTGGGTATCGCTGAGAGCGAAGCGTCAGAAATTTTGAAGACGTTCACGAGCGACTTGTAGCGATTTTGTGTGTGATAACTTGGTAAAACCCTGTAAATAATTGTCTGTAATTATTAAAATTACTAGCTGTTTCATGTTTAATTCAGACTTGTATGACCTCATTTTAACTTACTGTGTAATAAGCCAATTTCGAAACTGCCATCTTGGCTTTTAATCTATGCAAGGTCACAGGTCGCGAGGTATAAACATTCCAAGAAAACGCTTTGTTAGCAATGAAATCGCACGGTTTACACCTCGCGACCTGTGACCTTGCATAGATTAAAGTCCAAAGATGGCAGTTTCGAAATTGGCTTATTGCGAAACGTAACTGTAGAAATAAGTATTTATTTATTTATTTATTTATTTATTGGAGTTTAAGGTCATATACTTATGCACAATGGTTAATCGTGACCGTGACAGTTTTACGGGTGGAGGAAGCCGGAGTACCTGGAGAGAACCACCGAGCAACGACGAGCAGCTGCCAGACCCCCGACATCGTAACTCCGCACTGCAGCACAGGCAGGGCTAGATTTGTTGAAGACATGCGTACCATCAACGTGCTGTTCGCCTCAGTACACGGCACCATCGTGCCCCCATGTAGGCAATCGGGGTTAAGTGCCTTGTCCAAGGACACAACACAGGAGCGCGAATCAGTCGCTGAACTGGTCAACCATCCAACTACTAACCGCGCTCGATGTTGCTTAACTTCGGTGATCTGACGAGAACCGGTTACCGCGACGCCCCCGTGGAAATAAGTGGAGGAGCACGTGCCCCCTGGCTCCGCCGCCTCTGCAGTCAACATTTATCAAGACCAGATCACACACATTAAACAACAGTAGTTACCATGTTGGGATCTTGCCTTATCTTGTGGACCCCGCTTATGAACCCCTGTGTGACGTAATGAGAATTAATGGCCATGGCTCAAGGTTCGTCTAGTGGTTTTAACCTTTACCTAACGTAACGGCCAAAACTGGCCAGCGCTATTCTCAAAAATCGCCAATTCATTTTCATTATTTTTTCATTTTTTACCTCGAAAACATAGGTTATGTCCCCTCGTTGTAAACTTATTCGCCTATACTGGAGTGACGGTAGGTTCCTTTGGACAGTCAAGGCTTCCTGCCCAGCCAAATATTTGCATGTGTTGCGCTAACAACTATCACATAGCCCCAAGCCACGGTTGCTTTGATTGCAGTCCCGTGGGGATTGAACGCTATGGAAGAGTTTGCAGGACGGAGCCTAACGTTGTGTAATTTTTTTAATTTAATTACCGACTCACAATTCGGTCATCTAGTGACTAAATTTGATTCACCAGATTCTGTGGCTTAAACTTGGCAAGATGGAGTTAAAGGATACTTTCTGGGAATACAACTCCAACATAAGTATAAAGTTTACTGACAGACAGAGTTTTCGCTAAGGAGGCAAAATATCCTCACGGTGGCCTCCTTGCCTAAATCAACTTTTTCCCTATTACGTGGTTACCTCTTATAACAAGACCGGCTTTTAATTAGCAGTGGCTGTTAATTCTGGGGACGCACAGAGAAATTGCAAAAGTAGTAATTAATACGTCTTCCCGATGGCAATGTTTTGCTGGTGCTAAACATTTCCTGCGGGAAAACGTATTAATACCTAGCAGTTCTGCAGGCGAAATCTCATGATTTGCTGATATGGTAGCCAAGGAAGTACACTGAGAGAGGGTTCTGGACATTTTCCCCTAGGACATTTTCCATTTTCCCCTAGTTAGGGAGAAAAGAGTGGATGTTTTCCCCAAACTAAAAGAAAAATTGAATTTCAAGATTTTATTACAAGAAAAAGAAAGAATTGGTTCCTTTTAATGTCACACTATTTTCAAAGTACTAAATAAAAATAAAATTGATTTATCATAGTTTTATTTGTGCTACTTGGGTTTAGTGCTAATTGGTTGGGCAATAAGTACTTGCACCAAGGTGAAGAAACAGAGAGGGGTGGGGGAAACCAAGAGGGGTGGGGCACAATGATAATATATAGATGCAACTCGTAATATAATTTTATGGGTTTACTTCCTTCACGCATGGAGGCTGTATAAATCCATAAAATTATATTACGGACTTGCACCAAGGGTGTTCTCATCTAAGTCGTCTTGTAAATTTATTCTTAGCTGTAATATCGTTGTTTGATTTAACATAGTTTTATTTTTGCTACTTGCTACATGTATATTATTATCTTGTGCTAGCTAATTTAAAAAGAATAAACTATTATATGAAATCTTAATTACATTTTTTATTTTTATTCTTCCAATTTTTTTCTATTTTATTCCATGAGAAATTAAAAAAAAAATCTATGGGAATATGTCCTGGGTGAAAAATCTAGGAGTAGGGTAAAAAGTCCGGGGGTGAATAATTAGGGGAAAATGTCCTAGGGGAAAATGCCCTTGGGGATAATGTCCTAGTGGGAAATGTCCTAGGGGAAAATGTCCTGGACCCACTGAGAGATGACTGTTTCCCGTGAGAGGAGCTAACTCATACAATCTCTGAACAGTGATGAGACCATCGTCTGTTGATACACGGTTTAAAATTGCCCCTCGTTTGAGAGAACTGGGTTATCCTGGGCACATTCTATAACAGAATTCTCTTTTGCAAGCCATGGTAATGGAGAAGCTCTTGTATTTTCATCTCAGAAACGGCCTCATCGTTTTGGACCTAGCGGAAACAGTGAATAGATATAATTTATTAACTCAAGATGTAAAAATAAATGATTTACCATAACAATCAATTTAACCCCTTACCCAACGCAGACGATATCAAAACCTATTATTTTAAATATCATTTTTTGAAATTTTTCAAAAAATTTCAACAAAACCATATCATGTGACCCCTCGTTGGAACGAGCTCGTCGAGCTCGTTCCAACGAGGGGTCACATGATGTGGTTTTGTTGAACTTTTTGAAAAATAATATTTTTTCAACTGCTAAATTTGCGAATTACGCGGGCGGATGCGGCCGATTCGTTGGGTAAAGGGTTAACCAGGTTTTATTGAGGTACTGCCTAACAGCTCTTAATAGGAGCTAAAGCTCTTATCGTAAGTTTCAGCTCCTATACTAAAGTATCTTAAATATTTTAGGTCAATTAAATTCCTAGTCCAAAGTATTTTTATAACACTTACCAAGAGCTCAAGCTCTTCTGAAAAGAACCAGAGCTGTTAGAGGTCCATGAAAAGGAAATAGAATAAATAACTGCAACATTCAAAAATCGGTTAGTTCCGCCGAACTATTTGATTTAGACCATTCCTAAAGCTAAGACCTACCTGAAAATTTTTAGTCATTAGCTCCGTTAAGCTATCAGGAGTTAGTTCCGCCGAACTATAGTGAGAACGTGAGTTCTGAATTTTACAGTGAAATCAGGCCGCTTTACCCTTTACCCAACACAACGGAAAAAGCCGGCCAGCGCTATTCACAAAAATCACCGTTCAATTTTCATTATATTTTCATTTTTTTGTCTCGTTGAGCACGTTCCAATGAGGGGGTCATAGGCTATGTTCCTGACGCCCAAAAAATGAAAGAAATTAGTTATGCAAGAATTTTTTTTTTTTGCAAGTGCTATCTGCCTTTCGCGTTAGGTAAAGGCTTAAATGGGGGCGCGGTGGCGTTGAGGTAATATGTTCTCGTCAGATCACCGAAGTTAAGCAACGTCGAGCCCGGCTTGTCATTGGATGGGTGACCGTCTGAGTGATCGATTCTGACTCCGTGTTTTGTCCTTGGGCAAGGCACTTAACCCCTATTGTCCACATGTGGGCACAATGACGAGGTGTACTAAGGCGTTCTGCACGTCGATAGTGCGCATGTCTTCAACCAATATAACCCTGCCAGTGCTGCAGCGCGGAGATACGATGTTGGGGAGCTGGCAGCTGCTCGTCGTTGCTGGGAGGTTCTTTCGGGGTACTCCAGCTTCATCCACCCGTAAAACTGTCACCGACACGATATGACATTGGGCGTTAAAGTGTCGTTAAACCCTAATAAATAAATAAATAAATAAATAAATAAATAAATAAATAAATAAATACAAATTAGAGACAAAACAGTAATGAGTGAGAATCTTCCATTGATAGTTTAGCTGCTTAACCCCCTTCACACTGATGTTAAAATATCTAAATTTCAGGCAGAAAACATTCCCATAATGCAACTAGAAATTTAACCAATTCAGTCTCGTTTGACAGAGCTCATTGAGCTCTGTCAAACGAGATTGAACTGGTTAAATTTCTAGATGCATTATGGGAAAGAACAGCTTCCTGAAATTTTGGTATTTTGACATCAGAGCGAAGGGGGGTTAAACTGGTATTGCATCTGCCACCTGCTTTAACACCTCGCATTTAATAATTAATTGCGGAGACCAAAGATAATTTAAATAGTGAAATTTACTAGTCAAAACTCCAGCACATGTACTATTAAAGAGGGTTAATGTACTCCCTAACATACCGAGGTCTTATAATGAACTGGAGGAGTGAATCACATTTGATTGACAATTTAAGATAGTTTTAATAAGCAATTTAAGAAATCTATTTTGTACTCCGTGTTGTAAAACTAGAAGTGACTGAGTTCGATGGAATGTCTCATATAACTTGAATGCAAACTACAAATTATCCTTCCCAATTAAACTCTGTCTGACAACAAGTAACAAGAACTTTTAGTAAAAGAGCTTGCCCAATCTCGTGAAGCCCACTTCACCACACAACGTATCGTTTGCGAGTGTGACCATCCTGTTTTTGCGATCTGCTGACAGTTATATGCGTAGATGTACTTGACTGAACTTGGGCAGAATTCCAAATTCATGCTTGCTAAGTATCACACGCACTAGCCTAGAGAAAGTCTGTTAGTAGATCAGTTGACACGTGTCTCCATAGCCAAAGGTGTATCTCTATCAGTCCGTCTCGATATTCTAGCATTAATCCCCAAGCTTCAATTGACGTCGGCGTGGAGAATGCCCACTGTTAGACGACCACGTGATTACTCAGTCAGAACCAGCTGTTACCGGCTAAACATCACGCGACACAGTGTTCGAATTCTGTAAATCAGGTATCATCTGGCAGAACAACAGAGATAGTTGTCTGCCAGTTGTCAAGCTTCCATCAACTGAACATCCCGTCACGTCCATCCAAAGAGCACCTTAGGTTCTTCTGTACTCGAAGAGTGCTAGTAACAGCCATAGGAAGGTCTACAAATTTTCTAGAATATTTCATCAATTATATTTCTCACGATCCGCTATCCCATGCACTGCATGCCTAGGGCAGAACACCAAAACACAAGAGCAACGCAAAGCGTGGCACATGCCCCCGACGGTGTCATAAAAGGAAGGTAAGTCTCTCGGGGATATAACCAAACCAAAGGAAGCTTCTTCTAGACACCAATAATGCATCCACAAAAAAATTGATTTGAGTCAGCATTCATTAGTTTTTGGGCGGAAATCAAATTCAATATGGCCGCCATAGCGGCCATATTGAATCGGCTAGCTAATCCAAAATCGAACGGAAATTCCCGTTGACACCAATAATGCATAACCAAATACTGAAAATGATTCGAATTAATATTCATTAGCAACTCAGAAACTATTGGGGCTACAAACAATAAATTTCCCACAATTATTATGTATATGGGAGATTATTTTCAACGCCCATAGTTGTGTTCGTAAGGTCAAGGTCAGTGTGACATTTTAATGTCACACTTTTTAATGTCACACTTGGTAGACTGTTGAACTTCTATGCTAGAGATTCCGAGTTCGATCCCCGCCCGGGACGACCCGCGTTGTGTCCTTGGGCAAGGCACTTTATCCCGGTTGCCTACATGGGGGCACGATGACGCCGTGTACTAAAGCGTACTGCACGTTGATGGTGCACATGTCTTCAACCGCTGTAACCCTGCTTGAGTGGAGCTTGAACAGAGTCAGAATGTTGATGAGCTGACAGTT
This sequence comes from Pictodentalium vernedei, assembly GCA_031216915.1. Classification (NCBI taxonomy): domain Eukaryota; kingdom Metazoa; phylum Mollusca; class Scaphopoda; order Dentaliida; family Dentaliidae; genus Pictodentalium; species Pictodentalium vernedei. The sequence goes on along the minus strand of CM062292.1, from coordinate 472,761,941 downwards.
GCTCGTCGATGCTCGGTGGTTCTTTCCGGGGCCTCCGGCTCGGGGACGTCGCGACAGGGGGTGGGGGTGGGTGGTGGTGGGGGAGTGCCCCTCCCCCAATATTTGTCAAAACCTCAATAGTTGGAAATTCGGAGAGCAAAAATATCAACAGTTAGAAATTTAAAAACTACTGAATATACGGTATAATTCACTAACAAACCTATTTTTCCGACTGGAGGATCATAATAAGGAAATATTCCGACTACCGAGACTTTCGGGTTTAAATCGGGTCAAAGAATTCCGACTCCATGCGGCCTGCAGTCTGAATGACATCAATTAGAAGAGACCATAATCACCATTTGGGGTAGACCAATCCATATTCTCAACGTGCAGCCTTTGGGCTGCACGTTGAAAATATCGATTGGTCTACCCTACAAAGTCACTGAGCAGCCATTTTACTTTTTAAATGTATGGTGTGTCATGATCCTGGACCGGAAAAGCGATCTTACGGGTTCAAAGGGTTAATAAAAAAGTACTTGTTATCATGTCAAGTGCCTGTAAAATGCTCTAAAAACACAAAACTCCCACTTTCCCAAAGGCGATGTTTCAAATTTGTCCGTCAGACAGGAGGCGTACGAGCCACTGGGGACAATTCGGGCAAAGCAGGATATTGAAAATTTGTATCCAACTCGAACTAAAAATGTTTCCCTACAAAAAAAACACTGAATTTGGAACTGAAAATTAGCCTTATAACTATTACCAGAACCCATGAAAACGCATCTGAGCACATCAATTTTTCAAAATTTTCCAGGGGAGGACCTCAGACCCCCTGCTAAAGATTCGCGCCTTTGGCGCTCGCAGTTTCGCGCCTACCATCCTACGGTGCTCATGTGTCGAGATTCCCAGTTAGAATTTCAAAGGGTCTAACCCCTCATTAAAAGGCCTCTAGCTACGTCCCTGCTCCGGCTTCCTCCACCCGTAAAACTGTCACGGTCACGATTAGCCATTGTGCATAAGTATATGACCAATAAATAAATAGTGTCACAGTTACAAAAGGTCAGTGGAAGTGACATCCATTACTTATTCCTAGCTCCTTATTTGACATTCGTTATCAACCGATAAAATCGGTTGATAACAAATGTCGAAAAAGTAAATGGGGATAAGTAACGGTTGTCACATCCGTAAATGGTAACTGTTCGTGTCTTGGCCATAACTCAAAGTTAATCAAACATGTTAAAGACAGTCAGAATGTGTGTCGAATTTCAAAGTCAAGGTCATACTTGTCTTCCATATTTCAAGATTACAAATAATATCTCCGGTAGAGCTGAAACGGTTAACCGATTAATCGATTAATCAATGATCAACATCTTGGTCGATCCAAAATGTAACTGATCGATTAATTGTTACTTTTGAACGACTGTATTTCATGGGTTATCAAAGGAACAAACTTGCTCCAAAACAGGCAAACATTGTCACACTGACTCACATCAATTATATGAGACAGAGTAAAGCATGCAAGTTACTAGCTGTAGAGCTGTAGATTAACCGAAACCGAACCGAGGTTTTTAGTTTTTTTAAAAAACCGAAACCGAAACCGTCGACATCCCGTAATCTTAGGTTTTTCGTTTTTTATTAAATACTCTCTTGCTGCAGACATTCACAGAATGTAGCCATCCCAGGCTAGTGAGAGTACCCAGACACTGCCAATGGCAGTGTCTGGATACTCTCACTACTCTGGGAAGGCTACATTCTGTGAATTTCCGACATTTCAGTTTAGTTGTGTTTTCAGCTTTCCTCATGTTGCGTGTAGGTGTCAGACCTCGAAAAATGGCCAAACACAATAAAAGTTCTGTATATTTAGGTAATTATTGTATTGGCCTTCCTGATTCTTCATGTATTATACCTTATTTCGGGCATTCATTGAGTTTCACTCAATTTCACTGCCATTCAGTTATGACTCCGGACATAGGAATAAGTTTTATTGAATTTTATTTGGCCTCATGAACAAACCGAAAACCGAACCGAAACTCCACCTGAAATACCCAAACCGAAACCGAACAAGAAATTTAAAAACCTACAGCTCTAACTTGCTGACATACTTGTTTACTTGCATGATCATCATACTATACCAGTAGCTGGAAATGGTAATTCTTAACCCTCTACCCATTGCGGGAAGCAGACGATACTTATCAAAAACACAGCTTATGACCCCTCATTGGAACAAGCTCAACGAGCTCGTTCCAATGAGGGGTCATAAGCTATGTTTTTGAGACAAAAATTGAAAACATAATAAATTTGAATGGAAGTTTTTGTATATAGGCCTAGTCGGTTTTGTTTGTTATTTTGGGTAAAGGGTTCATGCTGTAAATCATCAACGCTATAGCATTTATTCAGATATCTATTTGGACAAGTGATTAATCGGTTAACCAAGGTTAATCCACGTGATTAATCGACCAAGAAAATCCCTTAACCGTTTCAGCTCTACCCGATTTCGAATATTTTGGAAATGTATTACTGAAGTTTCGATTTCTGTTGATTTTATTCGTCGGCGTTTTGATTCTGACGATTTCGTGCAATTATTTTTGGCATTATTCTCGTTCGCCTATATTCCCGAACGCTTCCTCGTAGGCTATTTCAGTCATGTGTATTTGTTTTCGTCCAGGCGTACACTGGCTGTTCGTCAAGTCTCCCTTCCTTCAGCTGCCATATTACTTTAACGTAATTAGCTCGGCTCACCTAAATGTCTCAATCAAGTTTTTCTTAACGTATCGGTGACGTTTCACTTTCGTGCACTTTTCACATTTCACATCTCCTTCGCCGTAACCATCAAACTATTCGTGTGATAATCAGTTACTCTGCATTCATAGTTTAGCGAAGTTTAAGCCCAGTTCAGTAGCAGCAATTGGAAGAGTTCGTATCCATTATTTGGGGGTAGACTAATTAATATTTTCAACGTGCAGCCTCGGGGCTGCACGTTGAAAATATTGATTGGTCCACCCCACACTTGTACTTAGCACCCATCCTCCCTAATGCATTTATGACGTATCATGTTCCTGGACCGAAAAAGAGGGCTCACAAGTTGTTTGTTACATCAACGGTATGGCAGTTATTCAGATATCTATTTGGACAAAAAATTAATCGGTTAACCAAAGTTAATCCACGTGATTAATCGATCAAGAAAACCCCTTAACCGTTTCAGCTCTATTCTCCGGCATAACTCAGAAACTATTGGGGCTGTAAACTATTTGTTACTTAAAAAATGAGATATCACGACATTTTCGACAGCTGTGGGTACCTTGTACCGGATAGTTTTTCCACCCTTTTGGATTTATATTATTTCGTACAAAAATCAATGTGAAACAGCATTTATTGAGCAATTAGAGACAGAACACTTTCAGTGCTTGAAATGAACAAAATTGACTGGTACAGTTTTAAACTCCTGCGAATTCTGAGACGGGGGTAAATTGCTCCCGTAAAATGTTAGTATATGAATTTTCGAGGGAATACTGTCACCAAACACCAAAAACCTTAACCCTTTAACTCTAGTGATATCTTCCATGACAGTTCAGTGACAGCAATTAGATGAGTCCATATTCATTATTTGGGGTAGACCAATCAATATTTTCAACGTGCAGCCCCGAGGCTGCACGTTGAAAGTATTGATTGGTCTACCCCCAGCCTTCCTATTTAATGACGTTATGACGTATCATGTTCCTGCCCAGAAAAGTGGCTGATCAGGTTCAAGGGCCTAAATGTATAAGGAATTGCTGAATTATGACAGTAACTTACCACTGGCTGCAGAGAGCTGCTTTCTCAAAACAACACACATTTACATGCCCTCACAGTATATTAGTGCTCCACAATATTTTTCAACGAGTGCATTTTTTAGCTCCCGTAAAATAGAAAACACAGGTGCTGACGGGAGCAACTGCACTCGCACCCGTCTTATTTCTGGGGCTGCACTTTATATATATATGACCAAACGGTCCGCCTGCAAAGTGGAACCACGCGTTACTTCCACTGGGGAATCACTCACTCAGGTGTCTACACAGGTGTTAGCACTTTCTGATAAATAGAAATTACCGTCCCCTGGAACTCCGCCGTGGCAACGTCTCGGAGAGAGTGAATATTTATTTGCCAGAGGGCGCTTGTCAACGGAGGGCCAAGGCTGGGGTTGATCAACTTTGCCGGGGACCTAAGATACTCTTTTACCGGGGACAGGGGATTTTCACTAGCTCACTTTTGTAAATCGCAATTGCTTATTCACAAACCACAGAGTAGCGCCGCGCTTTAGTCAATTGCTTTCAACGGTAATGAACTAGCATGGGCTAATTTCTTGGCGGGGCTGAGGTTCCATCAATTCCTAGGGTACTCAGGGCTTCTTCATTAATAAGATAAAGACTGTTAACAATCCAACAATTTTTATATATAAATCTTCTATACTCTTATTTACAAATAGCCAACAAATCCTAAATAAATAATCTCAACACTACTGAAATGAGTTTTGTAACTAGTCACTGAATCCCACCGAAAACAAGTACTAAAATATTATCTAAAATTAAATTGTTTCCCAAATTTATATTCGTAGAGAAAGGTCGAAGCTGCGACTATTGACAAGAAATCACGAAATCTTTCATTCAACCGCTCATGCGCGCATTTATCCTGCTGCGACTACCACATTATGGGGAATTAACTTTAATACTAAATTTCACCCTTTAGAATATCTTATCACCTACAATTCCTGCTAATAGTGCTTCTAACTCGCAATAATAACAACTGATCATCTAATAACACAGATTCACTAATACACTTAAAACTGTTAACTAATAACTATGTAACTACGACGTGTTATCACAACTAAATACTATAAACTAAATACTACATATACTCATCGATTCTTCTTCGGCGTCTCCCCTCGATGCAAATCATCAGATCGGGAATCCTGTCGTCCAAATGACGGCTTACCGGAACCACACAAATACATTAACTCTTTACTACACCGCGTGAACTAACGATTATTCCATCCTAGCGAGTCTGTCTTGAGGTTAACTCGAGGGGTCTTATATAGACGCGCGCATCACCTATCAAAGACTTGATTTGGGCAAAGGTGCTAATTTACAAAAGACGGCTTTGATGACCTGTAGTGACATGAACTGACTTCTCAATAAGTTCTAATTTGGAATGCATTGTTTATACAGTCCCTGCATGACAGCGACTGAACAAAGAACACTTTCCGAATACGAACTTAATTAAATTAATGCGCTTACCCAGTTTACTCACACTGATTATTAAAAAGTTTCTTTCTTTCATTTATTCTACATAACTCGAATTGTTTACCTCGAATTGTTTACTTCTTTTAAAAATTTAGAATAACCTTAAAATAACAACCCTGTGATATATATCTCAATCAACACCACCGAAATGTAAACAGATTTCCAGGAAGACGGCAACATGACATAATGTGTAGAACGCCAGGGTGTGCTAGCCGGTCCGTGGGAGATAATGACTATAAATTGCCATCAGCGACCGGCTACGCTTTACAATTATATAATAATATGATTTTCGAGGGCGTTGGGCTCCATTATCGGACCTATATCAGTGATGAGCAGCCCAGCAGTCCCTTACAGGCGCGGGGCGATATTATTATTATTATCAAGGCAGTATAAAAATCACACGTACGATTCCGCCGTTCCAGCCAATCTGTAAACTTTTTTATTCCATTTGTTGTCGCTCTTTTTGTGTTTGACGGCTGAGATTCACTTTCCATTTTTTTTGCAAATCGTCTTTGTTTAATTCGAACGACTGGGAGTGAGAAATTTTGACAGTTCGTCTGCAAACAAAATGCTTACGGAAATTGACAACGTGACGTCATCCTCACTGCGCTTGCGGGTCAAGGGCGTTAATGGCTATTTTTAACCATTAGCGCCCGGTGGGAAATTCCAGTGGTCGTTTTAGTAGTGGAACAATGGTTCCTTATCGTGCGCGTAATTTCACGTTAATGTGCTAGTAACGCCCCATGAATTGATAATAACCTTTGTTTCAAATTTATTAATCCTTTGAACTCTAGTGGTATCTTCCATGCTAGTTCAACGGCAGCAATTAGAAGAGTCCATATTCATTATTTGGGGTAGACCAATCAATATTTTCAACGTACAGCCCCGAGGCTGCAGGTTGAAAATATTGATTGGTCTACCCCATACATTTACTGTATAATGACGTTATGGCGTATCATGTTCCTGGCTGGAAAAACGGCCGCTAGGGTTCAGCGGGTTTCAGTTCCCTTACAGCCTGCATAAATTAGTATTTAAGGCTGCGTAAATTGGTATTAACATCAAGATAGGTCTTGGTAGCGCACAATGAATCAATAATGATACCTTATGTTACGTCATTCACCTAATGTTACCTAATGTCAAGGTGATAGATTAAAATTGCGATTTTCTTGTTTTAAAGTGTATATATTTTTGATAATTGTTCTCACCTGGACTAAATGTAGATCGTAAAGATGGGTATATGGCGGACCCCGAAAACCGATTCGTCACTTAAACAGACCAGCAATAATTCAGACGCTGCTAATTAAGCATGAAATGTTATGTCCATTGCCGCATTTCTGTTTAACGTCATAATAGGCGGTCTGATAAGAGATTAAAAGAACAGGCCTGGCATTCTGAAAAATGCAGGAGGGCAAAAAATCGCTCTCCTCAATCAGCTTAGGAGAGCAATTAGCTTTACACAGCATTTTAAGTATCCAGTTGAACGAACTCATTGAAACTGAAACCAACAGACTACATCAGTGATTTTATTAACTTTACTGAGGTAAAGCAAAATATCTTAGATATCTAGATGTCTCACTCAACGACCGGACACACACTTGACAAGACCTGTGTGTGTACCCAGACCCCCAGACCTGTTGTCCAAGAAAGTCATACCCCTACCACTACCACCTTCAACCCCCCAAGGGGGGGGGGGGTTGAAGGTGGTAGTGGTAGGCGTATGACTTTCTTGGACAATAGGTCTGCTTGAATCAACAGTCACATCCTGGTGCAAGTGCTTCAAGTGACAGGATAGTAGTAATGGTAGTATATTATAGTGTCAATATTCCTTGAATAATTACCCCTCAAACTGTGATGTCAGTAGTTGAACTTGAAACTGACAGAAAAAAAAAATCTTGCTGTGACCCATTTTGCTTCAAATGATTGCAACTGTGTTTGGGTATGGTTGCAGCCATTACCTTTTACCACTAAACCACTTTCAAAATGAAATTACATGATGTTATGTGTCTTCGAAGTTAAATTACATTTTTGCTTTACAACAAAAATTTAATGTGAGCATAATACATGTAATCTCAATCATCCCAGACCAAAATATTTAGGAGGGCAATTTTTCGCTCTCCTTAATTCTTTCAGGAGGGCAGTAAGGAGAGCTAAAAAATCGCTCTCCTGAAATTGCCAAGCCTGAAAGAAGTAAGAACGACCAGTTGTCTCTTGCAGTCATTATCTGTGTAATTATGTCCAGTTAATAGGCAATTGTTGTAAAAACAGTACATCGCACATGTTCAGGACACACACCCATATTACGCATCTATCCTGTCACCGAATGACAGGATATACCGAAATGTTAGTCTTTCAAAGAAACTTTAAGGAGAATATTAAATTAAGATAGATCTAAGCGGCCAAGTTCAAGAGAAGCAATTAAACTGAGAATTGATGTTCTGGCTATCGAAATGAAAATCGGGGGATTTGTCGATAATTTGATTTCAGTCTGAAGGTGTGCAAGACTGTGGGTCTCAGGCGAGGATATCGGGGTGTTCCATGCTATAGTTTAGAGGAGGTGTCGCATCGGTGCGACAATATAGGCGCGTTGTAGTGTAGGGGGCCACAGAGTTCATATTTAGAATAGGGGCAGCCGCGAGCCAAGTCGGTGGCCATATCTGAGTGTTGGATCAGAAATAGAAAGCGCGAGCTCAGGGAGCTATTAGTATTTAGGAAGACGGCATATCTGTTGTAGAAGGCAAGACATACGTAGGCAGAGTAGGCTTGCCTGTATGGACATTATTCTTAGATAAACGTAGGGTAGAGTTTAACCCCATTGGTGGCGACTGCTTAGGTGAAACGCATTCAGTAAAGTGGCAGTACGTTAGTGGCCGTCCGACGGCAGTGGTAGAGTGACATTCCGTCACTTGTTAGAGGGAAAGCGATATATTAAAGTGACAATACGTTAGTGGCTGTGTGACGGCAATGGTACAGTGACATTCCGTCACATGTTATAGCAAAGGTGTCCGATGAAGTGACAATACGTTATTCGCCGTGCGACGGTGGTGAAAGAGTGAAGTGAAGAGGCGACCAAAGAACAAACACCAGCGAGAAGGAGGAAAAGCCAGCGACAACAGAGAATGCGGGCCCGCAAGTGACTCAAAAACTGTGTGGATAGGGGGTGACTGACGTTTTGTTTTCTAATTCATTGGATTTAATGTAAATCACAAATTACCATATTCATTTTTATATATATCGCCTGTGTCAAGCAGGAATTACACCAGGCATCGTCCTAACACCGCGCCACTTGATTGAAAACTGTGAAGTTTTGGGAAGGTGGCCTCGGCGAGAGTCGATCCTGAGTCTACGACACCCAGTCGCCTGGTCATAAAATAAAATGCTCTGCCACCATACCAATTGAGCCAAGGGCCACCCCCCCCCCCACCCCCACAAAGGTTGCAAATGGCTTAGTCAGTATGTTAGTTTACATTTACAACTCGACCCCGAGACAGATATTCGAGAATGACAATTACTGAATTGTTGGAACTGTTTTCTGGGATGATTCATAATTGTCCACAAGTAGCTAGTGTTTTATTGTGAGATTTACCCGTGGATCGCTTGCCTTAGCATCCAATGCAACTGGAACAGATTACTGTTATAATGGCCTATGTCCCAGCTTTTAAACACACGAATCCCAATCCATGGAAGATCCGCGAAGATGTAACTACTTGAATTTAATTTACATCGCCTATGTCAAGCAGGAATTCCACCAAGCATCGTTCTAACACCACGCCACTGGACTGAAAACTATGAAATTTTTGGGAAGGTGACCTCGACACCCAATCGCCTGGCCATAAAGGCTCTGCCACCATACCAACTCAGCCAACGATACCCCCACACACACCCACCCCCCCCCCCCCCCCCTCCCAAAAAATGTTGCAATTGACTCAGCCAGTATGTTAGTTTACATTTACAACTAGACCCCGAGACCGATATTCGGGAATTGACAATTACTGAAAATTACTGACTTGCTGCAATTGTTTTCTGTGATGATTCGTAATTGTCTTCACGTAGCCTGTATTTTATTGTGAGATTTACCTGGAACATTTATATATATATAAATGTGTGAATACAGTATACGAACTTACTTGCTTCTGCCTCTGTTACCAGGGCGAGGTTTTAGAAATAGTGTCTAATTCATATTTGCTTTTTGCGTAATAACGCGGAACATATCTTTACTTGTTGCCACCCAAGGAAGATATGGTACGGTTATTTTGCGCGTAATAGACTCGGATACGGGGAACAACATGAAACGGGAAACATATCTTTGCCACCCAAGGGAGATATGATACGGGGATTTTACAAGCAATACACTTGAATATGGAGAACAACGCGTTTGAACAATTCGGGTCAAGGAATGGTTGAATGTGTGAATACTGCATGCGAACTCGCTTCTGCCTCTGTTACCAGGGCGAGGTTGAGATAAATGATTGAATGCTCCTAATTCTGAGGCTGAGAACAAAATTTGCGAGTAATAACGTGGGAATATAGCTCCACTAGTTACCACCTGAGGAAGATCTGATACGGTATTGTTTGTCCATAATTTACAATTAAAAACAGTGAACAACATGTAATGCGGAACATATCTTTACTTGTTGCCACCCAAGAAAGATATGTATCAGCGATTTTATAGACGGGTTCGTGATTAGGAGCTAGGCGGCCACTTGCCAAATAATAAATCGATCTGTAAGGCGTACACGTAGCTCGATCAATTTTATAATTCCCATTCAACAATTTGGATCAGTGTGACGCTAAATTTTACGTTCCCATGACGCGATACACATTGGTACGGCACTTAACGTAACGGAATAAGAATTAGTCAAAAATGAAAGCCGTTTAGAAGGAAGTAAACATCCGAGCATGACGGCAATTTGACGAAGTTATATATGTATTAAAATTGTTGTTTTTGGTAAGCCCCTGTTGATTCATGCTTTTTGACGAAAAGTCACTGACCCCTTCAGGATAAGAACCAACCCAACAAAAACGAAAACGGGCGGGTTCGTTAAGGTGAGATATACGTTCACGCACGGGTTCAGGCAACACTCCTTGAGTTTTGGCTGAATACGCGGCGCGAATCTATTTCCCCCAGCAACAAACAAGCCCGGTTTCCAACATCCTTCAATAAATACGTTTGAAAAGAAAGCTTATGACCCCTCACTGAAAGGTCCTTCTCCAGCTCATTCCAATGAGGAGTCATAAGCAAGGCAATTTTTTCAGTTATTCGTGATTAATTCGTGATTAATCATGAGTGCACTTTTCACGTGTCATCTGATATTCGTGTTATATAAAGGATTATCCCTTTGAACTCTAGTGGTATCTTCCATGCCAGTTCAATGGCAGCAGTTAGAAGAGTCCATATTCATTATTTGGGGTAGACCAATCAATATTTTCAACGTGGAGCCTCGGGGCTGCACGTTGAAAATATTGATTGGTCTACCCCACAAATTTACTAAACAGCCATCCTATTTAATGACGTTATGACGTATCATGTTGCTGGCCGGAAAAACGACCGCTAGGATTTAAAGGGTTAAGCTGAACTTCAGAGAAGGAACAAAAACAAAAACGTTTGGTGACGTTAGCAAAGTAAATAAGGCGATATTATTCGAGGCAATGGGTATCGTAAAGTATTTCAAGCGCCACGTCATACAATGTCCAACAAGAGAGAAAATAATTTTGAGAAAGTAATTTCAAGTGCAAATCCATTGTATGAAGCAAATTGGTCGATACAGGGTGTCGTAGTACGCAATTACTAACCTCGGCATGTGTTGCCAATAGTTCATCAGCTTCAGTGTTGCGTAACTGGTTCCTGCCCGCCAATAATATCTACACACATACATACCCGTCTGCTCTATTTCTGTCTGGGGTTCAAGTTTGACCATCCTAGAATTATGATTCCTTTTATCTCACCGAAGGTCTGAACATATTTTAATTTTTTGCCCAAGAGGGAAAATTACCACGTCGAAAACATGTCGATATCCCGGAACAATGATGGTGCATCACGCTGAACATAAAATAAAATCAATTTTTAACCGCGAGCGAGATTGTATGGAAACGTCTTGGTTACAAAATTGGCCTTATTTACGAGAGTTTCGTAAAAAACCTCAAATATGGTAAACAAATATCTACCGATTTTTGCAAAATAACAAGAGAATTTTCGATAGATTTTCACATAGAATGTTGACTACATTGTGACACGAAATATTGACTACGTTGTTTCACAACGTCGGAAGGTTGTAATCTAAAATCGCTCGTTAATTTATTTATTTATTTATTGGAGTTTAAGGTCACATACTTATGCACAATGGCTAATCATGACTGTGACAGTTTTACGGGTGGAGGAAGCTGGAGTACCCGGAGAGAACCACCGAGCATCGACGAACAACTGTCAGCTCCTCAACATTCCCAAGCTCCGCTCAAGCAGGATTGCAGCGGTTGAAGACAGGTGGACCATCGACGTTCAAAAAATCACTCCGTAAATATTTTCTTTTATTTTCTAACACAGACCATTCAAAAATTTCCCCCTGAAAACCTTAAAGTTTTTTAATCACTTTGCTAATTTGATCGAAATTGGACTTATTGCGTCTTTTCAACCCGAAAAAATGCATGAATAGAGAACTTGCATCTATCACGTGACTTGGAAAAGGGCGCAAGGAAAATGCCCTCTTTAACCCTTTGAACTTGAGGAGCCTCGTTTTCGGTCCAGGAACGTGATACGTCATAATTGCATTAAGTAGGATGGGAGCTAAGTACAAGTGTGGGGTGGACCAATCAATATTTTCAACGTGCAGCCCCATATCGATTATCCCATTCATACGCGTCTGTCGTTCTGTGTTTATTACACGCGTTCACATCTATAAAAGTAATTATTAGACGGACATTAAGCAATTCATTTGACAACTCGTCCTCAGAGTTCCAATGTGTCATATATGTCACTAGGCACATAGAACACATTGGGGCTCGGGGTTCGAACTATAACAAAAAGAATTCATTTTATCGCCCGTTTGGATGGCGCGGTGGCGTTGCGGTAACCGTTCTCGTCAGATCACCGAAGTTACGCAACGTCGAGCCCGGTTAGTCCTTGGATGGGTGACCGTCTGAGAGATCGATTCGGACCTCCGCGCTGTGTCCTTGGCACTTAACCCCGATTGTCCACATGGGGCACGATGACGCCTTGTACTAAGGCGTACTGCACGTCGATGGTGCGCATGTCTTCAACCAATCTAACCCTGCCTGTGCTGCAGTGTGGAGTTACGATGTTGGAGAGCTGGCAGCTGCTCGTCGTTGCTCGGTGGTTCTCTCCGGGTACTCCGGCTTCCTCCATTCGTAAAACTGTCACCAACACGATATGACCTTGGCTGTTAAAGTGTCGTTAAACCCTAATAAATAAATAAATAAATCGCCCGCCAAAATTTGAATCTGTGTGAAAATGTTGAAAGCATCGGAACTAAACTGTAGAGAAAGAGAATTTATGGATAAATATTTTCGGGAGATAGATATCTTTAAAGACATCAGAAATAGGTTTTCGTAAAGAGCATTTCAAGATTTTCCTACAGGAATCAGATAAAAAGTTTCAAGAAGCCAATGAATATGTTCTATAAAGGAATCAGAAATGAATATTTTTGGCTCCACCCACTTTTTTTTTTAGTTTTGAGTGATGAAATACATGTATGAATTTCAGAAATGCATTAGGGGATTATAAAATCCGATTTTCATCAATTCAGAAAAATTCAGTCCATGGCCCATGGTGACCTTGACCTATAATTTGAACATGCCGCGAGTTTCAATTCATTTCATATTGGTCTCAGGTCCATAGGTCATACCATGCTTATTTGTGAGCGTGATCCACTTCCAAAAGTTTAGGCTCCGCTCACTTTTCTTAATGACGAAATGCATCTATACATGTTGGGGATGCATTGGGTGTGTGTGGGGGGGGGGGGGGGGTCATAAAATGCAATCTCCAGCAATTCCGGAAAATGCACTCAGTGATCCTTGGGTGACTGCAGTGGCCTTTGACTAATATTTTGAACCGCCAGCAAGTTTCGACTCGTCTCGTGTTTGCCCCAGGTCCCTATGTCATACCATTCTTCAGAAATGAGCATAACCCACCGTCAAACGTTTTGGCGCCGCTTACATTTTTGAGAGCAGAAATACATGTATGAATTTCGGGAAAACATAAGAGAGTCATACAATGCGATTTCCACTATTTTTTTTTTCAAATGCAAACTCAATGTGCACTGTGTGACCTCAGTGACATTAACCCATATTTTGAATCTCCATTGAGTTTCGACTTATTTGGTGTTCGCCACAGGTCCATAGATCATACCATGCTTGAGATATAAGCATGACTCACTTTCAAAACACCCCTTGGGACAGAAAGAATAAAAAGAAGAAAAAAAAGTATTTATTTATTTATTTATTTATTTATTTATTTAACAACACTTTTGACAGCCAGGGTCACCTCGTGTCGAACAGTTTTACGGGCGGAGGAAGCCGGACAACACGAAGAGAATTATCGAGCAGCGGCGAGCAACTGTCAGACTTCCCAATGTACTAACTCCACACAAGCAGGGTTAGCATTAGTTGAAGACAGGTTCACCATCGAGGTGCATTATGTCTGAGTACACAGCGCCACCGTGCTCTCACGTGGGCAATCGGGATTAAGTGCCTTGCCCAAGAACACAACGCGGTTACTCCCTGGCGGGAATCGAACCGTGCACCTCTCGATTTGAAGTTCGATACCATAACCACTGAGCCATCGTGCTCCCTGGAAGAAGAAGAAGAAGAAGAAGAAGAAGAAGAAGAAGAAGAAGAAGAAGAAAATAATTGCTTGTGTGTTTCACACAGACTAATGATAATGATACTTAAGGTGGTGCCATGAGGCTTCTGAATTTCGGTATGGCACTAACATGTCGATAACATTTTCTAAAAACAATAAATCCTACAAATAATACATAGAGATCATTACCATTATGTGGATGTACAAAATATGTATCCGAGTCTCGCTCCGGGTTCTAAGGGTAGATCAGGACTAGTCGAAAACGAGTCATGATCTACCCTTAGAACCCGGAGCGAGACTCGAATACATATTTTGTACATCCACATAATGGTAATAATCATTTTATCTTACAATGTATTGGGGATAAGTCAAGAATGTAGACGAATATATAACGAACTATTTATTCGTACGGATAAACAAAAAGAAAAAAATGGAACTCACGCGAAAGGAACGTGCTTGTATCCGACCCCCTGATACAAACATCTGTATCAGGGGGTCGGATACACGACAATTGCGGAGTTAATACAGACAAAATACATGTTTGATTTTTAGTAAACGTTTTACAGAAGAGAGGTTTATATATTAAAGCGAATTGAAGTAGCACACATTCCGGTGACGATACTTTTGAAATTGCGGATTGAATGACGTCATGTGGCCTGTTGTGGGAGTAAATGCATCATTGAGCGGTGTTGGAGAAGGATTTATGGACACGAAACGGGGCGCTATCCCTGTTTACAATATACAGACGATGATGAGCGCGGCCGTCGAATGCAAATGAAGATAGTCAGGGGAGATGGTCAAGATAGGTCTGTCTCATCCGAGTATATTACATGGGATACACGTATCTCAGCCCAGTGATGGGAGATAATTTCGAGATTTACCAAGATTTTTAAATGGCTGGAATGACTAGGACCAACCAGTTTGTTAGGTTTCCATCCTCAACGAGACATGACGAGTCGACCCAGCTCACTTCACTGCAGCGATAGGAGGTTTATTTTATGACTTATAGTTCAACATCGCATGCCAACACTAGCATTAACAATTTCCCCAACTTTTTTTTGGTAAATTGGATTGAAGTTGTTTGCACTTGTTTTTGTAACAGGTGAACACTTTCGGTGAATCCCCCAATGCGCATGAATACAATAAAAATATCATGAATACGATACATAAAAACAGACCGCGTTCGAGCGCACCCATTCCAGCTCGGAATAAGAACTGTCCGTGACTGGAACAGCAAATTATGCGAATTCGAACTCTCCCGTAAATAGTCCGTCATACTATAGTGATACGGAATCGGATTCCACACTGGATTTTCCGGGGAGTAGGAAATGATGGTCAAACAGTAGTGATATTTAGCTATTAAATTACACAGTCATATAATGAAAGTCAGTAGTAATTAAGGCTGAAACGGTCGGCTCATTTTCATAACCGACTAAATTAGAGTTATAACCTGATAATATCTGGTTATCCGTGGCCAATATTTCACCGAATATGGGATCAGAACTATTGGAATTGGAAAGCAATTTTTCTCAAACAATTCCGAAGTGTGTACACAAACGAACGTTGTCGAGTACTCGACAACGTTCGTTTGTATACACACTATGGAATAGTTTCTTCGATCACTCATCACTCACGGAAACTGCCGACCATTAACGAAGTATTGAACGCCAAAGTCAAGTCATAATTTCTCATATATACAACGCGGCTTCGAAGTGTAATCTATCACAAAAATGAAGCGGCAGATTTATTAGGTTTTAATCATGGAATGACGATCACTATCGATATTTCGGATAATCGGTTGACGGTATTTCTAATCGGTTAGGTAGCTAACTGGTTTCAAACCTATTATCCGGGATTAAACATTTCAGTACTAGTACTAGTAATCGTACAAGGCTGTTAGGGTGCTAAAAGACTGTATTATTGGGCAAATACAGCGGACGCTAATATAGGACAGGCGATTCAAGACATGGTGAAAGGCGATGGTAAGACTACCTGTATAGGAGCTTGGAATCACAATTATGGAATCTCTTTTGTGGAATCCCTATTTGGAAAACGCCAATTATGGAATCCCTTTTAACCGAGATGAGGAAAAGAGGTCCATGGAAAACTCCCTCAGTAAGATATAATCTACCATCCCTCTTATCCCTATCTCGGCAAAATGGATTCCATACCCATATGGACGGCACGGCCACGGGACGTGTCTCCCCACTTCCAGCACCCCCTAACTAAAAAAGACTGTGGCTATGTAATCCCCGTTCAATAAAACCATACCATGTGACGCCTTCTTGGAACAAGCGGTCCCATAGAGGGGGTCGCATGATATGGTTTTGTTGAATTTTTTTGAGGAATATATTTTTCAGTTGCTTCAGTGAAGCAGATGTGCCCGAACAACTCAGAACTCTCACGCTGATTTCGGAGATATTGGATAGAGTGTGTGGGTAGGAGCTTTAGGTGATGCTGCATACCGGGCGTGGGTGGGCGCTTTTGGTGATGTTGGATACCGTGTGTGGGTAGGTGCTTTTTTGAGATGTTGCATACCTTGCGGAGGCAGGAGCTTTTGGTTTCGTTGGATACCGAGCGTGGGTGGGCACTTTTGGTGATGTTGGATACCGTGCTGCGTGAGTAGGCGCTTTTTGTGATGTTGGATACCGTGCGTGGGTAGGCAGTTTTGGTGATGTTGGATACCGTGCGTGGGTGGACGCTTTTGATGGTGCTGGATACCGTGCATGGGTAGGCGCTTTGATGATGTGGGATGCCGTGCGTGGGTACGCGCTTTGGTGATGTTGGATACTGTGCACGGGTAGGCGATTTGGTGATGTTGGATACTGTGCGTGGGTAGGCGCTTTTTGTGATATCCGTTGTGGATACCGTGGGTGTGTAGGCGCTTTTGGTGATGTTTGATACTGTACGTGGGTAGACGCTTTTGTGATGTTGGATACCGTGCGTGGTTGGCGCTTTATGTGATGTTGAATACCGTGCGTGGGTTGGCGCTTTGGTGATGCTGGATACCGTGCATGGGTAGGTGCTTTTTGTGATGTTGGATACGGTGCATGGGTAGGTGCTTTATGTGATGTTGGATACCGTGCGAGGTTTGGCGCTTTGGTGATGCTGGATACCGTGCATGGGTATGTGCTTTTTTGTGATGTTGGATACGGTGCGTGGGTGGGCGCTTTGGTGATGCTAGATACCGTGCATGGGTAGGTGCTTTTTGTGATGTTGGATACCGTGCGTGGGTTGGCGCTTCGGTGATGTTGGATACCGTGCGTGGGTTGGTGCTTTTTGTGATGTTGGATACCGTGCGTGGGTTGGCGCTTTTCGTGGTGTTGGATACCGTGCGTGGGTTGGCGCTTTGGTGATGTGGATACCGTGCGTGGGTAGGTGCTTTTTTGTGATGTTGGATACCTTGCGTGGGTTGGCGATTTTGATGATGTTGGATACCGTGCGTGGGTGAGCGCTTTTTTGTGATGTTGGATACCGCGCGTGGGTAGGTGCTTTTTGTGGTGTTGGATACCGTGCGTGGGTTGGCGCTTCGGTGATGCTGGATACCGTGCGTGGGTAGGCGCTTTTCGTGATGTTGGATACCGCACGTGGGTAGGTGCTTTTTGTGGTGTTGGATACCGTGCGTGGGTTGGCGCTTCGGTGATGCTGGATACCGTGCGTGGGTAGGCGCTTTTCGTGATGTTGGATACTGTGCGTGGGTAGGCGCTTTTTGTGATGTTGGATACCGTGCATGGGTAGGCGCTTTTTGTGATCCTGGATACCGTGCTTGGATAGGCGCTTTGGTGATGTTGGATATCGTGCATGGTAGGCGCTTTGGTGATGTTGGATATCGTGCGTGGGTAGGCGCTTTGGTCATGTTGGATACCGTGCGTGGGTAGGCGCTTTCGTGATGTTGGATACCGTGCTTGGCTAGGCGCTTTGGTGATGTTGGAGAGCGTGCGTGGGTAGGCGCTTTGGTGATGTTGGATATCGTGCATGGGTAGGCGCTTTGGTGATGTTGGATATCGTGCATGGGTAGGCGCTTTGGTGATGTTGGATATCGTGCGTGGGTAGGCGCTTTGGTCATGTTGGATACCGTGCGTGGGTAGGCGCTTTCGTGATGTTGGATACCGTGCTTGGCTAGGCGGTTTGGTGATGTTGGAGAGCGTGCGTGGGTAGGCGCTTTGGTGATGTAGGATGCCATGCATGGCTAGGCGGTGTTGGAGAGCGTGCCTGGGTAGGCGCTTTGGTGATATTGGATACCATGCTTGGCTAGGCGCTTTGGTGATCATGGATACCGTGCGTGGGTAGGTGCTTTTTGTGATGTTAGATACCATGCATGGGTAAGTGTTTTTTGTGATGTCGGATACCGTGCGGGGTGGGCGCTTTTTGTGATGTTCGATATGCGTTGCTAGGCGCTTTGGTGATGTTGGAGAGCGTGCCTGGGTAGGCACTTTGGTGATGTTGGATACTGTGCGTGGCTAGGCGCTTTAGTGATGTTGAAGAGCGTGCCTGGGTAGACGCTTTGGTGGTGTTGGATACCGTGCTTGGCTAGGCGCTTTTGGTGATGTTGGAAACCGTGCGTGGGTAGGCGCTTTGGTGATGCTGGATACCGTGCGTGGCTAGGCGCCTTGGTGATGTGGGAGAGCGTACGTGGGTAGGCGCTTTGGTGATGTTGGATACCGTGCGTAGCTAGGCGCTTTGGTGATGTTGGATACCGCGCGTGGGTAGACGCTTTTTATGATGTTGTATACTGTGCGTGGGTAGGCGTATCTGATGATGTTGGATATCGTGCGTGGGTAGACGTATTTGGTCATGTTGGATACCGTGCGTGGGTAGGCGCTTTGGTGATGTTGGATACCGTGCGTGGGTAGGCGTATTTGATGATTTTGGATACCGTGCGTGGGTAGGCGTATTTGGTGATGATGGATACCGTACCTTGGGTAGGTGTATTTGGTAATGTTAGATAGTGTGCGTGGGTATGCGTATTTGGTGATGTTGGAGAGCGTTCGTGGTTAGGCGTATTTGGTGATGTTGCATACCGTGCGTGGGTAGGCGTGTTTGGTCATGTTGGATACCGTGCGTGGGTAGGCGCTTTGGTGATGTTGGATATCGTGCGTGGGTAGGCGTATTCGGTGATGTTGGATACTGTGCGTGGGTAGGCGTATTTGGTGATGATGGATACCGTACTTGGGTAGGCGTATTTGGTAATGTTAGATAGTGTGCGTGGGTAGGCGTATTTGGTGATGTTGGAGAGCGTTCGTGGTTAGGCGTATTTGGTGATGTTGCATACCGTGCGTGGGTAGGCATATTTGGTGATGTTGGATACCGTGCGTGGGTAGGCGTATTTGGTGATGATGGATAGCGTGCGTGGGTAGGTGTATTTGGTTACGTCGGATACCGTGTGCGGGTAGGCGTATTTGGTGGTGTTGGATACCGTGCGTGGGTAGCGTATTTGGTGGTGTTGGATACCGTGCGTGGGTAGGCGTATTTGGTGATGTTGGATGCTGTGCGTGGGTAGGCGTATTTGGTGACCTTGGATACCGTGTGCGGATAGGCGTATTTGGTGATGTTGGATACTGTGCGTGGGTAGGCGTATTTGGTGATGTTGGATACCGTGCGTGGGTAGATGTATTTGGTGACGTTGGATACCGTGCGTGGGTAGGCGTATTTGGTGATGTTGGATAGCGTGCGTGGGTAGGCGTATTTGGTGACCTTGGATACCGTGTGCGGGTAGGCGTATTTGGTGATGTTGGATGCTGTGCGTGGATAGGCGTATTTGGTGATATTGGATACCGTGTGTGGGTAGGCGTATTTGGTGATGTTGGACATTGTGCGTGGGTAGGCGTATTTGGTGATGTTGGATGCCGTGCGTGGGTAGGCGTATTTGGTGATGTTGGATACCGTGCGTGGGTAGTCGTATTTGGTGATGTTGGATATCGTGCTTGGGTAGGCGTATTTGGTGATGTTGGATACCGTGCGTGGGTAGGCGTATTTGGTTATGGTGGATGCCGTGTGCGGGTAGGCGCTTTTGGTGTGACACATGTATGGCTATCTGCAACGCTGAAAAAAATATAGTAAGAAAAATGTATTCACCGAAATAGAAAGTAAATTAAAAACTTTAAAATATTTAATGAAAATGAAGGAAGATTATGATATGCGTTCGTGTGGTCGTTAGAATAATTGTTCAGTCGGTCGCCAACTTTCGAGTTGGTAAATTTTTGTATATAACTGGTACTGAGAAACGAATTGATTACCCAGAGTTTTCCACTGTGCGTCGGGAATTTCGTATGTCCGAATTTCTGACTATTCGGCGTTTCCATTCCCTTGCGCCACACCTGACTTACATACACCCTGAAACCGCCACTTAATTTCCCTGGGTAGCCCCCTCCCCTCACACACACACACACACACACACACACACACACACACACACACACACACACACACACACACACACACACACACACACACACACACACACACACACACACACACACACACACACACACACACACACACACACAATCCACAACACTCTGTAAGGCATCATTCAGCCGACTATGATAAAAAATAAGCCCCGCTTATCGCAAGTGGCCCATAATGCTCTTCTCGGCGAGCCAAAGAATTCCTTGAATTATTTTTAGTCAGAAAGCTAATGATATTTTGAATATATCCATTCGTTTGATACAGTTACTTGGTGAATTTATAGACAGAACAGCATCGCGTTCGAACTGACATTTTTTATCTCATGAGATCGATTTGGGCGGAGGTATAATATCGAACGAGACGCCTTCGGCTTCTCGCTCAATATTATCCCTCCGCCCAAATCGACCGAGTGCCGTAAAAATGACAGTTCGAACGCGTATATTGTTCTGTATTTATTGCACACCTACAGTTTACTAAAAATTATTAATTGATTTTGGCGGAGGGATAATATTGAACTCGAAGCCTTTGGCTTCTTGTTCAATATTATCCCTCCGCCGAAATCGATTTCGTGCGGTAAAAAATGACAGTTCGAAGGGGTATGCTGCTCTGTATTTATTGCACGTCTACTGTTTACTAAAAAAATATTAAAAACACAAATTATTTCCAAAAGTAACCCAAACGTAAAAAAAAATAGTTAAATAGTTCGCGCGTGTGATCCGTATTTTTCAAGGACAATACAAAAAAAAATTGTTCGCTTCGGTTTTACAGAAAAGCGTATATTTTATAAAAGTTAAAGCAGAGGCGTGCAATAAATTTATTTATTTATTGAAGTTTAACGACACTTTCGACAGCCAGGGTCACCTCGTGTCGGACAGTTTTACGGATGGAGGAAGCCGGAGTACTCGGAGAGAACCACAAGCAATGGTGAGCAACTGTCAGTCTCTTCAACGTATTAACTCCACACAAGCAGGGTTAGCATTGGTTGAAGTCAAGTGCACTAGTACACAGCGCCACCGCGCTCCCACGTGGGCAATCGGGATTAAGTGCCTTGCGCAAGGACACAACGCAGTTACGCCTGGCAGGCATCGAACCGTGAAACGTTTGGTTTGAAGTTCAATGCCGTAACCACTGAGTCACCGTGCTCCCTAATTGGTGGATACCTGCGGACATTCTCTAATAAATTGCAACAAAACAACTATCAATGATACTTGAAAGTCTAATTGGTTGAATAATGTGAGTACTTAGATTCCATTGAAAAGTTGGCCCAACACATCGAATATATCTACAGTTTTTGAAAGTCAAAATTGACTCGTTCCCACGCAGGCGCATAGTCAGCATATCAACGTTAGGTGGGGGAGAGAGTGATATCTAGGGGGACATACAGAATATGATTCGCTGCATCATCCGAGCGCCGCAGCGCCAATATGGGGACGAGCTCTAGAGAGGGTGCTCCCTCTCGTTGGAGGGGGTCTGCCCCCCCCCCCCGACTCCAGGAAAAATTTAGAAACTCGAGACAAAGAAAACCCCATTATTTCCTTGA
The DNA here is from genome assembly GCA_031216915.1 of Pictodentalium vernedei. Taxonomy (NCBI): domain Eukaryota; kingdom Metazoa; phylum Mollusca; class Scaphopoda; order Dentaliida; family Dentaliidae; genus Pictodentalium; species Pictodentalium vernedei. The sequence goes on along the minus strand of CM062292.1, from coordinate 472,739,929 downwards.
CTCTGAGTCCGCCCGCGTCCACACTTTACAAGTTGTGAAAGGCATCAATAATTGGGCCACAATGATGCCCTTCACAAACCACAAAATATGGACACAAACGGACTCAGAATCAAGGAAGTTGCCAGATATTAAAATTTCTTGCCTGAGGTTCCCTATATGGGTTAACGTGGGAGATGACTAAAATTGGGTTGGGTGGGGGCATGTGTTCCCCCACCCCCTCCAAAACAAAAACGTGCATTTTCTGGGGGGGGGGGGGGGGGGTTCGCGGCAGCGCAGAAACGTGAATGACCTTCATTTATTATCTTGTTATTACAAGACATCAACTAGCATTTACAAAATACTAACTTGTAATTACAAGATACCAGATTGTAATTACGAAATATTATCTTGTAATAAGACGTTATTATCTTATCATTTCAATTTAGCTGACTTTTAATTTTATGTCAGCTAACGCGTAATCGCAATTTAATAACTTGTAACTAGAATTTAGCAAACTTATACTTGTCGATTAATAACATGTAATTACAATTTTAGTATCTTGTCATGGGAGCGAGGTGGTTGAGAGGCTACGGCAGTGGACTTCAAACCAACAGTACAAGTCAAAATAAGTCGTAGCATAACCGCAATAAACTAAGTATTCTGCTGCTCCTGCACTCATAAGATCAGGATCTGCCATCATTTTCTGGAAAGCTCTCAGTGAGAGCTTTCCAGAAAATGATGTCAGCTTCTGGTCTTTGCAATGTAGGAAGAAAAAGATACATAGTTTATAGTGGTTATCCTACAACTTATTTGGACTTGGACTGTAAAGGTCCACCATTCGATGTCCGTTTGGCTAACTGCGTTGTTTGTGTTCTTGTGCAAAGCACTTCAGCCCGATTGCCCACGTGTGGGCACGATGGCACTATGGGCTAAGAGGTACACGTTGATGGTACACTTATTTTCAACCAATGCTAATCCTGCTTGTGTGCTGTTGGTTCGCTGAGGAATCTGACAGTTCCTCGCCACTGCTCGGTGGTTTTCTTCGGGTAGTCCGGTGTGACAGGAATGATAGTCCGTAGGAACGTTAGTCCCTCTGGACTATTATTCCGCGGAATTATAGTCCTAGGTCTACCATTCCTAGGAATAGTAGTCCGCCGGACTACTATTCCTAGGAATGTTAGACCTAGGACTATAATTCCGCGGAATAATAGTCCAGAGGGACTAATTTTCCTACGGACTATCATTCCTGTCACACCGGCTTCCTCCGCCCGTAAAACTGCCGACCCGAGGTGACCCTATATGTGCAAAATGTTGTTAAACCCCAATAAAAAAGTATCTTTCCATGCGGTTATGTTGGAAACGCTTGTTTGTCTGGTACGGTAGTATAGGATGGACTGTGTGTGTCCTTGTTAGTTTAAATGTTAACCTTCTGTACTACTTAAAATGCTGTGCCTTTTACTGCCCTATGGCTGCTATGGGTAGTACGTTATGCTAGAGCATGTGTTATTGTTGTTCTACTCGGTCGTCTAGTATAATAGGGTGGTATGCAGTTTATGTGCCCCTTTGGGCCTTCTAACGTGTGAGACATGTGTTGCTTGTCAAAATCCATCCCGCCCCGCCGTTTACCATTTTTCTGCTAGTTTCCAACAATTCGATTGTTCTGGGGTGTACTTACGTACCGCAGAAGAGCCTCTATAGCTGCTACGTTATAGCCTTTATGACTCCTAAATCTCAGATAGCTGTCTTTATTGTTGCTATGGACCATTTGGACTATTGGAGACGAATCTCAGAGGAATATGGTTTGGGGACGATTCGAGCGGCTGGAAAGTGATCGCAGGTGACAGTGGTTTGGGGACTATTGGGGAGTGATGTAAATGGCTTGGGGACATTGGGGGAGTACTTGAGACAACAAATGACTTAAGATAGTGGTTGGTGGTGTAGGGTTTTTTTTTTTTTTTTTTTTTTTTTTATTTTTGGTCGACGGTTTAGTAGCTTTCGTCAACTCAGCACCAGGATACTACCTGGATTAACAAGCTCTCGGGATGTATTGGAAACTCATTCTCAATGTAATTTGTCTGGTATTCTCGTCCCTGCTGGCTTTTGATTCGGTCTTCCCCGTATTTTTTTTATAATCTCGTTTTTGAGTAATTTACCTCTCACTCTGTATACGCATAAATTAAAGGAATGGTGAAGTCCGTTTGATGTGCCTAGCTGAACTGGGCTCCGACCACCACTCGTATCACCAACACATGATTTATTCGAGCTATTCTCAAAAGAAGACAATGGGAATTTACCATGTTGCATTAGAACTTCTTCATTTTTTCTACCCCCTTCGTCTTTCTATTTCACTCTCTTTTCCTCTTTTATATCTCAATGTTCTTTCTCTCTCCTACAAAGGGAAGGCAGGAAGACAGCCAATCTGGCTATGCCTTACCCTACCAGTATACGAATGAAGTATTGACGGATTTTAATATAGTGTCAACTGTATTTATATATTGTAAATGTTCTGATTTCATGTACTTTATGTTTCGTCTTTTGTAAATTTGTATGCTGGTGAATAAAATATATGTAGCAGTTGTAGTAGTTGGTGTTGTAGTTGTAGTGGTTGATGTTGAGGTTGTTAGTTGTAGTGGTTGGTTTTGTAGTGGCTGGTGCAGCTGTGCTTAGTGTTATAGTTGTTGGTGTCGCAGCTCATTCGGTTGGTGTTGTAACTGTAACGTTTGATGTTGTAGGAGCTTTAGTAGATGTAGTGGTTGAAGGTTTTGCTTGTTGTTGGTGCTATAGTTGTGGTTGTTGGTGTAATGGTGGTCGGTGGTGCAGCTGTTGAGTCGGTTTCTGCCGTTGTCGTTGTGGTATTTGGTGTAGTAATGGTTGGCGTAGTACAGTACGTGTAGAGTGGATTGTAACTAAATCACCCGCGGAGTGGGGTTATCACCCAAGCTAAAACTTTCAAATTGTGTACACATCGACAACAAACACAAGCAATGTCTCAGCCAATGGACCTCCGGGTTTAACCCGGAGGTCCATTGGCTGAAACTTTGCCTGTGCTGGTTATGCTTTGCAGCAAATTTGCAATTATTCCTTGGGTGGAATCTCCACTCTGCGGGTGATTTAGTGATAATACACTCTCCACGTACTGTAGATGTAATGTTTTGGTGTCGTAGTTTTATGTCAAACACTACAACTAGTACACCGACAACTCGTCCCATGAGGTCCAATGTGTTCTATGTGCCAGTAGGCACATAGAACACATTGGAACTCAGGGGACGAACTACCACGCCAACCACTACTCTATCATTCACTTCTACACTAACCACGCCAACCACTTCTACCAAAACAGCAATTACTACACCAACCGTTACTACACAAACGACCACAACTACTATGTCAACAACTACTCCATTAACTTCTACAACTCCATCCACAAATCTACTACATCGAAACCAGGACTAGACCATCAACCACCAAACTATCACACCAACAACTACAACCACAGCGCAAATAGTCGCAAGTACTCCACCAACCACTATACCTACAGAACCACTACATCTACAACACCAATGACTACAACGAACCATCCACTATACCTACAGAACCACTACATCTACAACACCAATCACTACAATGAACCATCCACTATACCTACAGAACCACTACATCTACAACACCAATCACTACAACGAACCATCCACTATACCTACAGAACCACTACATCTACTACACCAATCACTACAACGAACCATCCACTATACCTACAGAACCACTACATATACAACACCAATCACGACAACGAACCATCCCCTATACCTACAGAACCACTACATCTACAACACCAATCACTACAATGAACCATCCACTATACCTACAGAACCACTACATCTACAACACCAATCACTACAATGAACCATCCACTATACCTACAGAACCACTACATCTACAACACCAATCACTACAACGAACCATCCACTATACCTACAGAACCACTACATCTACAACACCAATCACTATACCTACAGAACCACTACATCTACAACACCAATCACTACAACGAACCATCCACTATACCTACAGAACCACTACATCTACAACACCATTCACTACAACGAACCATCCACTATACCTACAGAACCACTACATCTACAACACCAATCACTACAACGAACCATCCACTATACCTACAGAACCACTACATCTACAACACCAATCACTACAACGAACCATCCACTATACCTACAGAACCACTACATCTACAACACCAATCACTACAATGAACCATCCACTATACCTACAGAACCACTACATCTACTACACCAATCACTACAATGAACCATCCACTATACCTACAGAACCACTACATCTACAATACCAATCACTACAACGAACCATCCACTATACCTACAGAACCACTACATCTACAACACCAATCACTACAACGAACCATCCACTATACCTACAGAACCACTACATCTACAACACCAATCACTACAATGAACCATCCACTATACCTACAGAACCACTACATCTACAACACCAATCACTACAATGAACCATCCACTATACCTACAGAACCACTACATCTACAACACCAATCACTACAACGAACCATCCACTATACCTACAGAACCACTACATCTACAACACCAATCACTACAACGAACCATCCACTATACCTACAGAACCACTACATCTACAACACCAATCACTATACCTACAGAACCACTACATCTACAACACCAATCACTACAACGAACCATCCACTATACCTACAGAACCACTACATCTACAACACCAATCACTACAACGAACCATCCACTATACCTACAGAACCACTACATCTACAACACCAATCACTACAACGAACCATCCACTATACCTACAGAACCACTACATCTACAACACCAATCACTACAACGAACCATCCACTATACCTACAGAACCACTACATCTACAACACCAATCACTACAATGAACCATCCACTATACCTACAGAACCACTACATCTACTACACCAATCACTACAATGAACCATCCCCTATACCTACAGAACCACTACATCTACAACACCAATCACGACAACGAACCATCCCCTATACCTACAGAACCACTACATCTACAACACCAATCACTACAATGAACCATCCACTATACCTACAAAACCACTACATCTACTACACCAATCACTACAATGAACCATCCCCTATACCTACAGAACCACTACATCTACAACACCAATCACTACAACGAACCATCCACTATACCTACAGAACCACTACATCTACAACACCAATCACTACAACGAACCATCCACTATACCTACAGAACCACTACATCTACAACACCAATCACTACAACGAACCATCCACTATACCTACAGAACCACTACATCTACAACACCAATCACTACAATGAACCATCCACTATACCTACAGAACCACTACATCTACAACACCAATCACTACAACGAACCATCCACTATACCTACAGAACCACTACATCTACAACACCAATCACTACACCGAACCATCCACTATACCTACAGAACCACTACATCTACAACACCAATCACTACAACGAACCATCCACTATACCTACAGAACCACTACATCTACAACACCAATCACTACAACGAACGATCCACTATACCTACATCACCACTACATCTACAACACCAATCACTACAACGAACCATCCACTATACCTACAGAACCACTACATCTACAACACCAATCACTACAACGAACCATCCACTATACCTACAGAACCACTACATCTACAACACCAATCACTACAATGAACCATCCACTATACCTACAGAACCACTACATCTACAATACCAATCACTACAACGAACCATCCACTATACCTACAGAACCACTACATCTACAACACCAATCACTACAACGAACCATCCACTATACCTACAGAACCACTACATCTACAACACCAATCACTACAATGAACCATCCACTATACCTACAGAACCACTACATCTACAACACCAATCACTACAATGAACCATCCACTATACCTACAGAACCACTACATCTACAACACCAATCACTACAACGAACCATCCACTATACCTACAGAACCACTACATCTACTACACCAATCACTACAACGAACCATCCACTATACCTACAGAACCACTACATATACAACACCAATCACGACAACGAACCATCCCCTATACCTACAGAACCACTACATCTACAACACCAATCACTACAATTAACCATCCACTATACCTACAGAACCACTACATCTACAACACCAATCACTACAATGAACCATCCACTATACCTACAGAACCACTACATCTACAACACCAATCACTACAACGAACCATCCACTATACCTACAGAACCACTACATCTACAACACCAATCACTATACCTACAGAACCACTACATCTACAACACCAATCACTACAACGAACCATCCACTATACCTACAGAACCACTACATCTACAACACCAATCACTACAACGAACCATCCACTATACCTACAGAACCACTACATCTACAACACCAATCACTACAACGAACCATCCACTATACCTACAGAACCACTATATCTACAACACCAATCACTACAACGAACCATCCACTATACCTACAGAACCACTACATCTACAACACCAATCACTACAATGAACCATCCACTATACCTACAGAACCACTACATCTACTACACCAATCACTACAATGAACCATCCACTATACCTACAGAACCACTACATCTACAATACCAATCACTACAACGAACCATCCACTATACCTACAGAACCACTACATCTACAACACCAATCACTACAACGAACCATCCACTATACCTACAGAACCACTACATCCACAACACCAATCACTACAATGAACCATCCACTATACCTACAGAACCACTACATCTACAACACCAATCACTACAATGAACCATCCACTATACCCACAGAACCACTACATCTACAACACCAATCACTACAATGAACCATCCACTATACCTACAGAACCACTACATCTACAACACCAATCACTACAACGAACCATCCACTATACCTACAGAACCACTACATCTACAACACCAATCACTATACCTACAGAACCACTACATCTACAACACCAATCACTACAACGAACCATCCACTATGCCTACAGAACCACTACATCTACAACACCAATCACTACAACGAACCATCCACTATACCTACAGAACCACTACATCTACAACACCAATCACTACAACGAACCATCCACTATACCTACAGAACCACTACATCTACAACACCAATCACTACAATGAACCATCCACTATACCTACAGAACCACTACATCTACTACACCAATCACTACAATGAACCATCCCCTATACCTACAGAACCACTACATCTACAACACCAATCACGACAACGAACCAACCCCTATACCTACAGAACCACTACATCTACAACACCAATCACTACAATGAACCATCCACTATACCTACAGAACCACTACATCTACTACACCAATCACTACAATGAACCATCCCCTATACCTACAGAACCACTACATCTACAACACCAATCACTACAACGAACCATCCACTATACCTACAGAACCACTACATCTACAACACCAATCACTACAACGAACCATCCACTATACCTACAGAACCACTACATCTACAACACCAATCACTACAACGAACCATCCACTATACCTACAGAACCACTACATCTACAACACCAATCACTACAATGAACCATCCACTATACCTACAGAACCACTACATCTACAACACCAATCACTACAACGAACCATCCACTATACCTACAGAACCACTACATCTACAACACCAATCACTACAACGAACCATCCACTATACCTACAGAACCACTACATCTACAACACCAATCACTACAACGAACCATCCACTATACCTACAGAACCACTACATCTACAACACCAATCACTACAACGAACCATCCACTATACCTACATCACCACTACATCTACAACACCAATCACTACAACGAACCATCCACTATACCTACAGAACCACTACATCTACAACACCAATCACTACAACGAACCATCCACTATACCTACAGAACCACTACATCTACAACACCAATCACTACAATGAACCATCCACTAGACCTACAGAACCACTACATCTACAATACCAATCACTACAACGAACCATCCACTATACCTACAGAACCACTACATCTACAACACCAATCACTACAACGAACCATCCACTATACCTACAGAACCACTACATCTACAACACCAATCACTACAATGAACCATCCACTATACCTACAGAACCACTACATCTACAACACCAATCACTACAATGAACCATCCACTATACCTACAGAACCACTACATCTACAACACCAATCACTACAACGAACCATCCACTATACCTACAGAACCACTACATCTACAACACCAATCACTACAATGAACCATCCACTATACCTACAGAACCACTACATCTACAATACCAATCACTACAACGAACCATCCACTATACCTACAGAACCACTACATCTACAACACCAATCACTACAACGAACCATCCACTATACCTACAGAACCACTACATCTACAACACCAATCACTACAATGAACCATCCACTATACCTACAGAACCACTACATCTACAACACCAATCACTACAATGAACCATCCACTATACCTACAGAACCACTACATCTACAACACCAATCACTACAACGAACCATCCACTATACCTACAGAACCACTACATCTACAACACCAATCACTACAACGAACCATCCACTATACCTACAGAACCACTACATCTACAACACCAATCACTACAATGAACCATCCACTATACCTACAGAACCACTACATCTACAACACCAATCACTACAACGAACCATCCACTATACCTACAGAACCACTACATCTACAACACCAATCACTACAATGAACCATCCACTATACCTACAGAACCACCACATCTACAACACCAATCACTACAACGAACCATCCACTATACCTACAGAACCACTACATCTACAACACCAATCACTACAATGAACCATCCACTATACCTACAGAACCACCACATCTACAACACCAATCACTACAACGAACCATCCACTATACTTACAGAACCACTACATCTACAACACCAATCACTACAACGAACCATCCACTATACCTACAGAACCACTACATCTACAACACCAATCACTACAATGAACCATCCACTATGCCTACAGAACCACTACATCTACAACACCAATCACTACAACGAACCATCCACTATACCTACAGAACCACTACATCTACAACACCAATCACTACAACGAACCATCCACTATACCTACAGAACCACTACATCTACAACACCAATCACTACAACGAACCATCCACTATACCTATAGAACCACTACATCTACAACACCAATCACTACAACGAACCATCCACTATACCTACAGAACCACTACATCTACAAAACCAATCACTACAACGAACCATCCACTATACCTACAGAACCACCACATCTACAACACCAATCACTACAACGAACCATCCCCTATACCTACAGAACCACTACATCTACAACACCAATCACTACAACGAACCATCCACTATACCTACAGAACCACTACATCTACAACACCAATCACTACAACGAACCATCCACTATACCTACAGAACCACTACATCTACAAAACCAATCACTACAACGAACCATCCACTATACCTACAGAACCACCACATCTACAACACCAATCACTACAACGAACCATCCCCTATACCTACAGAACCACTACATCTACAACACCAATCACTACAACGAACCATCCACTATACCTACAGAACCACTACATCTACAACACCAATCACTACAACGAACCATCCACTATACCTACAGAACCACTACATCTACAACACCAATCACTACAACGAACCATCCACTATACTTACAGAACCACTACATCTACAACACCAATCACTACAACGAACCATCCACTATACCTACAGAACCACTACATATACAACACCAATCACGACAACGAACCATCCACTATACCTACAGAACCACTACATCTACAACACCAATCACTACAAGGAAACCAACCATTGGAACATCCCCTTGCTTGTTATGCTGTGCTACTACACTTACAACTATATCACCAACAACTACTATAACTAAACTAACAGCATCACCAACCACTACAACACCAACTATTACACTAACAACGGCGACACCAACCAGAACAACACAAACCACTTCAACTGCAACAACCTCCACAATACCAACCACTACCACAGCTACTATATCAATCACTTGTTCACTAACCATATCAACTAGTTCTACCAAAACAACATCTAGTAAACCAACCTTTACTACACCAACGACCACATCTACTACTACAACATCCACAATACCTAATAGATCTTATACAGCAACCACAACACCAATAGTCACACTAACCACTACAATTACCTGACCAAAAACAGTACTACTACAGCCTTTTATACAACCGACAAACACAACTACAATACCAACATCTTCTAGCAGCACTTCAACGACTACATCTTCTAACCCCACTAAAACTCCTACCACTACAGCTACTACACTTGGCAAAAGAGCTGTGACAAAACTTGATCCCAAATAGTCCACAAACCACTACCTTCTGACATCAGTTCCCAGTTGCCCAAATAATTCTTAAACGATGTTCCTATGAGACTGTTCTGGAATAGTTCGCGAATATTCACACTATCGGGCCATTGGGGTCGCAAAACGGTTATAATTTATTTATTTATTCTTGAATAACACATTTTTCATTTTTTGTCTCAAAAGCATAGGTTATGACCCCTTTTTGGAACGAGCTCGACGAGACAAAAATAAAAAAATAATGAAAAATAATTAGTAAATTTTGCGAATAATGCTGGCCGGTTTTGACCGTTACATTATTTGTTTATTTATTGGTGTTTAAGGTCACATACTTATGCACAATGGCTAAACGTGACTGTGACAGTTTTACGGGTGGAGAAAGCCGGAGTAGCACCGAACATCGGCGAGAATCTGTCAGCTCCTCAACATTCGAACGCTGTTCAAGCTCCGCTCAAGCAGGGTTAGGGCAGTTGAAGACATGTGCACCATCGACGTGCAGTACGCCTTAGTACATGGCGTCATCATGCCCCCATGTAGGCAACCGGGATAAAGTGCCTTGCCCCCGGACACAACGCGGTCGTCCCGAACGGGGAACGAAGTCGGCACCTCTAGCATAGAAGTCAAACAGTCTACCACTGAGCCACCGCGCTCCCATACAGTTATAATCTGGGATCTTGGCATCACAAAGGCTATATATAATGTTGGGATAATGGGTCTATTCTACGGTACTGAAATGCTCTCTAGAAAAATTGAAATGTCGGGAAATAGCACAGAACCAACATGGTGGTACATTAGATGGCATTAGACAACCAAGAGGTTTATCCAAGTCAATAAGTCCCCAAAAGGTACAGACAATCCATACTATGCTACCACACTAAACAACCGACCACCATCAACGATATCGCAAGTCCCAGTGTTAGAAAATGTCCATAGTAACAACAGGGTAGCGAAAATCATAGCATGAGTAACTAGTGCCAAGGGCTACTATTAGACTAACAGGGAGGACACAGTCTATCTTATACTACCATCGTACAAGTTGGCTAAAAAGTAATTACAAGTTACTAAATTGTATTTACAAGTACTTGTAATTACAAGCTATAAAATTGTAAGAACAAGTTATTAAATTATAATTGCAAGTTTATTAGCTAACGTGAAATTACTAATTAACTTTAAACCTAAAGATAACATGTAATTGCATGTTAGTACCTTGTAATGACAATTTAGAAGCATATAATTACAAGTTAGTATCGTATAATTACAATTGAGTATCTTGTAATTTCCGGTCAGTATCTTTTAATTGCAAGTCAGTATCATGTAATTATAAGTTAGTGTCTTGCAATTACAAGGTTACAATAATTACATTTAATTACAATTAGTATCATGTAATTTCAAGTTAATATCTTGTTATTACAAGATAGTATTATGTAATTGCAAGTCAGTATCATGTAATTACAAATTAGTATCTAGTAATTACCATCTAGTACCATGGATTTACAATTTAGTATCACGGCTTACAATACAGTATCATGTAATTACAAGTTAGTATCATGTTATTCAAAGTTAGTATCTTGTAATTACAAGATAGTAACTGAAGGTCTGTGCCGGTGTAAAAGGAATGGGAGTCCGTAGGAACGTTAGTCCCTCTGGACTATTATTCCGCGGAATTATAGTCCTAGGTCTAACATTTCTAGGAATAGTAGTCCGGCGGACTACTATTCCTAGAAATGTTAGACCTAGGACTATAATTCCGCGGAATAATAGTCCAGAGGGACTAATTTTCCTACGGACTTCCATTCCTGTCACACCTGGTCAACGTTGTCGTAAATATAATTTTAACACTTAACCTTTCATAACCCTCAATGAAACGCTGGAAAATAGATCAGTGCTTTTTTTACTGTAAAAAACAAATTGCGTTTTACTGGTAAATCGGGACTCGGTAATAACACATATGTAGAAGTCCTCTAATGTTGGCACCATAGCTATAGACGTTTGATTCAAACTGAGTGCACACCGTATTTGCTAAAAGTGACCTCAAACACCAACAAAAATAATAATACATAACATAACATAACGGCCATACCCAGTCAGAAACTATTCTCAAAAATCGCTTTTTAGATTTTATTATCTTTTAAATAATTGCCTCCAAAACGTAGCTCGTGACCCCTAATTGGAACGAGCTAGACGAGCTGGTTCCAATGGGGAGTCGTAAACAAAGTTTGGGATGCTAAAATCTATTTTAGATTAAAGGGTTATTCCGAACATTGAGACCAGGAACAAGAATAAATCCATTAGGTGACACAATTCAAATTATAGAACGTCTTATAAATCGAAGCGGGGGTAACATAAACTATTCTTTGACGTAAGATAACAAGTATTAAAAAAAGATAAATCATGTTAACCCTTTGTCACCTGGTGGTATCTTCCATGTCAGTTCAATGGAAGCAATAGGAATAGTCCATAGTTATTATTTGGGGGTAGACCAATTAATATTTTCAATGTGCAGCCTTGGGGCTGCACGTTGAAAATATTGATTGGTCTACCCTACACTTTAACTTAGCATACATCATACTTAATGAAAGTATGACGTACCATGTTTCTGTGCCGGAAAAGCGGCCCATCGGGTTAAGAAGCTGGAGTTCGACTGTTAATCACTGTTGCTCATTGGCCCCCGGGTACTCCCGCTTCCTCCTGTCGTAAAACTGTCCGTCGCGATATGCACCGGTTGTTTAAAGTATCGTTAAACTCCAGTAAGTAAACCCACATTGTATGCAGCAAAAATGGCCGACACGGTTTGTCATAATGCATTTCCAACCTTGTGTAGGCAACATATAATTGTAACTGTGCACTGGTGTTAAACCCATGTTGAAACACTTCGCATTGGTTTATTTATTGAGGCTTAACGCCTCATCGGCAGCAAAGGCTTTATCGAGGCGGTCTGAACTCATGTCGACTAATGTCAATAGATAAACGTACCTGTTTGTTGTCCTTCAGTGTGGGGTTCTGGTTTGACCATCCTAGAATTATAATTTCTCACATCTAACCAAAGATCTGAACGTTTTTCATTTTTAAATAGTAATGACACAAAGAAGAAAAATAACACCTTTATACCTCACGAATTTTCAAAACAACGAACGTTCCAGTCCGAACAAGCATTTTAACAATGTCACATTTACACCTCAAATATATATAACCATTCGTCTATTATCTCGATCAGATGTCATGGGAAAATTTATCTCTCTTACGTGAAGCCTTCTTGACTCTGTTAATGTCGCAGTCGCACTTCCTGGGTGGATCATGCAACAGTGGCATGTTCACATACAATAGAACGGCCGATATAAATCTGAAAACTGGCATAACCTTTACCTTAGGGAACTCGCTTTGTTTTTCAGTTCTGATCAACATACAGGAGTGAGAATGGTTTAACAAGATACCAACTTCTATTTATTTACAACTGATGATAATAATAATAATAATAATAATAATAATAATAATAATAATAATAATAATAATAATCATAATGCCTGAAGGTTCGTGAGTAGTAGGAGATGTATGGATCATCCTGCATTGGCCGGAGGGAGAGCCGGAGGGGGAAGTGACGTCATAGTCACGTGACCTGGGAGCGCCATGTTTGGCTGCCATGGTAACCCGCGTGAGCGGCCATCTTGTTACGTTATCACCATAGTGATGCGTGGTGTTAGTGCGCACATGCGCAACGCGTGTTGTTAGGCTGATACGTGTTTCCGTCGTCCATTTTGTATACTAGAGGCCGCCGTCTTGGTTTCTATGGAGGCACGTGGTTGCTATTTGACCCAAAGGCTTATAATAGGACAGGGGTATGTTCGGAGGGTATGTTCGATTGAATCGGAGTATTTCGAATTCCCACAAACAACCCGACAACCCCTCCAAATCACAGCAGTTGACTTTATTTACTACTTATTCCTCATTTTATCGGCTTAGCGCATAGTGCTATAGTACCGAGGGGCACAGGGGTGAGTTCGATTAAATAGGAGTAATTTTCTGGCTTGGATGTTCCCCAAACCCGCGTTTAATTCGTAGAATTACCACAAACAGCCCGAGAAGTTGTACTCTTTCAGAATCCTTTTTAGGACCCCCATACTTTGACTTATACTAGTAGTGCTATAGTACCGATTGATCCTGTGGGTACGTTCCTTTGTCCTGGAGTATACTCCAGTAGAGTAGATGATCCTATAAGCTGGAGCAGCGTTGCTTATTATTACTATATTTAGATTGTCTGGTGTGTTCTTGTTAGTTCTGACTCTATTCCGAGTACTCTTGTTGTTTCATTTATCTAGATCACCCAAGCAATTCACTTTACTGGCGCTAACTAACCAATCATATTGCTTGATTCCCCATAATCTGTTAGCAGAGTTATCACCCTTATGTACATCAAAAGTCTATATTATTCCCAAAGCCAATAAGCTATCTAGTTGTTACTGAAGTCATTGCTCGAACGACTCGAAGCCCATCGAGCAAATGAGCTTCAGAGTAATTGCTCGATCGAGTGACTCGATATACTGCCCGTCGACTCATTTCGGTATTTGAGGATACATAGGGCCTGGTATTGTATTATTTGAGGATACTTTCTATAGGATTCTTATTTAAGGATACTATTAATTGTTTGGCCCAGCCTCCTGGCCCACCTCAAGATATACCTACACCTAAGATATACCTATTCCAAATTCTCCCAATAAGCTATTGAGCAGTTACTGAAAAGTCATTGCTCGAATGACTCAAAGCCCATCGAGCAAATGAGCTTTAGAGTAATTGCTCGTTCGAGTGACTCGACATACTGCTCGAAGTCCATTGCGCAAATGAGCTAACAAGTAATTGCTCGTTCGAGTGACTCGCACATACGACCCTTAACCTCATTTCTTAAAAGGCCATATGTTTTCGAAAAAGGGATTCCACAAATGGTATTCCAAAAAGGGATTCCATAAGTGGGATTCTGTCTTACGTCGAGTGACTCGCACATACTGCTCGAACGACTCGAAGTCTACCGAGCAAATGAGCTTTAGAGCAATTGCTCGTTCGAGTGACTCGACATACGACTTTTAGCCACATTTCAGAAAAAAAGGTATTCTGTAGCCACAGACATATCCTAAAAAGGGAGTCTATAGGGATTCCAAAAAGGGGATTCCATAAGTGGGATTCCGTTTTACCTCGAGTGACTCGCACATACTGTTCGAATGACTCGAATTCCGAATCTCCTACAATTTTCGTGGAATGATTTGAGAAAAATACAATTAATAACTTACACAAACTTAATATTGGTACATTAGTTCCAATGTGAAAATTTAGATGGGTTAACAAATTTTAACTTCTGTTCATGCGTCCGTAGTGACCTTAGACTGCTATTAGTTTAACCCTTTACCCATCGTAACAGCCAAAACCGGTCAGCGCTATTCTAAAAAATCGCCAATTAATTTTCATTATTTTTTCATTTTTTGTCTCAAAAACATAGGTTATGACCCCTCGTTGGAACGAGCTCGTCGAGCTCGTTCCAACGAGGAGTCATAACCTATGCTTTTGAGACAAAAAAATGAAAAATTAATTGTTCAAGAATTTTTGCAAACGTCGTCTGCGTTCCATGTTAGGTAAAGGGTTAAATAATATTTATTGTGGAAGACAAGTTAACTGTTCACATGCGAAAAAGTGTAAACTGTCAGAATGTCTGCACATACAGTTAAAACTAGAAGTCCTGTCATGAAATGCGCACAAATAACACGTCGATCTGCGCGTTAATTTATGCGTTTTGGTCACAGTTAGGCTATGAAATTCTGCACATATCGCATGTGCACAATCAATGATTCAGCCAATGGACCTCCAGGTACCCCGGAGGTCCATTGGCAGAAACATTGCCTGTGTTTGCTATGAGTAACCAAGAGAACGTGTCGTGTTTTGGATGCCATTCGATATGGCAATTGTTCGCAATTCCTACGCGTAAATAAGCCTAGATAAGCCCACAGTTCATGACAGGACTTTCAGTGAATACAATTTACACATAATGTATCAAACTATGTTGTTGTAGTAGAAGATTCGGAAGAAAGCTGAAAGCTTATGTGAACCGTCCCCCAGGTCTGTAAGATGACACAGTTTAAATTAGTCCGATAGGACGGGCGGGTTGGTTGGATATTGTTTAAACCCTGAAAAAAATGAAGAAAGCAGAACGATAGGATGAGTGAAAGAGAAGGTGGGCGTTTGGAAAAGGCCAACCTGAATGCACAAGACATCAACATTGATCAACAACAGTTTGGGAAATGACGCACTTGGAGAACACTGCATAACGCTAGTACGCCAGGAGAATATTCTAATGGACAACGGAAGGGGGAGGGTGTGTGCATTGTTAACGTTTTTTTCTTTCCAGGGCGGAACAAAGCTCCGGAAAATCGCCGCCAGCCCCGCCGGGACACGAACAATGCCTCGCAAGTGTAAGTCGCGTTGTTTCATTAGCATGCAATGTATTGTTCAATAATCCACGAAACACTGTTCACCCCTCGCGGCACATTGCGACGGCAGCAATTCCCTGGAATCCGGCTCCCCATGGAACTAAAAACCCTAACAGTGTGATGAGCGGATAGTGAACCAGGCACTAACCCCGCAGATATTTTTTTTTTGATGTGGTTGTTTCGCTAAAAAAGCATTAAGACAGGCAAGCAAACCCTCCGCCACCCGATCATCACGTTAGCTTGATTTCAAGGTCCATTAACAGAAGGGCCATTTTCCGCACTTTTAGAACAAAGTAGAAGAGAGAGTTAGATAACGCGATAGAAGCTCGATAGAAGCTCCCTTGGAAGAGATCTATTGAGCAGGCCTGGTCTTTTGGGGTGGGGGAGCTATAGCTCCCGCTCTCCATGGCTCCTGCAAAATCAATTTAAGAATAGCTATAATTACCCTACTTAAGAGCTGTAATTGCTCCCTTTAGACCTTCAATTACTTTATTAATAACTGACTTAAATATAGAATAGCTCTCATGGCACAGGTTTAGGGAAGCTCCCGTAGAGTTTTTTAAAAGTCCAGGCCTGATTGAGAGATCACCCAGATTTCACCCATTGTAAACTCTAAGGTGAGCAGCGGACAGGGTCACATGATATTGTTTTGTAGAAATTTTTGCAAAAATTTGATTTAAAATAATAAATTTTGATATCGCCTGCGTTGTGGAAAGGTTTTTCGAACCGCATCATCAATGCATGCTGATTCGTTCCGACTGTGATACCTCATGTTCAGATATCTGAAAAGTTTTTCGATATACCGGTATACCGCGGTATTTTTTGAATACCGATAGCGGTATTCTGTTTTGAATATCGTGTAACCCTATGGTAAGGAATTCGGATGCAAATAGGTATCTTGTCATATCTGGTGCAAGTGGAAGTGATTTTATTATTGACCATCAAAGACAGGACAGAACAAATGAAAATGTTCGCTTGTAAGGAGTTCACCACACTGACATTGGGGCGATAACGACAGATGGTTGTTGAATAAATGGGTGCTATAATAATAAGGTGTCTAATTTAGGCGTGGTGGAGACCCTGGAACACTGTCTACTAGACTGCAAAAAATACCAGTTTAACAGAAAACAGATTCACTGGGAGTATTCCGAGTATAATGGGAAGTGGGATGGGAGAATGAAGGACATGTTGTTAGTGAGTGATTCAAAGTAGAGGGTTAATATGCTTATCGGAGAGAATGGAAAGAATGGAGTAAGGTTTGTCAGCAAGCTGTTCGTCTCCGAGTGTTGGGAGGAGAGAAGAGGCGTGGGAATAGGGGGGAGTTGGGAGCATTGGGGTAACCAAGGCCTTCTCTCGTAAAAACTGCGACAAATAAGCGGTCGGCCAGTGTTATTATTATTATTATTATTATTAATGTTGTTGAAGGGAGACACACAATTGACGTTTCCCAGAAAATGCCCATGTGAAGGGGAATGACTTACAATTGACTCATTTTCCCCAGAGTGCCCGTACGGAAGGGGTTAATTGTTTTATGTTGTGCGCAATTTACGTTTTTCTAACACGAATCTATAATGTCCTGAGTGAGACCTAACCCTTCTTGGGCCAGATAACGTATTAACTAGCATTAAAAACTCAGACTTTAATTATCGGAAATAATTCTGATACACACAGGCTGCGGAAGCTCCAAAAGGTTGGTGGTCTCATCTTTCTAGGTACCGTAAGGGTGTAGGATTGAAATAACTTTTCTTGGTGGGGGGGGGGGGGGAGGGGGAGGTGTCAGTGGTGGTGGAGCGGTGTATTTATGCAAAATATATAAATTTATATACCCTATCCCTCACCCTTGAACCCACTCTATTCAAGACACTAACCTCAGCGTTTAGATTTTGTTTTGTTTCGACTTAACCCTAAGAACCTTGGTGATATTTTCCATATCAATTCAATGGCTGCAGTTGGAAGAGCCCATGTTCATTATTTGTGAACACACCAATTAATATTTTCAACGTGCAGCCTCAGGGCTGCACGTTGAAAATATTGATTGGTCTTCCCCACACACGCACTTACCAGTTATCATACTTAATGAATTTATAAAGTATCATGTTCATAGGCCGGAAAAGCGGCCTCTTGGGGTGAAAGGGTTATTCATAACTTTGAAACCGTCCTCTGAAATATTACGCTCCATCTGGAGCTTTCTATTTTTATTCAATACAATCTTGAAAATCAATGTGGTCATATATGAATAGGTGACGTGTAGTGACCATAGGGGTTGTGTATGTTACGTCAGAAAATACCGTTCGGGTACCTATAATTGGTGAAAAAAGTGGTGGGAGCACGTGCCCCGTGTGCCCCCCCCCCCTCCCGGCTCCTCCGCCCCCGATGATACATAGCTTAACAGTACCTTACGCTTCGGAGTCCTTGGGAAAAGCTCATCGACCTATAACGGCCGCCTCTGGATACAACGGTGCCACACAGTTTAAGCCATAGTGGAAGCCCCAAAGAATGATTCAGCCCCATTTTAAATACCCTACGTAACTTGACAAGAGTTCTACACTATGGCTACAATTTTCCACATGAAAAGAGATATATTGTTGTGTGTAGAAATGAAGTATCAACTTTTTTTCTTTTAAGTAATAATCAAATTAGTGTTAATTGCTCGCTAATGATTAATTTCTTTCCTATTCAGGGAGGGAGGAGGGGGGGGGGGGGTAGGAAAAAATTTGCAGACACCAATGCCGATTTTTTTGTTTTTGACCGGTCGGAGGACCTACCCACCCACCCTATGTAATTTTTTTCCAGTTTTACAATTTTTTCCGGGGTTATCTGAACCACCCACACTAAATACATGCTTCTGCGTCATCCTTCCCACCATACTGCACCATAACCAATTGTATCATACAGTATTGAGTGATTGACCTTGTACAGTCTGTATACAGTGGTACTTCTCTTGAGAGACCACCTTTTTGAGGAACCACCTCTTTTGTGCTAGAGCGTGTTTTATGTGGACAACACAGGACAACATACCATTTCGGCCAGACAAAAGTGGTCTTTCAATACAGGTGGTCTTGACAGACCACCTGTCTGAAAGACCCCTTTTGTTTGGCAAAAATGTTGGTCTCTCAAGAAAGGTTTCACGGTATGTGTATGCAAAAAGCAATGAGTTTAGTCATTTATGTATTTGTTTATTTTTTTGACGAAGGTTTGGGTGGGGCATGGCTGGGTTGGGGGAGGGGATTTATTACTTATTTTAAGTCCAGCCCTAGAAGGTCTGGTACATGATTTTGTTGACACCTGTGTTCTCAGATGTGTTTGAAATAAATTAGCAGTTCAATAAGGTTCAATGTTTAGTAGTTTTTGTGTTACCTACTTCCTACAATGGCAATAAGAGTCATTGGTGTTTTCGTAATAGGTCTGGATACATCGTTGTGCAGAATTGTTCCTGCAGCTGAAATCTGTAACTGTTCCTGACTTCACATAATTGTCTTTGCTCCTCATCTAAGCCAGCCGATCTCATCAGGGTGAACATATTAGAAATTTAATCAAACGGAACACCCTCAAGATAACTTATCCTAAGAGTGCAGTGTTTGATAATTGCAAGTAGTGATGCATTTTAACTTGCATTATTCAATATGTCATACATTGTATCACTATAAACCGAATCAAAGCTCAGCCGCAATAACAGTTTTACAATCGTATACAACCCATGTGATAACTTGAGTGTCTTTTTATTGGTTCTTGAATGATACTTCACTGATTATGGTATACAATTTTGCCCAAAAGTGTCTGAGGAAAAAATTTAGCAAGCATCGGAATTTTTTTTTTTTTTTTTGTCCTCCTTGACCACCCACCCACCCCGGCATCAGTGTTTTGCAAATTTTTTCCAACCCTCCCCCACCCTGTCCTATTGGAGATATAAAACATATGGCATCTCAGATGTGAAGATATCTGAAAAGAAACTTTTTTACACATCCATTAAACTCAAAATCCTTGTATTTAACGGAACCGCCGCTATGATACAAAAGTTTCTGGATTCAACTGGTTATGTACAAGCCGGAACTTGTTTCCCAGAACCGTTTATACAAGTTCCTTTCCCGTCGAGTCATCAGTTACGCTTTGAAAAGTTTCCAAATTTTGTTATACAATTATCGATCGTCTGTCGCGAAGTGCGAAAATCAAAACGTCCAAAGCAAAATATGCATTGTCCAATTTTCACAGACGCTCGTAATTATACAATTAACATACTCCCTTTTGGAGCTGACACATCTGCACTTCCTTTCGGTTCAGAATTCTTGAATAATGAAGACAACTGCCTCATCTTTGAAGTGGTACATGGCTTTATATTATCACGTAAGCGATCCTAATGATTAATTTCTAATACAGTGGTAACCCATTCAATATAACGTAATATTATTTTAATGTTATTACCAAATTAGCTCAATAACGAACATACCACTACACACTATTCAACTTTCCTTGCAGCCCAACGCCACCTAGTCTGTGTCCATAGACTGTTTTCATAATCTTAGTAAACGAACTGAATGACATTACTTATACCCAATTACGCCTTTTTCGTGTGTATTTAATGTATCATGTATTCGAGCTGACCGAGATTTGTTTTGTTTTTTCTGTTTTTCTTTCAAATCGTTCTTATCTTGTTCACCTTGTAGTCTAAATATTCGTTAATGTCGTTTCCTGGGGGTCCCCGCCTCTGCCTCCCGTGATGGTCAACACCGGTCAGTCATATATATTAACCCTTTGGACCCCAGCGGCCATTTTTCGGCCAGAAACGTGATACGTCATAACTCCATTATATAGAATGGCTGTTCAGTAAATATTGTGGGGTGGACCAATCAGCCTCGGTGCTGCACGTTGAAAATATTGATTGATCTACCCCAAATAATGAATATGGACGCTTCTAATTGCTGACATTGAACTGGCGTGAAAGATACCACTAGAGTTCAAAGGGTTAAAAACGCTCTCATTCAAATCTTATTATCTTTCCAACTTTGGACACGGAAATATGGCTCGTATCCCTCCACTGGAGTGAGCTCGTTGAGCACGCTCAAGTGGGAAGTCAAGAACAGTGTTTTGCAGCTGAAATTAAGAATGTCTAGTTATTCGAGAAGTCTTATGTACAACTACCGTTTTCTATCCGCGTTGGACACTGGATTAACCTGGTGGACGAGAGGCAGGAGCCTCCGGGCGACGATGTGTGAGCTCAACTACTGACTTATACCAGACGCTTGTGTAATGTATACAAATACTGTTTAAACTAAATACTAAAATCACTCATACCTGCCGTTCTAATTGGTAACTCTTCGTAAGCTTGTTCTTGGCGGAAATGACCTTGTACAAGCTTATAGCTTCCTGCCGAATCCACATAAATGTTCGTAACAATTTTTTCACATGATTTTGTACTCTTGAAATACAAAATGTTTAAACTAAAATAAAGTCGGTTCACAAAAAGCAGTTAACCAAAAATGAGATAAAAAAATTTAAAAAAAAACAATCATTTCCGACCACAACATTAACCAGTACTGTGGCTGTCTCGTCTGCGGGTCCCGTTTTATCTAAATAGGTCAACTTCATTTCGGTAAATCTTCGGACATCCTGACATGCTTTGAACGTCTTTTAAAATATTTTCTCCCTGCTATTTTGCCTACATTTGTAGTTATAGTTTTACTAATAATAATAGACACAAATGGGGGCGCGGTGCCGTTGTGGTAACCGGTTCTCGTCAGATCACCGAAGTTAAGCAATGTCGAGCCTGGTTAGTCCTTGGATGAGTGACCGTTGTTGTGAAATTGAGTATTGAGATTACGCCCGACTTGTGTTGCCGTTGTTCGGGCGAGAAGAACCGATATTGGCCGAATCCATCTGATTGGTCGATTGGATGATAAACAAGATCTCGCCAGATCTCAGCCATTGAAAGTTGCAGAACTTAAGAAGTGACGCAAGATAGCAGACGTTTCTCGAGAAGCAGAAGCAACAGTGATATTAAGCTATCATCTAAACACTTCGTAGTCAATAGCAGGAAAGTGAGTTGACATATCATATTGAAAACAACTGCTATTGCTATATATATTTATTGCTATATAATATATAAATATTATTTTTCAATATTTGGCGACGATATGACTCGAACTGACTGCAGGGTGAGTACCACTCGCGGCCATGTTTCTTGTTAGAAAAAATTGATAGCGTCTCCATTTTGAAATTTGGAAAATATCACTAAAGGTCAAAGTTGAAATACGGTTGTTGCCTTATTTCAATTGTTTTTGAACATGTGTTGAATTCTTTTTTTCTTTTTTGGCCCTTAGAAAATTAATTTTCATTGAGTTGGTGCTCTTTGATGTTTTTCCTGACTTGTTTGAAATATCGGTCGGTGCCTTTGTTTTGAACAGTCTGGTGATTTCTGAAAGCGTGTTAAAGAGTTCAATATTTTGAATTTCTTTAATATTGGGTTGTTGCTCAATATGTTTTGAAAATATATTTTTCTGCTGACCAGCACGTAACGCCAAAAATATTATTTTCGTGTATAAAGTTTTTTGCTTTCTAAATTTTTTCGTCTTAAAAAAAAAAACCAAAAACAAAAATCATTTTTTCATTTTTTCCATTTGGAATTCTTGTAAAAATTTCTGAAGCATATTCAAAAGCCATGGCCAGTAAAACAAAGGTTAATACTGCTTCTTATGAAGAACTACTGAATATTCCCCATGTAGGCCCAGCAATTGCGGGTGAAATAAATGAAAGGAGGGAGTCTGTAAGGGTCTTGACCAGGGAAGACCTAATTTCTATTCCATATTTTAGAGGTTCAGGAGATCAATGGAATGCTATAGATTTTAGCAGACCTTGCAACCCAGTTAGGGAAAGAACCGAAATAGATGAACAGGTCTTGGTACAGGGTTTAACTCCACCCCTTTCAATTACCAAATCTCTTTGCATAGATCCAATGGATATGGAAAATCCTATGCTAAGTGATAGAGGGGAAGTTAAGTATTCGAATTTGTCGCCACAAAAATCGATAAGTAGTTCTAGACCCACAGTAAGTCCAGCAAGTTCAGAGTATGTTCCAGTAGGGGCAGAGCCTGTTGGTTTATTGAGACAAACTGAGTATTCTCGGAATTTGTCAGCTAGTCGAGTGGTTGAAGGTGACCTGATTCCATCGACTGAGCTGATAAGTCAAAGTGGGCATATTTCTAAAGTAAGTGGGGTGGAGGATGGCTACCTGAGTCCACCTCATTTAACACTTTCAGGAAACCCTGACAGCCGATATCTGAATAGTATTGATCAGAACATAGAGGTTAAAGTAGAGGTGGAGGAAGGCTACCTAAGTCCACCTGAGCTTACATACACCCGGCTTTCTGATAGTATGAGGGCAGCATATGAAAGGATCGGGGAGAAAATGAGAAACTTATGCAGCGGGTTAAAATTGCGGAATTGCAATTAGAAATTCAGAGGTTTGAGCTGAAAAATAACCCGGATGTTTGGACAAAGGTGTCAGTAAGTTCTGAGGCACCGGCTTCTGCTGATAGCCAGATATTTTATACTGAGGGGCCTCTGACCGGAAGTACTCCATCGGAGGAGCCCTTGGATTTGACAATGGGTGCTGCAAGCACTGCAGGGTTTGGCCAAAAGGTTGATCAGCCGGAGTCGATGGTTTGGGATGGTCGATACCAGAGGATGTCTCCTAAAAAATATACGTCAACTCCAAAAAGTAATTTAGGGGTCATTAGGTATCAGGATGACGCATCCCAGGTAACACACCTTTCGCCAACAGTTTAGGTGAATTGAAATGAAATAGCGGCAAGAAATAGTATTTTATCTGCAGTACCCCAGATAAATAAATATGAGTCTGTGCCAAAACAAAATGTTAACATGTCTCTATCCTCCGGCACGGCACGTGTTTGGGGTGGAGAAGTTAATATTTTGTTAAACCCACCACTTTCCTCCGGCACGGCACGTGTTAGGGGTGGTGAATTTAATAGGCTACAGGCATTGATTGAAAATACAGTTCTTGCCCATTCACCAAAAATATATAATTATTCGACACAACCCAATTATACATTGGCTGGTCATAGGTCACTGGCACGAGAAAATGCAGTTACTTATATTACATCTGCAGTGACCGGAACTATCATGAATGCAGGTGAGATTCATTATAGTACAAGAGGTAATTTGAGTACGACTGCATCTCCCAATTATATGTATCAAGATGTTTCTGGGCGACGGCGACCTGAACCGATGAAACTGAGCGGATACCAGATGCCGTCGAGTACAGCTACAAATATTTATCCTGGGGTACATCAGAATTTGAGTACTCAGGATCAACGTTATAAATCTGTGCATTTTATACAAAATGCACATGATAATCAAATACCAAACAATTTACCTCGTCAGCCATGTGTAAGTGGAAGTGTTGAGTCACAAATAAATAAAGTATTGGTTAACACTGGTCCTACCATACAAATGAATCAAACAGGCCAGGTGAATCCAATCTTGAATTATCAGGTCCCAGTTTATGAAGATGTAAGCCTGGTGGAACCTAGTGGAGTACCCTCGAGTATCCAACATTCTTACACTCAACAGTCTGCACCGACAAGGACTGGAGATAATCAAGTATATGTGACACCTGTTCAAAATATTGTTTCATATCCTGACCGAACGCAACGGGTATATTACGAAAATTGTCTCCGAATATTCATTATCAGGGAGCATCAGGGAATCCTATGCCCACTAGATCATCTGTTCAAAATAAATGTGTAGTAATTCCACAAGAGGGTGCATTTGGCTACCAACTGCGTCCTCAAGTACATAGTACTACAATCGGACATCACCAAATTCCTACTGGAAATACAAATAATTGGCAAACTCAAAATTATGATTTTTATCAAGAAGGGGTGTATGGGAACCCATCCCCCTTCAATAGGTATGGTTCCCCTAATCGAAGTTTGCCATTGGCATCAATAAATTATGAGGCTTCTCAGGTTAGCCAGATACCAAATATGAATTTTCAAACTCTGAGAAGGCAGGATCAATTGCCTAGAGAGTCTGATGTCCAATTGTTAGCTACATGTCAAAATATGGGTAATCAGTCGTCTATGCCTGGACTTGCGTTGCCGGCACGGCAGGGTGAGTTCATGTATAGCCAAGAGAATCAAATGAATTCCCAAACTACACAATTCCCAATGAACATTCAAGTTTCACACTCATACCGACCACCACAGCCTTTTCCATCTACAATACCAGGTATGCAGGTTCCATTGAATCAGGTACAAATGGGGCCATTTAACTGAGTCAACCAGTGAGATTGGACTTGCAATACCCGACCGAACGGGAGGGTGCAAATGTCCCAATCTCAGCAGCCTGGAAGTTCTGTTCCACGAAAATTAGTTGTACCTCAAGGCTTGAAATTTGAAGGTACTGAACCATGGACAGCTTTTAAAATTAAATTTAAGCGTTATGCTGTAATGGAGCAATGGACTCCAGAGGAATAAAAAAATGTTTTATGTTTCTGTCTTGGTGGTAAGGCTAGTGAAGTATACGCGTTATGGTGTGACAGAAATCAAAATATGACCATAGAGGAGCAATTGACTCGGTTAGAGGCCCGTTTCGGTGAGCATAGTACACAAGAGACAACCCAGTTAAAGTTCCAAAATGTTAAACAAACACAAGGTCAGTCTTTGGAAGACTGGGCCGAAACGGTACTCTCTTTACCGACACATGCTTTTAAAGATTGTCCAGAGCAATTTGTTAACCAGCAGGCTTTATTTAGATTCTGCCATGGGTGTACAGACACAGTAGCAGCTGAATATGTCATAAACAGTCGCCCGACCAGCATGGAGGAGGCGATTAAACTGTTAAAATGGCATCAGTATAATAGACTGGCAATGCAAAGAGACGCTTCACCGGGTACTAGTAATGGTGAAAGTCCCAGCAAAATTAGGGAAGTGCGAAATGATAATCGTGGTGGTTCTGGCTATCGTGCCAGAAATAAATCTAAAAAATTTAGAAATAAGGGAGGTAAGTCATCTCCAAGAAGTGATTCACCGAAAGGATCAGGGAATGATTTTCAGTATCTGAAATCCAAAACTTTTGCCTTAGAGGCAAAGACAGAAAATTTTGATGAACAATTACAACAGTTGTTGGATAAACTGAATTCCCTGATACAAAATAAAACTTCCTCTGACCTGACAGATACTCGAGGGGCAAAGGGAGTACCACGATCAAGTTCGACTTCTCCTAATAAAAAAAATGTGCAATGCTTTCTGTGTCAAGGTTTTGGTCATTTCAAGTCACAGTGCCCCTCGAAAAATGCAAAAAATATAAAGAATAAGGGGCGCAGTGTGCACTTTGAGGACCAAACAAACTAAAAAGGGGCGAATCAAGAGGTCTGGTTTTGTCCCCTACACCCTCATACAATGACCTCAATAATAATGCTAATAGTTTACTGATTGAGGAGGAAAATTTAGTTGTCCGAAGAGTAAAATCCCCATCTGCAATTCATTTAGAAGTTGCAATTGCAGGTTTGACAACACATGCAGTAGTTGATACTGCAGCAGATGTCTCTGTGTTGTCAGACAGTTTTTTTGAACGCATAAAACCGGCACCGCCAATTCTGAAATCTGTTCGTTTTAATACAGCGGCGAGAGACGGACAGATGTTAGGGAAGTATGTTGGTCCCATACCGGTACGGATTGGTGATCGTACATACAATGAGTGCCTATATGTGGCACCAATCGAAGATGAAATTTTACTCGGAATTGATTTCTTGAGAAAACATAAAGTTATAATTGATACAGAAAAAGACTTGATTACTATTGACCAAGTTGTAATGCCCACCATTACAAAAAATAGTAAATCTTTGAAAATAGCAAAAATTAGTTTACTCGATGACACTGTGATTCTGCCCAATTCTGCAGCATTATTAAAGTGTGATTTAGATCAGTTTCTCACGGATTGTGTTGCAGAACCATCTGAAACTTTACCACATTTAGGTCTACGTTCGGTGTATACCGATCAGCGGGATCCACACATTTATCTAATTAATGTTAATAATCACCAGGTCGTTTTATCACGAAATCAATTGATTGGTCATGCGTATGAGATTGACTCAGTTTTAGACAGTTTTCCTCATCAATCGGATCAAGTTGAAAATCTATTAGCTGAAGACAATCAAGTACAGGTATATGTAAAGTTACAGCTGCCTTACCAGACGGAACGGTAACTAACAAAAATGACAAAGATTTAAATAAAATACCTGACCATATAAATGACTTGTTTATTCGTTCATCGAAAAATTTGAACGAAAAACAGGCCAAACAGTTCGTCCCTTGAGTTCCAATGTGTTCTATGTGCCAGTAGGCACATAGAACACACTGGAACTCAGGGGACGAGTTGGCAAAGCTTTTGAGTGAATACGAAGACATATTTGCCAAAAATGAGTTCGATATGGGTAATTTTAAGGAAATCGAGCATTCAATTGAGACAGGAGACCATCCAGCAGTTCGCCAGCCCATGAGGCGTACACCTCTTTGTTTTGTTGAAGAGGAAAAAGCCCACCTTCAGAAATTACTTGAGCCTGGAGTTATCCAGCCTAGTTTGAGTGAGTGGGCCTCTCCCCAGTTTTGGTTAGAAAACGGGATAAGGCATTGAGGTGGTGCATAGATTGCAGGAAAATTAATGCAGTGACCAAAAATGAAGTAAATCCGTTGCCGCGGATTGATGAAAGTTTGGACTGGTTAGCAGGTAATCTATGGTATGGTAAAGCAGATTGCATGAGTGCCTATTATCAGGTGAATGTTAAAAAAGAAGATAGATGCAAAACTGCTTTCAGTACAAAACATGATAGCTGGGAATTTATTAAAATGCCTTTTGGTCTTTCTGGAAGTCCTTATACCTGGTCTAGAGTAATTAATTTAGTCCTGCAAGGCCTGACCTGGACCAGTGCACTTTGTTATCTTGATGATGTAGTGTTTGGTGGATGTTCTTTTGGAAATCATATGGCAAATCTTGAAGAGTTACTGGATAGATTTCGCCAGTATGGCCTTAAATTGAAGCCCAAGAAATGCGAATTTTGCCAACATAAGATTGAATTCCTCGGTAGGATAGTCAGTAAAGAGGGTATTGAACTAAATGAGAAATCCAAAGAAACTGTACAAAATTGGCCTGTTCCTTCTAATACCCGAGAGGTAGAAAGTGTTTGTGGTTTGGTAAATTACCATAGAATGTTTATAAAAGATTTTGCCAAGACTTCTAAACCACTTTATGACCTAACGGGTAAAAAACCTTTTAAATGGGGAGAGGAGCAACAACATGCTTTTGAAGCACTCAAGGCTTGTTTGGTTTCTACTCCTGTTTTAACTCTCCCAAATGATACAGATACTTTCATTTTGGATACAGATGCAAGCAATTGGGCTCTAGGGGCGGAACTGATTCATGTTCAAAATGGGGTGGAAAGAGTTCTAGCTTATGGTAGTTTTATATTATCCCCCAACAAATTCGATATTGTACTACTAGAAAAGAGCTTCTTGCAGTAGTTCGGTTCACTAGGCAATTTAGGCACTATTTATTTGGCCGTCCTTTCATTGTGAGGACTGATCATAACAGTCTTAGGTGGCTTATGAATTTTAAAGATCCTCAAAGCCAAATTGACAGGTGGATGGAGGAACTAAGTCAGTACAATATGATTGTCCAACATCGTCCAAGCAAATTACATACCATTGCAGACACTATGTCTCGAATTCCTGTTGATAGCGTCTGTAAGGAATATAGGGAAGGTTGTAATGTTTCCAAGTTGTCTTGTGGTGGGTGAAAGCACTGTACTCGTTTACAGGCACATTGGGCTAAATTTGAGGAGGAAGTGGACAATGTAGCACCCCTAGCCCAGGGCTCATGTGAGTTTGTTGGCACAGAAAATCCGTCGGTTGCTGCTTTTCATACAGAAATTCAGTTAGCGGAGGGCCAGTCTGGAGAGGATTTGGATTCTCAACTGCTAGACGAGGTCGCAGGAGTACCTTGGAGCTTCAGCAGTGGTTGGGTTGACGCTAAATCTTGCTCTGGAAGTATTTGTCCAGATTCCGGCTGGGTTTACACTTAATTGGAAATTTGTTCCGCAGGTTGTGGCTTAAAAGTAAGAAAAATAGCAACCGATGGTGATTCTTTGGGTTTGGCCTCAATATGCTCTCAAAAAGAAATGGAAGAAGCTCAGCGAGCAGATTCAGATTTGTCTTCCATTATTACATGGCTTGAAACCGTAAAAGAGCCCACTGAGGGTGAAATTTTCATTAGCAGTAAAGCTACGAAGTATATGTGGCTAAACCGAAAGAGATGTTCAATGAAAGGAAATTTGTTATATAAACTTATGAAAAATGCCTCGGACCAAGTCTTGGTGGTTCCGAGTAAATTCTCAACAAAAATTTTGACATTGACACATGATATTCCTGCGTCCGGACACCAGGGTGAGGTTCGCACGAGATATCGTGTGCGCAATGATTTTTATTGGTTTGATATGAGTGACGACATTAAATCCTTTGTAAGGTCATGTCCTCAGTGTACTGTTGGGAAAAAACCAAACCGAAAAGCAAAATGGGATATGAACACTTTCCATGCGGGTAATCCGATGGAGAAGGTTCATATTGACTTTCTTGGTCCCCTGACCGCTACGGAAAGAGGGAACAAGTATATTATGATGATCATCGACCAATTTACCAAATGGGTCGAGTGTATACCTCTACCTGATCAAACTGCTGAAACTACAGCATATGCTGCTGTAAATGAATTTTTTGCAAGGTTTGGGTGCCCTTTTCAAATCTTAACGGACCAGGGTCCTTGTTTTGAAAGCAAACTTTTCGTTGCAGTGTGTGAGCTTTTGCAAATTCATAAGACACGAACAACACCTTAACGTCCATCTGCTAATGGGCAGGTGGAGCGCCAGAACCGAACTTTAATGAATGCTGCTCGGTGTTTTGTTGATAAAAATCAAAAGAACTGGGATAAATTTATTCCTCAGTTGGCCGGTGCACTACGGTCATCAGTACATCGGTTAACAGGTTATACCCCTAATAAATTGATGTTAGGAAGAGAGGTAAACCACCCAAGGGATTTGGTTTTTAATTTTAAGAAAGAAACTCCCAAGCAAGATGTGAAACTGAATATGTTCGTGATCTTGAGACTGAAATTAAAAAGGGTCATGAAATTGCACGTCAGCAGTTGCAAATCTCAGACACTGAAAATGAAACGAAATTATGATCTCACTCTCAATAAAAATACCTATAAATTTATATGTTAGATGATGCCACTAAGAAAAGTAAATGCAGAAAACTGTCACTTTTTTGGAAAGGTCCGGGTATTATTGGATCAGTCTATACCCCGTACCTTTTTAAAATATTTTTCAAAAGTTCTGAAAGCGTGGTGAATCATGACAGGTTAAAAAAGATGTCATGATAGAGTTTTACCCGTTTGGTTGAGTAAAAAAGTTTAAAGAAACCGGCGAAGTTTTTGTTTTGAAGCCGTCGACAGTGTTCTGCATCTGCCGGAAACCACACAGTGGCCAGTTTATGATACAGTGTGACCACTGCCTGGAGTGGTTCCACGGGAAATGTGTCGGTGTAACTGCCGAACAAGGAGAGGGGATCGATGAATACAAATGCCCTCAATGTTGAATTCATCTATTTTCAGAATGTTTTCAGATGAATTTATCCTAAACTTGGAAGATCAGATGGAGGTTGACTTAGGTGTGACCCCTAATGAGCACCCAAAGGGGCCCACCCAGGGAGTAAATAGCTTGGCTGTGGTGCAGGACGAGCACCTGAATGTGCCCAGTAAAGTCCATACTGCTGAACCGCCCCCCCCCCCCCCCCCCCAGAGCACCTTGAAGGGTTACATGATGCAGCTATGGAGACTCCTCTCCCAAGTATTTCTTGGGAAGAAGCCGTAGAATTATATGAGGTTCCTGTAAAGTCAGATATTAAGATGCAGGAGGGCGACCCAAATGTGTCTAAATCATCTGATGTAGGGTCAACCAGTGCCGCAAAACAGGTTCCTCCTCCAAGGCAAATCCATGAAGAGTACCAGACTGGGTTGGCTGAGAGCATTGCCATAGCCCCCGGGAAATGTGCAGAGCTGGAGGTTGCTTCGCAGCAAATGAGCTCTAAATTGCTGCGAAGTACTGGAGATAGGGTGTTGGTTTGCCCCGCAAGTAGATTTATGGCTCTTCTTCTCGGCACAAAGTGGTCCCTACAGGGGATGCAGGAGGTGCTATTAAAACAATTCAAAATTGCCAAAGAAA
Source organism: Pictodentalium vernedei (assembly GCA_031216915.1). NCBI lineage: Eukaryota > Metazoa > Mollusca > Scaphopoda > Dentaliida > Dentaliidae > Pictodentalium > Pictodentalium vernedei. The sequence goes on along the minus strand of CM062292.1, from coordinate 472,707,548 downwards.
AGAATAACAGACTATGACAGTCTGACATAAAGCACTTAGTAGTGGAGCAGTTAGATTGTCCCGAGTGGGTGAAAGCTAACATGGGCCCTATTCCCAGCAGTCGCAGGAGAAATATACAAAGGACAGCTTCACCTACTTTTGAAACTCGGGATATTAGGTATTATCCCAAGGGCAAGTCTCACCAAGCCAGGACAAGCCTGAAGGGGCCCAGGAAACTCAAAAAAGTAATAGAGGATAATAGATAGACTGCTGGAGTCAAGACAAGTCTTTGCCGCGCAGCCAAAAACTGCTCCAATTGAGAACAAGACTGCTCTTGTTCCAAGTCCTCCAAGGAGTACCCAACGGGGATTTCCTGCTTTAAAAATAGAGGTTGTGGGTTCTTCGAGGAGTATCCAAAAGGAACAAGTACCACAACCAAGCACCTCAACTAGCACTAAACCACCCGGTACGACTACAGGGGGGGGGGGGGGGTGCTGTCCATTAAATTGCTGTGCCAAGTTTATGAAAAGTGATGTTGCTGGGCATTTTGCAGGGAACCATTTCCCAGCAACGTGGTGGATTGAGCATTCAAACACGACGCCCAAGGTTTTACGGGCATGTGTGGTACAGGATATGGTAAAGCTGGGAAGAAATGTGCTAAATCTTTCAGGAACCCAGTTATCCGACTTGGAGGCCCTAGGGAGATTACTTGACCATCTTAGGAGCAAGTTAATCAGGACCAAGAATGAATTTCTTAAGGATTTAAAGGTCAGTAGCGGATATGAATTAACAATGAACGCCATTGCCAGTGATTTGGGAGTTTCGCTTCCCCAAAGAGGCATCCAAATGGAACAGTTGAACTCTGTGTGTTGTCTGTTCCATTGGAAAGTTGTTTGCCTGGTGCTGAATGAAGTCAGTGTGTGCTCAGGATGGATTTTTCCAGGCAAAAGTTCCCATGTGGAAGTTGCTGAACAGGATCGTGTTTTTAGAGAACTTCTGGAGCTTGCACCAAAAGATAAGCCCTTGGTATTGCACATTCGTGGGTCTGAAGGCGACCTGATGTCTCATGATGTGTTAAATACAGCTTTGATGGAAGTTGTCATGGCAACACACAGTGGACAGGTAATCCATATCCACTGTTTTACAGGTCTCAAAAGGGATGTTGAGGCCTGGCTGCATCACCACCCAAACACATATTTTAGGTTAACAGGGATGTGCCGTGGTTTTAGCGGGGAACTGAAGAAGGCAGTAGCAGCGATTCCCCTTAATCGTCTACTGCTGGAAACAGATTCACCTTATTTCCCCGTGGGAAGGCGACACTGGACTACCTCAGCGGTTATTGGTGAAGTAGCTGAAGAGGTTACTCACATCCGGGCAGGTATTGTCAGGGTGAATCACCAATACCAGGAGGGTATGCAGGAGCTTCTGGGGGCCACTCTAGCGAACGCAAAGGTGGTTTACGGAATCCCATGATCGCCTTCTCATCCATTTTTGGAAGTAACTCGTGAGTTGCCTGAGCAGACGCAACGGTGGCTAATGGCCTTCAAAATTAGTCAATTACAGTAATTATCCATTTGGTTGCCTGAGCAGACGCAAGGGTGGCCTGAGGATTCAAAATTTAGTTAATTACAGTAATTATCCGTTTGGTTGCCTAAGCAGACGCAAGGGTGGCCTGTGGATTAAACATTTGTTTTAAAAACAACTCAGTTTGGCACATTCCCTGAGGTGTAACGGCATGCAGCTTTTCATCCTGTGAAGTTAGGGTTTACACCCGGTGCGGATGCATTGGGGGTAGAAACAAATTATTTACTGAAATTGATACCCTAATTTATAGATTTTATTTGAAATTAAATCGGCTTTGACCGATATCTTAATTGTAAATCAAAATGATTTTTATGGGGCTTCTTGTGAAGGCAAAAGTACTTTGCGTGATCAGGGAGTGTCCAAATATATGGCTGAGATTTTTTATAATGAATTGAATATATCTGTTTAAGGCGAGTTGCTGATTCGGCCCTAGCCGGATCTACATATCTTCGGTTATACTCTTCCCTACAACAAAAAGTTCAATCAAAAGGGGGAAGAGTGTTGTGAAATTGAGTATTGAGATTACGCCCGACTTGTGTTGCCGTTGTCTTGTCGGGCGAGAAGAACCGATGTAGGCCGAATCCAACTGATTGGTCGATTGGATGATAAACAAGATCTCGCCAGATCTCAGCCTATTGAAAGTTGCAGAACTTAAGAAGTGACGCAAGATAGCAGACGTTTCTCGAGAAGCAGAAGCAACAGTGATATTAAGCTATCATCTAAACACCTCGTAGTCAATAGCAGGAAAGTGAGTTGACATATCATATTGAAAACAACTGTTATTGCTATATATATTTATTGCTATATAATATATAGACAATAAACATATAGTGTGTTTTTATATCTGTGTTATACAACGAGTTGAAATATGGTTTATTTTTTCGAGGCTTCGCCGAGAAAAAATAAACCATATTTCAACGAGTTGTATAACACAGATATAAAAACACACTACATGTTTATTGTTTTTATCTGATAACAAACAGACACCCGTCTCGTGCGTCTACCCGACTTATATATGCTTCCCACGGGCCTCCAAAGAAAACCAGTCTACGAGACAAAAGAAATAGGACAAGACGCATAGAGTTGTGTCTCTTACATTACAAAGTCGATGACGGCGATTGTAAAGTGCGATTGCACTTCTTGCATCATGTAACTGCGCTGGAACAAAATAAATTTCAACTATTTTATTAACAGTAACAAAACGGTGTTTCAGTAGAGTTATTCTTTTTTTTGACATAGTTCCAGTTTTCTTCCGTGTTTTATGCTGTAGTCCCAATATAACAAATAATTTTGCGTTTGTTTACAATTTTTACGAAGTGTTTTTTTTTCAGGTAGAGCAGACGAACTTTTAATTAGCGCAGTTCCGCGAGTACTTTTGATCGAGGCCGTGACTATAAATAGTTCGCAGTCGCCGCATACTAATTACTATTAACATTCAAGTAATTTCTACAATGTTTTGAAGCAAAATTTTAGGTTGCCTTTATTGAAGCAAAATAAATAAGAAATGACACCATCAGAGGATTTTGACAAAGTGCAATAAGCGTACAATTAAAACCTGCCCTGTGATATAACGATGTTTCATGAATGAATGAATGAAAATGGAATTGAAAGAGGTCAGAGGTCGTTCGCATAAATTATAATTATATACAACACCCGTTGTATATACTTCAAGTATATACAACGGTTGTTATACTCTATGGTTATCAGATAAATAAATATTATTTTTCAATACCGTCACAGACTACTGTTTTTGTATGTTTTATTTTTCTTTTCAGTATGTGTGGAACACACCGACTATTGTTTTTGTATGGTTTCTTTTCTTTCTTTTTTTCTTCTTCTTATTGTCCTGTCTTCTGTCATTTAACTTTTTCGTTTAGTAGCTTGTTTATGGCCCCTGTGTGACCCAAGTGAACTTCCAGCGAGTTTTGACTCACATAGGTCATATCATCATGCGTGAGATATGATCGTGACCCACTTTCAAAATGTTTGGCCCTGCTCACCTTTTTGATGTAAAAAATACTTGTATGTACTTTGGAAATGAATTAGGGAGTCATAAAATGCAATTTCCAGCAATTCTTAAAAGATGCACACGTTGACCCCTGGGCACACTGAGGTGACATGTCCACTTTTGGTAGCATAAAAATGCATATATGAACTATGTAAATGCATTTGGAGGGCATAAAATACCAGGAACTCAGAAGAAAAAATGCACTGGGAGACTTCAATGACCCTGCCCTATATTTTAAACCTCATTCGAGTTTGACTCATTTGGGGTTGGTCACAGCTCCAAAGGTCACACCATGCTCAAGAGCCTGGCCCACTTTCAGAATGTTGCAAGCCTCACCCACAATTTAGCATAACAATACCGTATGAACTTTAGGAAGTTGTTGGGTGGGGGTGGGGCGGGGCGGGGGTGGGGGGAGGTTGTCATAATATGTGATTTTTTGGAAATTCTGAAAAATGCACTCAATTTCCTCAGTTACCTTGACCCATATTTTGAACATACCATGAGCTTCGACTTGTTTGGTGTTCATCCAGTACATTATAGGGTCACAATTTGCAATTTTCAGCAATTCCCCCCAAAAATGCACTCAGTAACCCTGAGGTGACCTCATCAATCTTGAGCTATATTTTTGAAGCTCCATTGAGTTTCAACTCATTTAGTGTTTGTCCTAGGTCCATAAATATAATAATAAATCTTCAGCCTTGAGCTGATTTGTCGCGGTCCTCTAACGAAAAAGCCTACATTAACCCAGTGCCCCGCCGGGATATATCTCATATCATTCTTGAGATTTGAGCGTGACCCACTTTCAAACATTTGGGCCTGCTCACTTTTAATATGAGAGAATAGAACAAGTAATAAAAGAAGATAAATCATGTTAACCCTTTGTCACCTGGTGGTATCTTCCATGTCAGTTCAATGGAAGCAATAGGAATAGTCCATAGTTATTATTTTGGGGTAGACCAATTAATATTTTCAATGTGCAGCCTTGGGGCTGCACATTGAAAATATTGATTGGTCTACCCTACACTTTAACTTAGCAGACAGCATACTTAATGAAAGTATGACGTACCATGTTTCTGTGCCGGTAAAACGACCCATCGGGTTCAAAGGGTTAAGAAACTGGAGTTCGACTGTTAGTCACTGTTACACTTTGGCTCCATCCGGGTACTCCCGCTTCCTCCTGTCGTAAACCTGTTCGGCACGATAATCTCCGGTTGTTTAAAGTATCGTTAAACCCCAGTAAGTAAACTCACATTGTATGCAAGAAATGGCTGACAGGGTTTGTCATAAAGCAACTCCAACCTTGTGTGGGCAACATATAAGTGTAACTGTCCACTGGTGTTGAACCCATGTTGAATTTCTTTTAATGTAAAAATACATGTATGTATATCGGGGATGCATTCGGGAATCATAAAATCTCCCGAAATTCTGAAACCTGGGCAACCTCAGTGATCTTGTCCCATGTTTTGAACCTCCATTGAATTTTGACTTATTTGGTGTTGGTCCCAGGTTCATAGGTCATACGATATGAGCGTGACCCACTTTCAAAACCTTTTGCTCCGCCCAGTTTTTAGAGTGATGAAATACACCCACTCATGTTTTGAGTGTAGAAAAAAGTATGAACTTTGGAAATATATTAGGGGGTCATAACATGCGAGTTCCAGCAATTCTGAAAATATGCTATCAATGACTCCCCCCCCCCCCTCCCTCCCAACCCGGGTGGCACTGACTGCCATATTTTGAACCTCCTTTGAATATTTCTACTTATTTGGTGTAGGACCCAGGTCCATAGGTGATGCAATGCTTGACATTTGAATGTGTCCCTCTTTCAATTTCCTTTGCTCTGCCTGCTTTTGGAGTGATGACACACATTCGCTCACCTTTGTTTAGTGTAGAACTACACATATGAACTTCGGGGGTAATAAATTGAGGATATGGAATGAGTGTTTTCTCATATAATATTTATAAAACGAGTCTAAGAATTTTCCGTTTTGGCCTGCCTCTGGCGTGCTCAAACGGAAAATTCGGACGAGTTTCATAAATATTATATGAGAAAAACACTCATTTCATATTCTATTTATCATATGACACACACACGCACAAATTAGCCACTTAGTATGACTTTTCAACCCATCACCTAACTTGAGTTGCAGACGTCACTTGGAAAAAAAACATCCTCGTATAACTAAAAATTTTCATTTTTTGCTTCCAAAACATAGGTTATGTCCCCTCATTGGAACGAGCTCGTCGAGCTCGTTCCAATGAGGGGTCATAACCTATGTTTTGGAAGCAAAAAGTAAAAATATAAAAACAAAATGAATGGCGTTTTTCTTGTTGGTAAAAGATTAATACAATATAACCCACCCTAAACAGGATAGATAACGTAAATTCTCCCTTCTGAAATTATGCAAATGTCACCCAGTTGTATTTTGTTTAGCCAATCAAATTGTCCAGTTTTGAAATTGGCCAATGAAAGCTCCCAACTCTAATTATGCAAATTATGAAAATGTGGCCCAGTTTTATTTTGTTCAGCCAATCAAATTGTCTAGTTTGGAAATTGGCTAATGAAATTGAAGGAAGGCTTTATTTATCACTGTGTAATATGAAAACAAAATATCAAATGTTTTAAAGTGAACAAAACGGACGAGTCATATGGTAAAATGCGATTTTCAGCAATTCGGAAAAAATGCACCCAATGACACTTGGGTAACTTCAGTGATCTTGACCGATATTTTGAACCGCCATCGAGTTTCGACTTATTTGGTGCTGGTCCCGGATTCGTAGGTCATACCATTGCTTGATATTATTATTATACGGGAATTTGGTGCAGCTCTCTCCACTCAAAATGGCGTTCACCCAAAAATGCATATAAAAGATTCAAGTGTCCTTTGGTTTTGCGGTCTGTGTTTTTATTTCTATTTTCTTCGACAAAAGTCCGTCTGCTAATATTTCCGAAACGTGACGCCATGTTGTTTGTTTACAGAAGAACGTGCGATGATTCAATAGTCCGTGCGCTCATTAAATATGCTAATGAGCCGGTCACGTGGGTCTTCTCACATGGCCTTCTCACATGAGACACGCATATCTTGCATAGGAAGTGCGGGGGCGGGGGAGAAATGTGCATGACCCACTTTCAAAACACCTTTAGGGACACTCCCAATGCCAGAAAAAAGAATGAAAAAAGAGACCATACAAAAACAATGGTCTGTGTGTTTCAAATTCACGAAATATCATAAATCAGTATTGGTATACCAAGTTAAGTTGATGTAACTAAAATTATCACTCAATTTTACATGTTGCTCTAACTGGAATTGATCTTTACATGGAACTGGTCTTCATCGAATAAACACCAGTAGCTGGAGTAACAGTCCTCTGTAATGGGCAGTATTGATATGAAGGGTGTTTTTTAAAACAACGCGACTTCATACTTATGTTGTGATCACTGCAAAGAAAATGACCGCAGATGTTAGGTTAAACATATTTTTATTTGCCAAAAAAATAAGTTGCAAATTGGGATAGGAGGACAAGTGCTTTCCACTTAGTATACCCTTCGCTCCCTTAACATGATACAAAAAAAATCAATATAATGGCGAAACAAACAAATGAGAGAAATGTAAAAAAATATATACAAGAAAATGTAACTTCGCAATAAAAAAGAGTGAGAGAGAGAGAAAAAAAAAGTGATTGATTGTTTGATGTCCTTTCTGCACCTTGAGTCTGTCTCTGTCAATTTGATTGATGTTGAAACTGTCCTGGGGCTGCACGGTATATCGATATACAGGTACATACCGGTTTTCAGACCAGTAACTATTGAATACCGGTGTAAATACAAAAATATCGGTTTATCGTCATTATTTACTTACCCACAAATTTTTAAAATAATAAATTTTGGGTAAAGGGTTATTCAAACTGCATCATCGAGGCGTGGTAATTCGTTCCATTGAGATGGCTCAAGTGCCGATTGTGGTACCTATGTTCATATATCTGAACAGTATTTCGATATACCGGTATATCACTGTATTTTTTTTGTATACCGATACCGGTATTCAGTTTAATATATCGTGCAGCCCCAAACTGTCCCCAAACACAAATAAATTCTGTAAACCAAGTAAAAGGTATTTCAAAAAATTGACTTTTGTTTATAAAAAATTAATACAAAGAAATTATGTACATTATGTTTTTTGCTTTACGAAACTTGACTTTTGTTAAAATTAATACAAAGGAATTAATTATGTAAATTATTTTTGCCGCACATTCCAGTATAAAGGGACCAACTTTATTGAACAGCCATCGTTCCAGTGAAAAGTATTCATTTACGAATTGAATCATGGCTGTTCGAAATCCACTAGATGATGAAACAAATTGAGCAGTGCATGGTAAATTTATTTATTTATTTATTTATTTATTTATTTATTTATTTATTTATTTATTTATTTATTTATTTATTAAAGCTTAACGGCCCTTTAACAGCCAAGGTCATATCGTGTCGGTGAAAGTTTTACGGGTGGGGAAAACCGGAGTACCCGGAGAGACCCACCGAGCAACGACGAGCAGCTGCCAGCTCCCAACATCGTAACTCCACACTGCAGCACGGGCAGTGTTAGATTGGTTGAAGACATGCGCACATCGACGTGCAGTACGCCTTAGTACATGGCATCATCGTGCCCCATGTGGACAATCGTGTTAAGTGCCTTGCCCGACGACACAACGCGGGAGCCCGAATCGATCCCACAGACGGTCACCCATTCAAGGAATCGGTCACACAGACGGTCACTCATTCAAAGGCTAACCGGACTCGGCGTTGCTTATCTTCGGTGATCTGACGAGAACCGGTTACCGCAACGCCACCCCGCCCCCTCATGCACGTGATCAATTTGATTCACCACCTTGTCCATTTCGAACAGTCATGGTTCAATTCTTATGTTTATACCCTTCATAAAACAGAATTATTTTATGTCCTGACAGCATATCGAGTTGGCTTCTCTACAAGGCAGTGCCTTGACTAACCATCATTCGGCCAAGGTATACTCCCAAAGAAGAAATAAAACAACTTAACTTCTTATACATAATAGTTCCCACGAACTCATCCCCTGAGTTCCAATGTGTTCTATGTGCCAGTAGGCACATAGAACACACTGGAACTCAGTGGACGAACTGTCCATATAGTGCCTAAAATGCAACTCACAGTCGGGTCGGGGAAGCCATCTATTAGAAACAGAAATTACAGAATGCAAAAGTAGACTCTGGAAAATCGAATGTAGTGTGTAATATCAATGCGCGATGTTCAAATGTCACATGATCAGCTAGTATTCATGAGATAAATCACATGATCAACTGGTATGTATGGGAAAATGACATCAACTGAGAATCCACTGCCAATGCAGTGTTCATTGAAGAAATTATTCTGTTGTGGTTTAAAGATATAATTATAACTGGTTGAGTGCAAGAAGCCACTATCAGGGCTTTCAATAAAACGAGGTTACCGGAGCAAAAGCCAACATCTTCCTTTCTCATGGTTCATATTCTGTCAAAAACAAATAATATTTTGTCTATATAAATTTATTTTATTACAAATTATAGGAGAGTGCCTGTGGGCACTCTCCAATAATTTGAAATAAAAAAAATGTTGATGAACAAATTCAGACCACCAAAAATATTATATAGCCCTCCATCAGTTAAGTAATACTTAACTGACCAGAGCTTGATGATTTCCAAATACGCGGATGATAAATTGAAGATTTAGGGATTAATTTTTCTGTAAATCACAATATTTTTGTTCCAGTAACAATTATTTATTTATTTATTTATTGATGTTTAAGGTCACATATTTATGCACAATGGCTAATCATGACCGTGACAGTTTTACGGGTGGAGGAAGCCGGAGTACCCGGAGAGAACCACCGAGCAACGACGAGCAGCTGCCAGCTCCCCAACATCGTAACTCCGCACTGCAGCACACGCAGGGTTAGACTGGTTGAAGACATGCGTACCATCGACGTGCAGTACGCCGTAGTACACGGCGTCATCGTGCCCCCACGCGGGCAATGGAGATGAAGTGTCTTGCCCAGGGACACAACGCGGTTGCCGCAGGTGGGATTCGAACCGAGGACCTCTCGGCTTGCAGCCTGCACCTCTACCAACTGAGCCACCGCGCTCCCCTCCGGTAACAATAATTTAACCAACATGTGTATATGCAATTAATAGATGAAAATGAGCCAAAGTAATGTATGATAAATAGTTTTGTTGTTTAACGTTTTATACGTAATCACAGGGGTTATTTTATGGAACAATAAGGAGATCTGACAGCAAAGAATGAATTTGTGAAATCCCTAGTTATATTATGGGAAATAAGGGTGAAAATTTTAATATTATAATACCAGTGTGTAAAAGGTTGAGTCGACCTGATGTATATATTTATCACAAATTCGAGTGTCTGATTAAAGCTTATTGCTAAGTTGTGACAGTTAACGACTTGTGCTCCGTCTCTTCTGATTGATAGCTAACCAGCTGGTACAGCTCCCTCCCGTGGGCTGCTGAATCGAGTAGTGACAGCTCCTTGTTTTTACTGGCATGCCCATTGTCTTGATGCTAGGTTGTCAACAGTCGCTGTGAAGTCAGTGTTGTATTGTATTCCATATGTCAGAACGTATGTTGGAAGGGATTTGTGGGCTTTTGGATCGAGTTATGACAGACCTTCAGTTTAAACAGAATTTATTTCAATGTAGAAACAAAAGAAAGGTACAAACAATATAACAAGGAACACACTTGTCATAAAGAATATTCATGAAAATGGATTGAACATAAATGAATGTTGATACCTCGTCTGACGGGCATGTCCATTGTCTTAAAGTCAGGTTGTTAGCAGTCGCTGTTAAGCCATTGTACAATCGTATTCCATATGCCGTCATGTATGTTGGAAGGGCTGTCACAGATCGATCCATCAACCCGGTGGGCTGTTGGGTCGGGGTGTGACAGTTCCTTATTCAACTAAAATGGGATGTCTTTTGTTCTGATGCTATGTTGCGAACGATCGTTGTTCAATCAATGTTCCATAAAATTCCGTATGACGTGATCACCAATATTGTCTTGGTCGATATGTGACAGTATCTTGTTTGACTGGCTGTCCAATGTTTTGATGCTCGGTTGTCAGTTTTCGCGATTCAGTCAATGTTCTATTATATTCCATGTCATCACCGGGTTCTCTGATAATGTTCCTGTAAGTTGGATTCTTCAGCACCTGACTACGCCAAATGTTTTGATAGCATGCATAGCAGAAAACTCAAAGGACCTTTTCCAAAAGCAAGTGTACAGGAACAAAACAGGTATGCAGGCTATGATATGTTCCCCTCCCCACCCTCAAAATATTCTCTCAAAAGAATATTAAGTATTCTCTTCTTAGCTGTTGAGAATTATGTGAAAATGTTTGAAGCAAGTGAAGAGGAAACAATTTTACAATTTTTCACCAATGTGTACCCATCATCAATCTTGACCAACAAAAATCTAGTTTAAACAATATTTGTTTCCAGTAATATCAGGTAGTGATGTTAGTTACCCCGTGTCTGCAGGGATGTGGCGACAGGGGTGGGGGATGGCTCCCCCCCCCCCCCCCGCCCCAGCTAGGAGTATTTTTTTCAATAGTTGGAAATTCCGAGGTCAAAAATCAAATAGTTGGAAATTCAATAAATTAACATTGTTCATGAAAAATATTAAAATTCCAACTAATGATGAGAAATTTTGATCTTTTATTTCCAACTGGAAACTTGAGTTTAAAATTTCTAACTCTAAAATTGACATGGCCTCAAAATTTCGATTCTGACATCAATCCGGTAAATTTTCTGACCCAGACACATTACAAATGATGCTTTTTCCGTTTCAGGACTGGTGAAAATTTTCTGAAGGGTTCATAACCATTTACCCAATGCAGACGATTTCAAAATTCATTATTTTAAATATCATTTGTTTTTAATTTTTGTTTTAAAAATTTAAAAAAAACCATATCATGTGACCCCTCTTTGGAACGAACTCGGCGAGCTTGTTCCAAAGAGGGGTCACATGATATGGTTTTGTTGAAATTTTTCGAAAAATATTTTTTCAGCAGCTGTATTTGCAGTTTACGCGGGCGGATGCGGGTGATTCGTTGGGTAAAGGGTTAAAAGATATCACCCAGCGCTGCAGTGCAACCACCTATCGAAAGCACTCACAGTTGGAATTTACACCGGTGGCAAGCCCCCCCCCCCCACCCCCCCCCCCCCACCCCAGCTGAAATCCTCTAGCCACATCCCTGCCGAATGGGATACGGCTGGTTGAGGGTAGTTAAAACTATGTACAATGTGAACAGACGGGACGATGTTATCTATTGACAGCTAAGCCTGTCAATGTTTGCATGCAGTCTTGGCCCCCATATTATCTGCAAATCCTTTAACTTTTGACACTGACACTTTTAGTTTTACACGAATGACAGTTTGCCACGTCTGCCACGAAATCACGATAAGGAAAATGTCCGTGTGGGTTAACGGAAATATAGTGGGTTCGGACGTGTTCCACACGATACGGGTTTTTATTACACACACATTCAACTTTAATCCCCTGTATTTAACGGAATCGCCGCTATGACAAAAATGGTTCTTTATGCAACGGGTGATGAACAAGACCGAAATTTTTTTCCCAGCACCCCTCATACTAGTTCCTTTCCCATCGAGTCACTAGTTGCGCTTCGAAAAGTTTCCAAATTTCGTTATACAATTATCGACAGTCTGTCGCATAGTGTGAAAATGAAAACGTCCAAAGCAAAATAAAGTCGGTTCACAAAAAATGAGTTTACCAAAAATGAGAAAATATTTTAAAAAAACCCAATCATTTCCAACCAGAACATTAACCCAGTCCCGTGGCCGTCTCGTTTTGTGGATCCCGTCATATCTAAATTGGCCAACTTTATTTTGGTAAATCTTCGTGCATCCTGACATGCTTCGAACTTCTTTTAAAAATGTTTCTCCCAGCTGTTTTGCAAATCTGCACAAATTTGTACTTATATTTTTACTAATATTAATAGCCACCAAATGGGTAGGCGTGAATGGGCACCAGCCGAGAAACAGTGATACGAATTTTAACAAACACTGGTTCCGAAAAGGTTGTTTTAATTTTTTATCGCTCCATTTGATCAGAACAGCTTCAGTCAAAACAAACAGACTCGCCACCTTTGGGTTTAAAATTTGTTTATTTGAGTGAATTTTAATGCGTGGGTTGTGTAATAAACACAGAACGTGATGTGTGTTTAAATCGGTGGGTGTTTTAGATAACTCGTTGAAATGGCGTAATCATATTTCGCGAGAGCCTACGGCTCTCGCGAAATATAACTGCACCATTCCAACTCGTCTATATGTCTATATGTCGTTTATCACTTGACCAATAAAATTTTCGTTTAGATAGTCAATGGATATTGTAGTTCGTCAGTTACTTTTGACCTCGTTGTTCTTTCTGAACCCGTAATTTGATTGGCTGAGAGCCGGTTCCGTGCTCTAATCTCAGGTAAATCCACTTTTACCGTTCTCTAATTGCCAGAAGTTGGTCAATTAGAACATGTCTGTATCCACGCTACGCGCTAGCAACGGCGCTAAACCGCCCCTATCATACATCAAACACACCCCGGAGTTGGTTTCTGTAAATTCGATCATGGCAATGACAATTTTTTATTGTTTTTTTTTATTTAAATAAAACAGGTTTTTCACACTTCTAACGATTACAGAAATTACAATGGAGATAAACGCCTAAATGTACACTAGTATGTGGATTGCATTCAACAGTAAGTCACTGGCTTATTATTGTCGTTGACATGTTTAAGGGCCTATATCAATATTACATAACATTAGGAGTATACGATCGAAACTTTCCCAGACTGAGGAGATTGTAGGGGATTTCGACGTGGTTTGCTTTTCGGAGACCCATTTGCAAGCATCTTTTGACTCTGAAAATATATTGTTACCTCACTTTTCTAGCCCAATCCGCAAAGATAGAGACCACTCTGGTGGTGGAATTGCTGTTTATATCTCCAACCGACTCTACTTTCAGCGCAAGTATGAATTGGAATTCGACGACTCAATCATTTGGATTGAAATTGTATCTAACGCGAAACGATATCTCATTGCCTTAACATACAGATCCCAGCAGTTTGCAAGCCCCGAATACTGGACGTTACTGGATCATTCTATTGAACAGACCCTTGATTTGAATGAGAATATCGTTATTGTGGGAGACTTGAATTCCGATCTCCTAAAAAGTAAATAACAGTTCCAAAATCCATGAAATCATAGTTCATTATAACTTGCGTAATGTTGTCAATAATCCAACAAGGATTACCCAATGCACTTCTACCTTATTGGATACCATACTTACGAGTGACACTGTCACTACTCTTGAATCTGATACAACCGACCTCGAATTATCTGACCACTTAGCTGTATATGCTCAACTAGCTGTTGACTCACCTCCTGTTTCCGCATACCACAGAACTATTCGCAATTACAGAAATGCCAACTTTGATAAAGCCAACGATCTTATTGCTGCCACCGATTGACAGAGTTTAATCTCTGGTACAGACAGTACTGGTGACATCAATGAAGCACAATTGCGATTCACAAAACGATACTTGTACATAATAGACGAATCTGTCCTACAGTCAAAAGTACTTGTCCGCCCTCGAGATAAACATTGGTTTAATTCGGATCTCCGTCAACACATTAGGCGAAAAGATCGATTACGGAAAAAAGCTTTAACAACTAAGAAAATTACTGACTGGAATGCATACAGGGCTACACGTAACAAAGTAAACAATATGAAAAAACATGCCAAGCAGCAATATTTAGATAATCTGGAACAGACCCTCTCTAACTCCCCATCACCAAAATACTTCTGGCATGTCATCAAAGACCTCTTAAACAAAACCAAGATGAAATCAATTCCCCCACTGTACAATGGCGATACCAACGACCCAAATAACTTAATTACTGATAGCTTTGAGAAGTCAGAAATCCTAAATGCAACGTTCCTTAAAAACAGTACAATTGGCGATAGCAACCATAGTCTCCCACAATTCAACTGTCGGTGTAACGTGAAATTAACAACTGTTAACGTCGAAGAAAGTGATATTGTCTGGGCAATCAAATCACTTATGTCTAACACGGCCCATGGTCATGACAATATCAGTGTAAGAATGTTAAAGGGTACCTCGGAAACTGTAGCAGTCCCATTAAAAATATTATTCCAACAAAGCATAGACAAAGGCGTCTTTCCTGACGATTGGAAGAAAGCAAACGTCATTCTGCTTTTCAAACATAAAGATCCATCTGCATGTAAAAACTATAGACCAATATCCTTACTTCCAATATTAGGTAAAGTTTTTGAGAAAGTGGTCCTAAAACATGTTTTCGCACACTTCTACGATAATAATCTTATATACAAATACCAGTCAGGATTTCTTCCTGGCCACAGCACAATATATCAACTCCTAGAACTATATCACTCGTTATGTCTATCTTTAGACAAGCGTCTTGTTACCTGTGCAATATTCTGTGATATATCCAAAGCCTTCGAGAGGGTGTGGCATAGGGGACTTATCTTTAAACTTCAGCAATATGGGATTACTGGTAATTTATTAGAATGGTTTCAAATTTATTTAACACACAGGAAACAGAGAGTCCTAGTAAACAACACTTACTCCCCATACTCCACGATAACTGCTGGTGTTGCTCAAGGATCTGTTTTAGGACCTTTTTTTATTTCTAATTTATATTAACGACATTGCCGAATCACTTGATTCACTTGCGAGGCTCTTTGCAGATGATACATGCCTTAACAACAACAATACAAGTCAACGTGAGGTTGCATCCGCCCTAAATAAAGATCTCGATACTATTCATGTTTGGTCACAGAAATGGCTTGTAACATTTAACCCCGACAAAACTGAAGCTGTTTTCTTTACATGAAATCGCTCGGCCACATTTGAGCCATTGTTACGTTTCAATAATTGCCCTGTTACCCTTACTGATTGCCACAGACATCTCGGACTACACTTACAAACCAACCTAGGCTGGGACAAACATATAGCGGACATTTGTAAAAAAGTAAACGCAAGACTCTCACGACTTCGGAAATTAAAATTTATGCTCCCAAGGAAAACTTTAGAGCAAATTTATTTAGTGTTTATACTTCCACTTTTGGACTATGGAGATATTGTATGGGATTGCGCCCCCGACTACTTATTAAAAAGAATCGATAGACTCCAGTTCGACGCTGCCAGAATAATAACAGGGTTAACCCGTTCAACTTCGTCCGATTCAGTTTTACTTGAACTTGGTTGGAAAACATTGGGTGACCGAAGAAGGTTCCACAGACTCTGTACTATGTATAAGATTATTAATCACGAATCACCCGAGTTCCTATTTGAAGATCTTCCAACGCGTATTGGTGACAGTGTGTCCTATAATCTTCGGAACGTTTCTGATTATAATTCATTCTTGTGTAGGACGGAACACTTCAAAAAGTCATTTTTTCCTTCAACATTAGAATTGTGGAACCGTCTTCCCAGAACAGCCAAAGATGCATCTACCCTAAGTGAATTTAAGCAGCACTTTTCATTTAGCGACCCTGTACCCAAACCTCCAGTTTATTTCCTGGCTGGAAATAGAAAAGCAAATATTCTGAATTGTAGATTACGCAATGGTTGCAGCGATCTAAACCAGAACAAATTCCTTAACTACATTTGTGCAGACACACATTGTGAATGTGGTCACGAATCAGAAAATACCAGCCATTTCTTTTTTAATTGTCCTAAGTATCATGCTCAGCGGCTCGTAATGATAAATGCCATAACTTTCTGCAATATAACTTGTGTTAATGATTTGCTCTATGGAATTACAAATTTGTCGATATCGCAGAATGTTTTATTATTTCAAAAAGTACAATCTTTCATAATCACTAGCAGGCGTTTTGCTTGATCAGCATCATATTACGATACGGCGAATCACATTCAACAGTCTTTTCGAGAAAACTATGCACCCCCTCTGCCATCAAGGTATGCTACTTGACGATAGCCTGTTCACCTTTTACCTCTCATCTTCTTTTCACTTCCTCCTTTCGCTAAATTATCAGTTCAAATTTCGTTTGTAGTTCGTATTTTGTGTAATCAGTTTGTTCTGTGTTCTTGCCGCATTATAATAAGTTATTCTTTGTACGGGAAAGGAGTTTCTTTAAGTTCTATAACTTGTTCTCCGATCCTTTTGCATTTATGGCAATAAAATATGTTTAAACTAAACTATATCAATATTGAAATTTTGTTCATTTTGAAAATTCTCACCTCTGATATTCCTTCAGTTCAAATTAAATATATATCAAAATGAAGATTGAGATGTATAAAACACGAAACACATGTGTAATCAACTCATAGAGTCGACTGTAGGCACCACTGGTTCCTGGAAGTCTGCTACCGTATTTGTACCAGAACTGATAATTTAATAATATTTCATGAAAACAACTCGTGGCCAAATGTGCTTCACATATCCAAGAACAAAGCAAGGGGATCAAAATTCTTCAAAACACGGCGACAGAGCTGCATGGGGGTAAATTCCAAAGCCTTTGCTTTTGTTTACGTATGAATATACTTTCGATTTCCGGTCGACGTCGTCGGACGGAAAAAGCAAGAAAAAAACAACGCCGTGTAAAATTAAATAATGAAGAAGATCGCCTTCATACAGTATACAGTTATTAGATAGAGATTGCACAGTTGCCATATTCAACGCAAGGTGTCATGATACCTGTTGAAATTTCTTAGAATTACGATTTTGTTTTTCGATGGAAATTCGTGGTATCGAGTGATTTGCGCATGTCTGTCGAGCATGGAAACCATCTTCAATAAAAGATGCAGACAGTGTTGTCCTTTTCCCAAATGCAGACCTATCGCTGTATTCGAAAGTGTTTTGAATGCCTAGCTTTGTTCTTGGATATATGAAACACATTTGGCCACAAGTTGTTCTGATGAAATATTATTTTATTATCTTTTTTTCTTTTTTGTCTCAAAAACATAGCTTATGAACCCCACATTGGAGGGTACTCGACAAGTTCATTCCAATATGAGCTATATTTTGGAGATAAAAAATTAAAATATAATACATATACACTGTAAAACTGGAATGACGATTTTTTGCGAATAGTGCAGGCCGTGATCAGACATGGGATAACACATTTACATGTATCTATTGACTTCTACGGGGTATGGACAATTTGTAGATTTCGGAACGAGGCTTCCACTGTGTTTGGGAAATTTGTCAGTGGCTGGGCGGACGTATCGTGGGTTTCAATGAATATAGTCACGTACCACGTATCTATCAACCAATCAAATCAAAAAAAAATCACTTTAGTCAATAGATAAATATATATACTACTCAAAGTTTGCTAAGCACCAAGTATATCCAACCACCTGTTTTAAGTTTTAGTTGACATATTGTGATGAAAAGTGTATATATTTTCTATTTAATTATATCTTTAATAATTTAAGTACGGAAATTAAGATTTCATTTGTGTTTGACATTATTTTTTAGCTTTTGAATACGATAACCATGGAAAATGGATATTATAGGTAAAAGAGGAAATTTTCCAATTTGTCAAAAAGTTGACGTAGCAAACTGGTATGGGTTCAATATCGAGTTTGAGACCCATTACTGTTAATTACAGCTTGACAACGCCTTCTCATGTTCCCAATCAGGTTCCTGGTGGTCCTTAGTGGGATGCTGTTCCATTCTTGGACCAGCATGGCACCAAGCTCCTGGACACTTCTTGGCTGGACTGGACGGGCTGAAATTGCAAGCTGCAACTCATTCCAGACATGTTCGATTGGATTGAGGTCAGGGGATCATGCTGGCCAGTCCATACGCTCAGTCCCCTCCCTCTGTCGGTACTCCCGGACGGCATGGGTAACGTGAGGGCGGGTATTATCGTCCATCAGAATGAATCTGCCACCCACTGCACCTGATACAATCTGACGTGGGCATCCAGGATCTCATCAATATACCGCTGTGCAGTCAATGTACCACGTTCAGTGACACAGAGCTCTGTACGTCCATCCCTGCTGATGTCACCCCAGACCATGACTGACCCTCCACCATAGCGGTCATGCACAGCAAAGTTGGCTGTATGGAATCGTTCTCCTGATCTTCTCCATAACTTAGAACGCCTATTTGTGTGGCCTGGGCAGTACCTTGACTCATCTGTAAAAAGGACAGGTCGCCAATCTTCTCTGGTTCGCCCAACGTGGTCCATGGCCCATTCATATTGAGCTTGGCGGTGGTCATGGGACAGCGGAATGCGAACATATGGTCTTCTCGATCGGAGACCACCTTCGTGCAACCTTTCCCGGATAGTCTGCGTCGAAACATTTACCCCGGATGCATTCTGAAGGTCACTGCGAAGCTGGGTTGCTGTGGCAAAGCGGTTCCTACGGGCCTGAATGATCAAAAACCGGTCTTCAGCTGCAGATGTTGCCTCTGTCTCTGCCACCACCATGCCGTCTTACTGGTGTGCCATACTGCTGCAATCTTGCCCAGGCTCTGGTGATCACGGTATGGTGACACCAAAGGCTTCACCAACCTGACGATGGGTAGCCCCTCGCTCCATCATCCCTTCAGCCCGCCACATTTCTGCTTCAGACAAATGTCTTCTTACATTTGCATTCGTCATATTCAATCATTAAATCACAAGAGTTTGTGTTGAAATGAAGATTGAATACCCTACACCTGTTATGTACATATAGACAGTAAACGAAAACATCGTGAAAATCAAGGGGTACATGTTTTCCATGACTGTCACGAAAAGTTTGCCTGTCAAGAGAGCTAATGTAAACACTGGGGACTATCTCAATACATTCCTGAATCATATCCACCAAAAATATCGCAAATATGTCACAAGCAAATTTCACAATGATGTGTCAAATATTTGGTGCTTAGCAAACTGTGAGTAGTATATAATGGCGGGTCTATTTTTATTCATCTGTCATCACCCATACTCGAACGTGTGTTTACTGTTATATTATAGAAGAGGACTATCGTGTAAGCATCATTTGTCAAATCTACAACAGAAGCGTCCAAGCCTTTCATAACGGAGAGTTTATCTTGTGGCGTATGTTCCACGGACCTTTTCATCGAATTCCAGCAGGAATCAGTACGAAAGAACGGTCCGCTATGGCGACAAAGACACACAGCCAACTTCACCCGTGGTCGACGTAACTCCCACCCTCAATTATCAATTTAACAGACACAGGAATAACACAACTTCAACGGCGGCGAGGTGACAGTGTTGTGAATGACCTGCTAAGTTTTGGTGCCGGTTCATGCCGTGTCCTATATTGATCATGAATAGTTAATGCTTAGTTAATCAGTGAGAGAAAAAAAAATGAAACTTTGTGTGTCTTTTTCTTATTCCTGTGGATCGAGAGCGGATTGATGTGTTGATCGCAACTTTTTTCCATATTTACGTATCGTATTTTCGTGGAATTGAAACCAAATTTCTGTAAAAATATTTTGCCTGTGTTTAAAAACTTGAAGTGAAAATGCTAATTGATAGAGGATATGGAATGAGTGTTTTTCTCATATAATATTTATGAAACGAGTCTAAGAATGTTCCGTTTAGGCGAGCCCAAACGGAAAATTCGGACGAGTTTCATAAATATTATATGAGAAAAACACTCATTTCATATTCTATTTATCATATGACACACACACGCACAAATTAGCTACTTAGTATGACTTTTTTAACCCATCACCAAACTTGAGTTGCAGTCGGCACTTGGAGAAAACATCCTCGTATAACTAAAAATTTTCATTTTTTGCTTCCAAAACATAGGTTATGACCCCTCATTGGAACGAGCTCGTCGAGCTCGTTCCAATAAGGGGTCATAACCTATGTTCTGGAAACAAAAAGTGAAAATATAAAACAAAATGAATGGCGTTTTTCTAGTAGGTAAAAGATTAATACAATATAACCCACCCTAAACAGGACAGATAACGTAAATTCTCCCTACTGACATTATGCAAATGTGACCCAGTTGTATTTTGTTTAGCCAATCAAATTGTCCAGTTTTGAAATTGACCAATGAAAGCGCCCAACTCTAATTATGCAAATTATGAAAATGTGGCCCAGTTGTATTTTGTTCAGCAAATCAAATTGTCTAGTTTTGAAAGTGACCAATGAAATTGACGGGAAGGCTTTATTTATCGCTAATTAATATGAAAACAAAATATCAAATGTTTTAAAGTGAACAAAAAGGACGAGTCATATGATAAAGAAGGATATCACCAATAAAGACTTAAACAAATTAATTATCGATATGGAACAATCCTTTAAAACAGAATTTAGAAATATGAGGGATGAGATTTCTGATTTGAGAATGGAATTGACCACAATGTCAAAGACAATTACAAATCTGAAAAGTGAAAGTGCCGATCTTGTACTGAGCGTTGATTACAATGCCCAAAAGCTGGAGGCTCTTGAGATTGTTTCCATTCCTGACTTGGGGGCTGGAATATCAGGCTAAAATAAACAAAAATGGAGGAAAAATTGATTCAGTCAGAGATTCACGACAGAAAGTACAACCTCCTTATTTATACCACAGTTCAAGAATTCATTACCAAAGACCTCCAAGTGGAATTGAATACTGCAGCAAGTATCGTGGGAAGAATTGGCAATGCCCATAGGTTGCCATCTTCCAATTTCTTGAAGAAGCAGCCTCCACCTCCTAAGCCTATCATAGTAAGACTAGGTAATGACAGGGACAAACAGACCATACTTAATGCAACTGCATCATAGAGGAGTACCAGGAAATCCGTACGGACTGATTTACCACCTGTTCTGAAGAAGGGGAGAGGAAGGTTCTCAGGCATAGCCTACAAGTTGAGGACAGAGAAGGGCTCTAAAAGCAGAATTCGTGTTGTTGGTGTTCGAGTAATCTTGGATGTAATGGAAAGTGGAGGGAGACAATGGAAAGAATTCACAGAGTTAACATGTTGACCAATTTCAACTCACCTGTGACATATGTGTTGTACATGTGTAAGCTTGTTGTATATTGTGTAAGTATGAAGTGTAAAGTTCCATAAAAGGATAAAAAAAAGAAAATTCAAGTATCATTGTTGCAAATTCAACAGCAGCGAATCCCCCCCCCCCCCGCCCCTCAACCCCATCAACAATCCTTAATTGCTTTGCAGTAGTCCTGTGTTGTGCTATGTATGGAGTATCTTGCTCATGCAGACGATCACTTACAGCCATAACTGTTATAGTCATGCAATTATGCTTTGAGTAGCTACATAGGTTAATTGGACCCTGATCAATGCAAATGTTCTTGTAACAGATATAACTATGACTTAACAAAATATATTTTGAGTACAACTGTAAAGAGGGTATATTTATGCAAATTACTGGCACATTGCTGGTTTTTGATGTGGCTGTGGAGCGTGAGGTTGTGCTGGTCACAATTTCACCTTCCTCAGCCCCATCAACAACTGATACTTGTCCTTCAGTAATCATGTACTGTTGCTAAATGTTGATTCATTGGCTCTGACAAAACTTATTTTGGGTACAACTGTACTGAAAGTATATTCCTCAGCCCCATCAATAACTGCTAGTTGTCCTTCAGTAGTCATTCAGTAATCATGTATTGTTGCTATGTGCTGATTCATTGGCTCCGTCAAAGTTATTTTGGGTACAACTGTAATGAAAGCATATTCCTCAGCCCCATCAACAACTGCTAGTTGTCCTTCAGTATTCGTGCACTGTTGTTATTTGTGGATTCATTAGCTCCGACAAAACTTATTTTGGGTACAACTGTAATGAAAGTATATTTATACAAATTTCTGATTCCTGGTTTGGCTGTGGAGGGTGAGGTTGTATTGGCCACAACTTCGCTCTCCGCAGCCCCACCAGCAACTGGTGATTGCCTTGCAGTAGTCCTGTACTGTTGCTATATGTGGATTCACGGGCTTACCACTTAACGAAACCTATTTTGGGCACAACTGTACTGAGAGTATATTTATACAAATTACAGGTAAATTTTGGGTCCTTATATTTGTCTGTGAAGGGTGAGGTTGTGCTGTCCTCAACTTTACCCCCACCCCCACCCCCGCCCCCACCCCAACACAGCCCCATCAATGAAAGTATATTTCTGAACCCCATCAACAACTGCTAGTTGCCCTTCAGTAGTCCTTCAGTAATCATGTACTGTTGCTATATGTTGATTTATTGACTCGGTATATTTATTTTGGGCACAACTGTAATGAAAGTATATTCCTCAGCCCCATCAACAACGGCTAGTTGTCCTTCAATATCGATGTAATGTTGTTATTTGTGGATTCATTAGCTCCGACAAAACATATTTTGGGTACAACCGTAATGAAAGTATATTTATACAAATTACTGATTCCTGGTGTGGCTGTGGAGGGTGAGGTTGTATTGGCCACAACTTCGCCCTCCGCAGCCCCACCAGCAACTGGTGATTGTCTTGCAGTGGTCCTGCACTGTTGCTATATGTGGATTCACTGGCTTACCACTTAACGAACCTATTTGGGTACAACTGTACTGAGAGTAAATTTATACAAATTACAGGTAAACTTTTGGTATTTATATTTGTCTGTGGAGGGTGAGATTGTGTTGGACACAGCTTTACTCTCCCTCCCCCCCCCCCCCCCCCAACAATGAAAGTATATTCCTCAGCTCCAGCAACAACTGCTAGTTGTCCTTCAGTAGTCCTTCAGTAATCATGTACTGTTGCTATATCGTCACCTGAGTGCCCCTATGGGACATAGGACATTCTAGCACTCAGGCGACGATATGTTGATTCATTGGCTCCGACAAAACTTATTTTGGGTACAACTATAATGAAAGTATATTTATACAAATCACTGATTCCTGGTGTGGCTGTGGAGGGTGAGGTTGTATTGGCCACAACTTCGCCCTCCGCAGCCCCACCAGCAACTGGTGGTTGCCTTGCAGTGGTCCTGCACTGTTGTTATATGTGGATTCACTGGCTTACCACTTGAAGAAACCTATTTTGGGTACAACTGTACTGATAGTATATTTATACAAATTACAGGTAAATGTTTGGTCTTTATATTTGTCTGTGGGTGGTGAGGTTGTGTTGGCCACAACTTTACCCCTCACCCCAAACACAGCCCTAACAATGAAAGTATATTCCTAAACCCCAACAACTGTTAGTGCTAGTTGTCCTTCAGTAGTCCTTCAGTAATCATGTACTGTTGCAATATGTTGATTCATTGGCTTCGGCAAATTTATTTTGGGTACAACTGTAATGAAAGTATATTCCTCAGCCCCATCAACAACTGCTAGTTGTCCTTCAGTATTCATGTACTGTTGCAATATGGCTCCGGCAAACTTCATTGGCTCCGGCAAACTTATTTTGGGTACGACTGTAATGAAAGTATATTTATACAAATTACTGATTCCTGGTGTGGCTGTGGAGGGTGAGGATGTATTGGCCACAACTTCGCCCTCCGCAGCCCCACCAGCAACTGGTGATTGCCTTGCAGTAGTCCTGCACTGTTGCTATATGTGGATTCACTGGCTTACCACTTAACAAAACCTATTTTGGGTACAACTGTACTGAGAGTATATTTATACAAATTACAGGTAAATTCTTGGTTTCTATATTTGTCTGTGGAGAGTGAGGTTGTGTCGGTCACAATTTCATCTTCCACAGCCCCATCAACAACAGTTAGTTGTCTTTCAGTAGTCATGTATTGTTGCTATATGTGGATTCATTGGCTCCGACAAAACTTATTTTGGGTACAACTTGCCTTTCCTGGATCAACTCCTTAACTTCATTAATATTGCAAAAAAGAAGACTGAATAAAAGTAATGATTTATTGGCGGTCTGAGATATCATTGGCAGAGCAAACATGTAGACAATACACAAATAGCATATATGTTCCATTTGACATGCAGGACAAACAAATACGCAAAACACAAATGACATACATGTTCCATTTGACATGCAGACAGTACATCACAAACAATTAAAGCTGCACATGCTTTAATAACACACATGCCGATATGGCAAACGAACAAAAGCATACTGGGTATATATTCTTTTAAAAAACACTAAAGCATGCTTTCATCAACATTGGAAGAATAGAATAAGGTCACTGATGCGGCAAACTACAGTTAAAACTAGAAGTCCTGTCATGAAATGCGCACAAATAGCACGTTGACCTGCGCGTTAATCTACGCGTTATGGCCATAGAAAGGATATCAAATTATGTACATATGTCCTCTGCACAAGCAGTGTTTCAGCCAATTGACCTCCGGGTAACCCGGAGGTCAATTGGCAGAAACATTGCCCGTGTTTGCTATGAATAACCAGGAGAAACTGTTGTGCTTTGGATGCCATTCGATATGTCAATTGCGCGCAATTCGTACGCGCAATTAAGCCTAGTTAACCACACAGTTCGTGACAGGACTTCTAGTTTTAATTGTAAATGATCATAACATCATAGCTTGTCGCAAGACCTCAGTGAGGTCTTCTGTCAAGATATGATTGAGTAAACTCTAAACTTCAGTCAAATTCGCCATCGAAAATCAGAATTTAGCGCTATTATTAGAATGAAGAAGAATTTAGTCCAAAATATCGCGAATAAAGAAGTGTTACAAGTCAAAAGAATTTTGAACAAACGAAAGTTGTTTTAATATTTACAGTTGAAAAGTACTATTGATGCCAAATCCAAATTCAAAGGACAAACATTTTTGAGCCTCCAAAAAGAAGAATTCCTGCACAAATTCAATTGCACCTTTGTGATTTTTTGTTTGCGTGCAACCAGTAGACTTTGGAATAGTACTGTCAAAACCAATAGCGAAACCAAATTCTAGAAGGTCACAGAGAGAAGAATCCGCGAAACTATTTAAATGTCCACGAAAAAATTGAATATGTAGGTGAGAGTAAACAGGAATTTTACAATTCCTAAAATTCGGCTCACAAGATTCAAAAATTCTATCGTGATCTAACACAAGTTTTATTTGACGAAGTGAGACAGTACTAGTAGTAGTCAGATTTTGTGAATAGTCAGAAGGTACATGACTGTTAACCCTTTCATCTTGATCTGATTGCACTGACATGTTGTTTGTCGAAATTAATTTATTATGCCCGTGATGGACATTCAAAGATTTTTCATCAACTATACCAAAATGAGAATTCCTATCTACTATACTTTGATGATTAGCAGAATCTAAAGAATGATAACTGTAGTCTACCATTTCATGCTGTTGACCATTGAAAGGTTTAAGGGAATTACTTTGATCAACAATCTGGGAAGGTACATCTGAAGTATGTGAAATTTTTAAGGTTGCACAAGCCCTTATAAAAAAGTACCATGGTAAATCCCAAAATACCCTGGTAATACCATGGTATTACCATGGTATTACCAGGGTATTTTGGGATTTACCATGGTTTACCATGGTACCTTTTTATAAGGGAGGCATTGGGGATGAATTAAAATCCTTATTTAACAGTTATGAAGGATAAAATATGTCAGCTGAAGGGTTTAATTTTGAAGAAACATTACAAAAGCCTAGTCATTTTTGGAAAGGACATGATGAAGAACACTCAGGATGTCCCAGCTTTTCTTTATTTTTGAGCCAGCAAGTGGCACAAACATGTTCGACTGACTTAGACACTCCTTTGATAATAGCCTTATGAGGGGCCTTAAACTGGCATTTATTTATTTGGAAATTGGAACAAAACCAGACAGTTTTCACATTTGTGTTCTTTTCAGAACTTGGAAAGGATTTGAATGATGAAACGGTTTTCGGTCGAACATATTTGGCCAAAATTGGGATTTCAATAACACTTGAATCGTCAGACCAAGAGTTGCTTCCTAATTCAATCCTCCTCAACCAATCTGCATAGAAATTTAATAAGGCCTTGCAGTCATATATTACATAATAGTATGAAATTTTCTTTAACAGATTTAATCTGCCATTTTTTTCTGTTTCTGAAATATTCTGTCTTGTGATAGATTCTAACTCCCCAGACATAAACAGCTGAAAAGTAAGGTCTTTAAATTATATTGAAAAATTCACATATTCGTATAGCAGACTGGAATGAGGAAAGATTTGTGGTGAAATGACTCGCTCACAAGATTCACTTTTAAGGCCTGATTTCTTTTTCCGAGAACAGGAATATCGAAAAATACGAGGATCAAATTCTCGGTGGTGTCCAAAAATGGGATCACAACTCGCCGGCAAAGCCGGCTCGTTGAGATCCCATTCTGGACACCACCTCGAATCTGATACAAATCACAGGACATGCACATTATCATGATAATCTGTATATCTTCAACTGATGATTGTAAATATTATTCCCGGAACAGTACAGAAATACAAAATCCATTATCGCTTTTCAATATCAATTGCCAGGGTATAAGTGCACACTGGGACTCAGTCTTCTGGGAAACCTTCGAAATAATAATGAAAGCTTTGACATTATCGGACTTACGGAAATTTTTAAGGTACCAGACAACGTTGACTTCGAACTTAATGTTTTTACCATCCACTTCTGATCAAAATGTGTCCCAGACCTAACGATGGTAGAGAGGGTGTTGGCTTGTTCATAAAAAGCACTTTAAAGTACAAAATACGTAACGATCTCACTGTTTTTATACCTCATGTTTTTGAGTCTCTCTTTGTGGAGATATTTAAATAATCATCGATCATTTGTGGTTGGTGTGATATATAGACCAAATACCCCTCCCCCCCCCCCTCCCCCAAAGCTGATCTCGATAGGAATACTTCCTCTCTATTCCAGATTATTGAAAAAATAAACCAGGAACATAGAACGTCTTATATTATGGCAGACATGAACATTGATTTGTTAAAATTTCAAACCCATCCTAAAACTACTGAATATATAGACACCATAATCAGCCATGGCTTTCTTCCGCTCATCACAAAACCAACTCGTGTGACAGAACACTCTGCTACCTTAATAGACCATATCCTATCCAATAGTCCATCAACTAATTACAGAACTGGAGTAGTTATTACAGATCTGGCCGACCATTTTGATACATTTTATTGCCAATCAAATCCGACGAAGAAAGAAAGCAAAACACACAATATGAAACGTATTTTCAATAGCTGTAATTGGAGAACATTTAAACACCTACTGACCGAAACTAATTTCTCATCGGTACTGGACTCGACTTGCGTAAATGATGCATACAATGTTTTATCGACTTATACCTTATTGCATTCAACACGGCATTTCCACTAAAAAAGTAGCCCAAACAATAAATATATAACGCAGCAACCCTGGATGACAAAAGGTCTTTTATAATCTAGCCTAAATAAAGAAAAACTCTTCCGAAAACAGCTAAAAAACCCGACTGAACAAAATAAAAAGAAATACAAGATGTTTTGTGACATATTCAACAAAGTAAAGCAGAAGAGTAAACTATGTATTATAAAAACATCCTATTTTTCAATAAGAATGACATGAAAAAACCTGGGAAATTCTAAGGAGTGCAATTCATAAATCTCTCAATCAATTGCTAGCTCCCACGAACTGCCTGGTGAATAACGATGAGATCAGTGACCCTAACGACATCGCGAACCATTTCAATGATTATTTTTCAAACATCGGCCAAAAAACTTCTGAGCAAATCCCCAATACCGATGTAGAATTCACAGATTACATGACGAGGCCAAATCCAAGTAGTTTATTCATGGCGCCAACGTCACCTGCTGAGTTAATTTCAATAACGAATTTAATGAAACCCAAAACGAATGCCGATTGTGATGGCTTATCTACCAAACTTTTAAAAAATTCGATTCATGAAATTGCAGGAGTTTTGGCCTATGTTATAAATCTATCGCTATCCAGCGGAATCGTCCCTGAGAAAATAAAAATTGCCAAAATTGTGCCAATCTTTAAATCAGGAAACCCTCAGAATTTCAAGAGTTACAGGCCTACTAGCATATTGCCCACTTTCTCAAAACTGCTAGAGAGAACTATTCTAGAAAGATTAACAAGCTTCCTAACTAAGTACGATCTCCTGTATCAGCACCAGTTTGGCTTTAGGAAAAACATTCAACTATACACCCCGTACTACAACTTCTCCATAGTGTTGCAAACAATAACGACAAGGCAACGAAAGATTGCACCCTATCGGTATTCCTAGGCTTATCAAAGGCATTTGATAATATTAGCCACAGCATTTTATTGACAAAACTAGAGTATTATGGTGTTAGGGGCCTTTCCAATAACTGGTTTCAGAGTTATTTAGATCGACGAGTGCAATACGTCACTTATGGCGGAAGTAGTTCTGGATTCGCGAACACTGAATGTGGTGTTCCGCAAGAATCAATCTTAGGCCCTTTTCTTTTTTTTAAGTAATGTAAACGATTTAGTGCTGCCACACAGCTAGATCTCTTGTCCTTTGCTGATGACACTACAGTTCGTACTTCTCACTATTGTCTTGAATCGCTTTTCAATGTTGCGAACCGCGAGATTTCTAAGTTAACAGATTGGTGTGCTGCACACCACCTTGTTTTGAATGCCCAAAAAACTACATATATGCTGTTCAGCCCACCAAATAAAATATATAATGCAAACGATAGACGTTTGATTGTCTACAACCAGGAAATCTCGTTGGCGGAAACAAATGGCGAGTCCATGATAAAGTTTCTTGGCATATACCTGGACAAAAACCTTAAATATAAGTTCCATGTCTCTAATATATGTACCAATGTATCGAGAGCACTTTATATAATGAGCAGGGCAAAACACATCCTACCATACTCTGCCCTTAAAACTCTGTGCTGTTCACTAATATACAGCCACCTGCAATACGGAATCCAAATATGGGGTCATAGTAATGCCGTTCCCAGATTATTTTCACTTCAAAAGAGAGCAACCCGCCTGATTAATAATAAAAAATATAATTGCCACACTGATCCGCTGTTTAAAAAGTGTAGAATATTACAACTGAAAGATCTCTACAAGATGAATGTATCCTTATTTATGTTTGACTGGCACCACCACTCTAATTTACCAAAATCGTTTGAAAACTTCTTTAATATTAATATATATCCAACGGGCATGGCAACAAGGCAAGTAGGTCTGTTGCAGTGTGGTAAACCAAGGACCAATTTTTCGGCTCAGTTACCAAAGTACGCTTTTCCGAAAATATGGAATGAGCACGATAGAACTTTAAGAGAAACTCCCACTAGAGGATCATTCAAGAAGAAACTTTTCATGACAATTTTAAATTCTTACTCTTCAAGCGTAACAAGCAATAATCCCTACTGTAACGATTGTAGACGCCAATGAAGGTTGGATCAATGATAAGGTCAGGTGTCTTCCATGACTTATTTATTGATCTATTTGTATCTCATCTACCCATTTATTCTTCTATTCCATTATTCTAATCCCATCATTCTTATCCCATCATCCCGTTACATATCCTTGCCTGAGTGCTAGAATGTTCTATGTCCCTTATGGGACATAGAACATTCTAGCACTCAGGCGACGATATAAGGAACTGTTTAGAGTTCAATATTGTTAATTCAATTCTTTTCTATAGAACCAGAGAGCTTCTTCTGACACATTTGCAACACATTTATGTTACTGGAGACAGCAGGTAGACGGCCAATCTGGCCATGCTTTCTTCCAACAGAATATCATTAATTACCTACATTTACAGATTTTCACAATTATTGTACTGTAATATTCTGTTGAATAAACTTTACTTACTTACTTACTTACTTACTTACTTACTTACTATCGTGACTGCAACTCAAACCAAAAAATTATTAATTTTACCGAAGGGGCCTGGCGGCGCATAAATTAGCGTGCGGCGGACTTCTGACCGAGAGTTTATGAGTCCGAGCTTCGCTATCCTATGGAAGACACTTAAACAAGTGGGAGCACCGTCTTGCTAAACCACTGTTAACCCTGCCGAGTTGGAACGTTCCCCGCTCATAAAACTGTTCGGGATTAGAATAAACCTGGCTGTCGAAAGAGTCATTAAATCGTCGTGTGAGGACCATACGGTTCTATCTTCCAGTGGAAGATAGAACCGTATGTTTCTTACACGACGAAATCCCAATGAATAAATGTTTGTATCTGACATCACTTGCTCTGTGCTCGAACGCGCGCGTCATCCGTCGATTTTGCTGTCAAACAGAGAAACGTCGCTGATCGGTTGAACGCAGCAAAGAAGGAAACGTCCTTTCTGTTAACTGAGGATATTAAGCCATAAACAACAAACAAAATATTTTCAACTGTATGAATCGTATTTCAGCTATAAAATGTATTACATGGTTTTTTGACATTTCATTTCGGCTACAAACATATCAGGTTTTTTTTTCGCAATACCACAATATAAATATCTTCTGGGGCTTTCTCTCTATCGACACATCTAAAAACCTATTTTTTCTTAATAAAGGATTAAAGATGTATTTTCGTTTTTCAATTGCGAGTTTTTGGGCTTCCTTCATTCCGTAACCCTTATCGCGAGGAAGTCGCTAAGCGGTTTCTTTGATTTTTCTATTGACCGGATGTCGTATGAACATCCGTACTCGATTCATCGCCCTGAGAAAGCTCTTACAGACGGAATCTTTCACACTATTTTCAAGAAATTCACTGGCCACTTTGTTGGTCTCGTCTTTGGGCAAACCATTGTCTGTATACGACGCTCTAAACTCTTGAAATTCTTTCACATTATTCTCAAAGGTACTTCGTATAAAATCGTCTACAGAGCTGTTTTCGTCGACTTCATCTTCTGAGTATTCGCTTTCAGTAGTTGTATCGGTATCTTCAGACCCCGAATTTGCGTTCTCTTCCGAATCCGAGAGGATGTCCCTTACTTCCGACTCATGGCCTCCACCTCCCATTATTATTTGGGAACAGTACTCCCTGCGGTGTCTCGCAAGGTTATCCGACCGGGTGAAGGTCTTCCCACATGTACTGCAGCAGTGAACACGCATGTCTCAATTGGCTGGATGGCAGCAACACAAACGACATCCTGGTTTTCGACTAAACCCTATATTGAGAGACACAGACAGGCTTCATGCCCACGTGACATGTAAGCATTTTAGCCAATAAAAATCACGGGTTGGGGTTGTTTATACGCCTTCCAGTCAATCAGAATCGTCCGAGAAGTCATTTGTTCCAACCTGGCTTGAGCTTTGGGAAGGATAGTTCATCCCGATGTCCCGTGGGAACACGGTATGTTTGGATAGGAAAACACAGCACAGCGATTGTTGAACTCACGGACACGACCGAAACGCACTTGATGCACCTAAAATCGTTGTCGTGTTGAACTATCACAAGCTGGGGGCGACTATGCAGAGAAACGACATTTATTTATTTATTATTTATTGGTGTTTTAAGGTCACATATTTATGCACAATGGCTAATCATGACCGTGACAGATTTACGGGTGGAGGAAGCCGGAGTACCCGGAGAGAACCACCGAGCAACGACGAGCAGCTGTCTGCTCCCCAACATCGTAACTCCGCACTGCGGCACAGGCAGGGTTCGATTGGTTGAAGACGTGCGTACCATCGACGTGCAGTACGCCTTAGTACACGGCGTCATAGTGCCCCCACGTGGGCAATGGAGATGAAGTGTCTTGCCCAAGGACACAACGCGGTTGCCGCAGGTGGGATTCGAATCGAGGACCTCTCGACTTGCAGCCTGCACCTCTACCTACTGAGCCACCGTGCTCCCGGAGAAACGACAGCTGGTGAATCAAGTGCGATTCCAGTAAACGTGATGATCGATGGAATCAATTTTTTTCGTTATATGAGGGTGTGAATTATTGTTTGCGAGGGTGTTTGAGATTTGTGAGGGTCGCGATATATGAATACGAACAATATATGCATTCAACTCAAACAGTTCGTCGCCTGAGTGCTAGAATGTCCTCTGCCCCATTGCCTTCAGACGACGAGTTAACGACAGGCATCAAATGTTTCTTGGAAGCCTGATGCCGTATTCGTACCAGAACTGACAACGAAAACAACTTGTGGCCAAATATACTTCAGATATCCAAAAATAAAGTTGGGAAGTCAAAATTATTCGAAGCGCAGCGACAGAACTGCGTGAGAGTAAATTTCAAAACTCTCTGCTTTGTTTTGTTTTCTATGTGTTTATAATAGTACTGAAATAGTTAACCGGATAATCGGTTTGAAATCAATTAGCTACCTAACCGATTAGAAAAAGCCGGTTATTCGAAATGTCGATAATGATCATTATTTAACGGTTAAAACGTAGTAAATCTGCCGCTTCTTCTTTGTGATAGATTTCACATCGAAGCCACGTTGTGTATACTGGGAAATAATCGACTTTGGCGTTCAAGACTTCGTTAATGATCGGCAGTTTCTGTGAGTAATGAGTAATCGCACAAAGTATTCCGTGGTGTGCATACAAACGAACGTTGTCGAGTACTCGACAACGTTCGTTTGTATACACACTACGGAATAGTTTGAGAATCCTGCTTTCCAATTTCTATAGTTTTGATCCCATATTCGGTGAAATAATGGTCACGGATAACCGGATATTATCCGGTTATAGCTCTTGGTTAGTCTGTTACGAAAATGAGTCAACCGTTTCAGCCCTAGTTTAAAGGTCAACATGGCCAAAAAAGAACCGATATACGACGCTGTATCGTGAAGTGTAATGAATGCCTAGGTTTTTGCTTTGACATCTGAAGCACATTTGGCCAAGAGTTGTTCTCGTAAAATACATTTTTTATTAGCAGTTCTGGTACGAATACGGTAACAGACTTCCAGGAACCATTTATGCCTGATGTCAACTCAGTGAGTCGAATGCATATATGTTTCAAGTTCTATACATCGCAACCTTCATTTTGATGTATAATTTGTGGATATTTAATTTGAATTTATGGAATATCAAAGGCGAGAATGTCAAAGTAAACAAATTTTCCCTACTTTTTTTGCACCTGAACAGAAATTTTATTTTGTCATCATTCCAATTGAGGATTGTTTTCAGGATTTTTGTGACTCAATTGTTGTAGCGTGTTTTCTTTTTCAACTTATACAATTCTTTTTGGAAACAATCAGACATGCTGGGAAGGTTTAATGGAAATCAAAAATATTGTTTGGGGTGAGTTTTCATATTTCTGTTGTTATTAAGTTTTACATGATATCATTCTATCACAATAATGGATGCCACATGATTCTAAAATATTGTATATGTAGCCCTTTAGAGCGTGTTCATACACGTTTGAAAGCAAACTTTTGGGCATGTTACCATCATCTTAACTCGGCGACACTGTACCTGCACTTCATTTCTTCGAATTACAAACTGTACAGTGCATTTTGCTAAGCATCTTTGAGGAAATTTGGATCTTGACTGTTCTGGCACACCATGAATGTACTTACCAATAAAAAGTTCCATGCCTTGAATATGGGTAATTTTTTATGTTCTATGGTGCCTAATTTCTTGTCTTTGCACAAAGTTCTACATTGATATATGCACATTCTCATTATTACAGAGGTAATAGCAATTCCATTGCTGTTCTTGATTGAACTTTGTTTGCTGTTGTTTGTTTGTTTCCCAACCACCCCTACTGTGTTGAAAAAGGGTCCTCAAAGGCCAGAAAGACCAAATATCAGATCAGTTTTGCAAGTTTTCAATCATATTCTGCCTTTTAAAATCGTTTGGTGGTATTTTGACAGAAATTCAACTTATTTTTTAACAATTAGTGAAAATTGGGATTGCATGTACTCTAAAATTATACATGTTTCCATGTATGAAGACAGTCTCCGCGGCCGTATCCTTAGAATTGCGAAAATGGTCGAAATTGACTCTACTTTCACTTTCACAATTGATGGTATAATTTGTCATCACACACAGCAAATGGCGCAAAATTCGACGTCATCGGCATGCGCGATTCAACTTATGAAAACCCAAGATAATGACGCAATGCAACATACAGATGTTTATTCACGTTGTTGGTTTCTGCGCCAGTCATGTCGTCTTGCTCAGGTAATTGATATTGGGTGCGGCAATGTAGACTGCTGAGGCTATGATATAAGAAATTACGCACGACATGACTATGAAAGGGTCGACAATGCGGCACAGTTTCAATTAACCCTTTACCTAACATGAAAAGCAGACGACACTTGCAAAAAAAAATCTTGAATAACTAATTTTTTTCATTTTTTGTCTCAAAAACATAGGTTATGACCCCTCGTTGGAACGAGCTCGGCGAGCTCGTTCCAACGAGGGGTCATAACCTATGTTTTTGAGACAAAAAATGAAAATATTTTGAAAATTAATTGGCGATTTTTGAGAATAGCGCTGGTCGGTTTTGGCCGTTACGTTGGGTAAAGGGTTAACTGAGTGAGACGAAAAAATAGATGACCTATACATATACATCAGATGAGTCACGGTGAGAACAAGATCATTCCTGATGCACACTGACAAACCTCAAAGTTAAACGTTAATAACTTAGTTAAAAAAAAATTAACTTTGTTAAAATAATTTAACACGTTAACGTTTGAAACGTTAACTGCTCCCAGCAATGGTGGGGACTCAGTGCTAATTTGGCAATTTGCCAATGTGACAATATCAGTTTTTTAACTAAACCAGATTGAGCGTTTGAAGGGGGTTATCTGCAGACATGACTTTTGATAGTCAGATAAATATAGAGTTACCAGCCAAAACAAACAAGGATAAGATTTTCACATTGTGTTCCGATAACTGCGAGTCAACCGAGAGTTTAAGTGAATACTTATTGTTGTAGCAAAGAAGGCCAGAACAACCCGGAATACCATGCATGGCCAAGAAAATGTTTACCTTGATGCGATTCTCTATAAAATTACCTCCCCTTAATTTAGTAAAGCTGTTCAGGCATTTTACACGGAGAGAGATGGGAACTTCATATAAAACTTATTTTTTTAATATTCGTGTATTTTTTCATCGATGTGCGCATCATTTCACAAACTACAGTTCTTTTCCTGTGGCGTAGTATAAGCAAATAAAAGCTATCTTGTTACACATTTTTCCCAGTCAATTTGAACACTGGACTATTGTTCCCAGTAGAAACCCATTTAAAAAAATAGAAAACTGCCTTTTCAGACAAATTCTTAACAAATGGGCTCTGAAAGAAAGAAGGTCGTCTGCAAGAACAGTCCTTTGATAAGCAATACGACGACACCACCATTGTTCACTGAATTTAAAATTTAGTCACAATATTAGGATATTAGGGCACTATCACAGGCTTTGTTTTCACTTCAAAACAATATCCCCTTTAAGTCCGGAGCTATATTGGTCATACGATGATAGAAAGTGAATATGCCTGTGTAAAATTGTCAGTTTCAGTCTCTATGTGTCATTCTTAGCCGATAGGACCAGGGTGTCTTCCCACTAGACCAATTCCCTTTATACCAATTCCCTTTAGGCCAATTCCCAAAAGACCAATTCCCATTAGACCAACTACATACTGTTATTGATTAAGGGTTGATTAAGGATAATTAAAACATTTATTTACTGATAAGCACTTTATTTGATAAAAAATATTGATATGCATAACATACAAAAAATATAGGGTTATAACATTTCAGCATAGCTCAGTACATATAACCTATTACAAAAAATGTGGTCCTCAGAGGGTGAATTTGGTGATGCTACCCTGCACAGCAGGGTAGCATCACTAAATATACCCTCTGTGAACCTCAATCTGAATGAAGGTCTCAAACATAAACAGAAAGAGGTACCCAGAGGATAAACTGGCCCACTGTATGGGATAGCATCAGCAAATTCACCCTCTGGGGACCTCATTCTGCAAATGACAGACTGCTTATTTTCAGGTTTGAATATCAATAACATTAAATGCATTTATAAATACTTGTAAATATATCAAATTATTGATATAAAATTATTTTAAAAGTAGAACACACCAGTTGGTCTAAGGGGAATTGGTCTTTTGGGAATTGGCCTCGTGGGAATTGATCTAAAGGGAATTGGTCTAGTGGGAATGAACCAGGTCCAGTACCGAGTAGTCCTGCAGCGCATGTCTAAACTTAACTCTATACTTGTGTTACGGTAGTGATATAGCCATACATGCTTACCCAAAGTAACAATAAACAGACAAACATTCACTGATGCATTTTAATTGTAAAAACTACTCCCGCTGATTTTTTTTTTTTTTTTTTTTTTGTAATTCACTCCAATGCAATGATCATATTTTCACACTCAGGAACACAAGGTCGTCCATTTGAAGACGACATGGGCTTTTGGTGTAATAAATGCTTTGTGATCACGGAATGGGAAGGAGGGGGGTTATCGTCTCTATAACATTTTAGTCCCACCATCTTTCACCAAGAGGTTCCAATGGGCTTTAATCGCTAACCTGGTAAAATTGGTTAAAGGAGGATTTAAGTTCATATTCAGCATCAACATGTTAATATAGTTAATATAAGTTATCTCCCCTTACATGTATGGAAAATGGAGATTTAATACCTGGATGTCGGTTTTTAAACACCGAGCTGCTGGCGAGGTGTTTAATGAGACATCCAGGTATTAAATTTCCATATACTATACGTGTCGGCGGAGATAACGTTTTGTCCTGTTCGAAACACAATAGAAACATAGTGGAAGCAATTTGTGGACGCGTTTCTGACCCTCCGCAATCAGTTGGAACGCGTGAATAATTGTTTTGTTTTTTTAACGCAGAAGACAACAGATAGAGTTACATCCCTTGAGTCGTTAAGGAAACAAGTAAACAGTATTCTGTTGGCATGTCGTCCCTTGAGTTCCAAAGTGTTCTATGTGCCTACTGGCAAGTAGAACACATTGCTCTTATTTTATTTTTCTCAAGTTGTTTCATTTAACTATTCGTCTATTTAATTTATAACGGCAAAATATGATCGATTTGTCGGAAATCTGATAATATTTCTGACTATTTTCAGGTTTTTGGGTCCGATTTTTATAATGAGGCGAGCGGAAACGAAAAGCCTTCATTTAAACCAACATTCCCCCGATGTTTCGCTTGCGCTTATACCCTGGATGTTGCACGCTCTCATATACCTTGGATGTTGGGTGCACCATTTGCCATGGCTCTTTGTCCAAGGCATTCGGACCAATGAAAAGACAGAAATCATCGGGATATAGGGAGAATCTAATTTAGCTATAGGTGCGGGGATGGGGGAGAACGGTTTGTTGGGAGGTCTAGTGGACTCCATTTGAGCAAACATCTAACTAAAGTTTACACCACAATCAGATCTGTCCTGCGTGAGCATAATTTATTTAAACAAATAGTAAATTCTCCATTAGGTTCTGTATTAAATTTAAATCCCCTCTAGTGCCTGTCAAGATCAGTCAAGCATTACATTTTGAAAAACTTTAATCTCGGGGGTATAGAAATGTTATATAGAGGATATGGAATGAGTGTTTTTCTCATATAATATCTATGAAACGAGTCTAAGAATTTTCCGTTTTGGTGAGCCTCGGACGAGTTTCATAAATATTATATGAGAAAAACACTCATTTCATATTCTATTTATCATATGACACACAAACGCACAAATTAGCCACTTAGTAGGACTTTTTAACCCATCACCCGACTTGAGTTGCAGGCGGCACTTGGAAAAAACATCCTCGTATAACTAAAATTTTTCATGTTTTGCTTCCAAAACATAGGTAATGACCCCTCATTGGAACGAGCTCGTCGAGCTCGTTCCAATGAGGTGTCATAACCTATGTTTTGGAAGCAAAACGTGAAAATATAAAAAAAAATTAATGGCGTTTTTTCTTGTAGGTAAAAGATTAATACAATATAACCCACCCTAAATACGACAGATAACGTAAATTCTCTCTATGCAAATGTCACCCAGTTGTATTTTGTTTAGCCAATCAAATTGTCCAGTTTTGAAATTGACCAATGAAACCTCCCAACTCTAATTATGCAAATTATGAAAATGTGGCCCAGTTTTATTTTGTTCAGCCAATCAAATTGCCTAGTTTTGAAATTGACCAATGAAATTGACGGAAGGCTTTATTTAACACTGATTAATATGAAAACAAAATATCAAATGTTTTAAAAGGAACAAAACGGACGAGTTATATGATAAATACCAAATATCAAATAATTTTGCCGAGTAGGTCTGAAGAAGAAAATCTTTGAAGAATATTCCTTATACTACCCTATGTTAAAATCTCGGCCCCCACATGGATGAGCCTGGGGATTTGATTTGAGCAAACTTGAATCACTAAGGATGTCAATACTGTTTAACAAAAGAATGTGACTCGTGGGTGTGAAGAAGAAGATTTGTTTAAAGAATAGTCGTCATATTACACTAAGTTAAAATTTGGCATCCCACAGGGAGCCCAAATATGACCCAAGGGACTTTATTTGAACAAACTTGAATCTGACCCCTCTAAAGATGCTCTAAACCAATCATTAAAAGATTTTGACTGGTGAATCTGAAGATGATTTTAAAAAAAGATTTTGTCATATTGAACTGAGTTAAAATTCGGGTTCCCATAAGGAGCCCAAATATGATCCGAGGGACTTGATTTGAACAAACTTGAATCTTACCCCACTAAGAATGTTATATGCCTAATATCAAAAGATTCTGACGGATGGATTTGAAGAGGTTTTTAAAAGAATATTCTTCATATTACACCAAGTTAAAATTCAGGCTCGCATAGGGAGCCCAAGTATGACTCAAGGGCCTTGATTTCAACAAACATCAAGCTAATACCCCACCCCACCCCGCCCCCACCAAAATGCAGTATACAAATAACAGATCAGAAGATTTTGCCTCGTTTAAATCGATACTTGCCTCACAAGTCTCGTATTTTAGACATTAACCTCATAATATTTGTACGTAAGCTCATAATCTGAAAGTAAGCTCATAATGCCTGTCCGGGCAAAAAAAAACAACTCGTAACTCTCGTATTATAACCCGGACGGACGGACGGACGGACGGACGGACGGACGGACGGTCG
This sequence comes from Pictodentalium vernedei, assembly GCA_031216915.1. Classification (NCBI taxonomy): domain Eukaryota; kingdom Metazoa; phylum Mollusca; class Scaphopoda; order Dentaliida; family Dentaliidae; genus Pictodentalium; species Pictodentalium vernedei. Next base: position 472,667,958 of record CM062292.1, on the reverse strand, counting down.
GACGGACGGACGGACGGACGGACGTTCCAATTATTTGGTTTAAGGGCTACGAAAAAAACATTTTATATGTCCATCACCTTATTTTAGCCAGAACCCCCCCCCTCCACCCTAGAACGTATATTTAACCCTAACCCCACCCCATCCACTCAAAAACCACACCCTAACCCTAATCAAACCCTACCCTGACCCTAACCCCCACCCCCCCCTGGGACCTAACCCTCCCCAGCCTTAAGATCTATTCTGGGGCTACCCCTAACCCTAACCCAACGCCACCCCTGACCCTAACCCCACCCTAGCCAGACCAAAAGGATTAGGGGCTATGTTTTGGTTTAGGGGCTATAAAAACTAAAACCCCACCCCTGACCCCAACCCCCACCCCCTGGGTCCTAAACCCCTCCAACCTTTAGCCCTGCCCTGGGGCTACCCCTAACCCTAACCCCACCCCTCTCCTAACCCTAATACTACTCTAATTACGACTAACCTCCTAAAAATAATAGTTCCTAAACAGGTTTAGTTGGCCCGGACGGACGGAGAGTGATCACTAAAGTGCTCAGTTGAGCTGGACATTCTGTATTCTTTCTGGTCTGAGTTGATGTATGACTGAAGTGCCAATGCTAATGTTACAGAACGCACAGGTATAAATAAGAGGGGAGATGAAAGGTGTGTGACCCTCTCCCTGCACCAATAACTTTTCAAATCGGGATTTTTTTTGTCTGGATTGGAATATCAGACCGTCCCCTGAGTTCCAATGTGTTCTATGTGCCTACTGGCACATAGAACACATTGGAACTCAGGGGACGAGATGTCGATTTGGCCAGCATTTGTATTTATGTCACACACACAGTCGGCCACACAATAAGAGAACTGTGGTACACGATCTGGGCTGTTGGTTGCATTTGACGTCACAGTAGCACATTTTTGAGAGTGGTACGTGATAATTAAATTAATCTTTGAGAAGCCAATGCGTCACAACAACATGTATTTATCCACAAATGACTAACCGTTATATTAGTGTTCAACTGATGATCAGAACTGGCCACCACAACCGGCCGATTGTGGACAATCGGATGACCACGGCAACAGCTCCTGGAGCATCGGTTCAACCGATTGTTGCCAAGCATTTCGTGGTGATTCACTAACCGCATTTTCTTATCTTCTGCAATTGTTCCATTGTTAATGTAAAATGTTGTCAATGACACCATGCAATAAAGTTCAGAAACAACCACAATGTGTATTCTTAATCTCTTTTGACGCCCCTTTACGGGATATACAAGTTAAACGACATGTAAAGCCAGTGGCGTAGATAAAGGAGGGGCGGGGGCGGAGCCCACCCCCCCCCCCCCCCCCCCACCAGAAGTTTTGTCGGAAATTTTTTGGGACCATTTTTAGTCGAATTTATGCCTAATAACATTAAAATGCTGGCTTTGGGGATAAAACATGCCATTTGGGGTAAATTTTGTGTAAAAAAGACCAATTTTCAAAACATTTGCAGTAAACAACAGATTCTTTCTGTTTGTTTGGGTTTTTGTTGTTGTTACACTGTCGGAAAATTTTCGGTCTGTCGAAAAATTTTGGGCTTGCCCCTCCGCTAGCGGAAAGCTACCTACGCCACTGTGTAAAGCTTACTATTGAGAGTACTTGCGGCAATCGCCAGTTCATACCAGACAAGTGAAGGTTAGTAATAGAAGAGAGATGAACCGGGCCTCATTGGCAGGACCTAGTACAGAACCTAGGAAGTGACGTCATGTCCTCATTGGCAGGACCTAGTACAGGACTTAGGAAGTGACGTCATTCACGTAACCCTGTGGCGCCATGTTTTGTTGTAGTGGTAACCCGAGTGAGTGTTTCAGCCAATAGGCTCTTCTACTCTACCGGAGTATACTCCAGGACAAACGAACGTGGTCGGGTAGACGAAAACTATTGCATAGATAGATAGAAGCAGAGAATTCTGAAAGAATTCGAAATAGTACAACTTGTCGGGTTGTTTGTGGTAATTCTGCGAATCGGGAAATTACTATTGTACAAAGAAACGTACCCTCCGAACAAACCCTCTCCTATTACACGCTTTTGGGTAACATAGCAACCACGTGCTACCATAGAAACCAATATACAAAATGGTCGACCGAAATACGTATAATCCTAACAACACGCGCTGCGCACGAGCACTATGGGGATGACGCCAGGAGATGGCCGCTCGCGCGGGTTACCATGACAACCAAACATGGCGCCACTGGGTCATGTGACTAGACGTCACTTCCTAGGTCTTGCTCTAGGCCTTGCCAATGAGGCTCTACTACTAAGGTTGCTTTCGATTGACTCAGGTCGCAGTAAAATTACCAGTCGCACGCACTTGGGCGGTAAACGTGGTTCTGAGAGCCACATTTACCACCCAAGTGTGGGCGACTGGCAATTTTGCTGCGACTCCAGTCAACGAGGTTAAACAGTGTGAAAAAAGTTCAGTTTAATGAAGTTCTTTGGAGCCTCGACTTGACTAGTATTGCACGGTATTACAATCAGAATCGGCATCAGAATCGGCCGATTGTGAGCTCAAATAACTGGTAATCGGTCAGCGACCATTTTTGGTAATCGGTTGAACACTACGTTATATTGCATTTACATCATCAATGAATGCATTCAACAAAAGCAAATAGGGTTTCCACCCCACACCCATCTGAAACAGGTTTTCTTTGCGACGCCACTAACAAAACATCATATTAAACACATCCGTTATTTTTTTTATATTCGTGATTTTAATTTCGACTCGAATTTGTTGATTATTCGTGAATATTCGCAGGGGCCTATAGTCGGGGGTAGGGTCAGTAGCTCTTTGAATGGGTTATGAAAAAACGTGTACCTGAATGGATCGTTTGGAGGTCGTTATCGTTCAAAGTCACTCAGCTGAGTGGGAAAATCAGAAAAGGCGAGGAAAGAGGGTTTCAAAATGTGCAGGTTAGGAGAAAAGACCCTGTAACATTTCATTTAAAAATTAAATATTTGAATATTTGCCTAGAAGAGTAAGATGTCTTGAAAAACTAATAAAAAGAATGGCATAAAAATATTAGAGATAAGTGGGCATGTGATGTTATGAGGGAAAGAGGGTTTCAAAGTGCGCAGCTTAGGAGTAAAGAAGACCCTGTAACATTTCATTTAAATATTAAATATTTGCCTAGAAGAGAAAGATGTCTTGAAAAACTAATAAAAAGAATAAGTGGGCATGGGATCTCATTAGGGAAAGAGTCAGTATCATAGTTGGGAAGGTTGAGAAAGCGCCAATCAGGGGAATTTTAAAACCGTTTGTTTCAGAATGCTGGGAGAATATGGAGGAAAGTAGGGAAGGTGAGACTACGCGGATGACGGGTTGATGCAGGCCTCGTCGTGAGTTAGTCTCGATATGCCGGCAGACTACAATTAATAAGCAGTCAGTTGGGGTAAAGATGGAGTTATAGTCAATATCAATAATGATGATAAACTCTGGTGTGAAATTCTTGTCGCAGTTTCGCTGATTACTGGTCGTTATTAAACACTCATTAACTGTAACAACAAGAAAACACGTGAAGTGATATGTCGTCCCCTGAGTTCATTGGAACTCAGGGGACGATATGCTGAACTTCAACAGTTTGATAAATAAAAATCACAGTAATGATATATATATATACAACTCAAATTTTTGTTAAGCGCTGTTTTTGTTTGAGCTGCCGATCCCTTAACAGAAAAACAAAATAAGTTTCCGGAAAAAAATAAAATAAAATAAAAATTATACAATATAACTAAATCGCTTGGAGTCAGAGAGGATTGCCTCGCTACTCCTTGAGAACTTTAGGATAGAGTCTGTGAGGACTGCCTCGCAACTCTGCTGAAGAGCGATTGAAATGCATTTAATAAGATCTATATAACAAAACCCTCCACACACTCCAGGATAGTGAATCAATGGTGAAGCTGAACGAACACCGAACCCTTAACAGAAAAACAAAATAATCCACAGTAAATTAAAATTACTCAATAGAATTAAACTGCGTAGAGTCAGTGAGGACTGCCTCGCTACTCATTGAGATCTTTAGGATTGAGTCTGTGAGGACTGCCTCGCAACTCCGAAGCGCGATTGAAATGCGTTTAATAAGATCTATATAACAAAACCCTCCACATAATCCAGGATAGTGAATCAATGGTGAAGCTGAACGAACACCGAACCCTTAACAGAAGAACAAAATAAGCCACAGTAAATTAAAATTATTCAGTAGAATTAAACTGCGTGGAGTCAGTGAGGATTACCTCGCTACTCATTGAGATCTTTAGGATTGAGTCTGTGAGGATTGCCTCGCAACTCTGCGTGTGGGGAGTGGGCTCCGAAGAAATGCACCTCTTACACCATCCATAGCAACAATCACACAACATGCACAATATACAATAGCGGATACCGATCTTTCTCTCTACTTATAACTTTTCTAATTGAACATTCTCAATATTTTCTTGCAACACTCTTATGAAGAAGACGCATGGAAATGTAGACAAAGCATAGTAGGAATTGGTGCAACCTACGTTTCTGCAACATACACAAGAAACCACCAAACACTAGGCAAGGATTGAAACAAGCTTAGTTTAAACAATATTTATTCAGAATTGAACATGATATAATACATACAAAAGATTGATAATGTTACATTAACTGTACAGAATTTATAATAAAAGGTATGCCGTACAGCAAGACATGTAGAAATAGCTGACAATATCAAATGAGAGGATTCGACAGAAAGCACTTAGCTTATATAAGCCGTCTCCTGGAACATTTCTAAAATAGCAAAGTATATACAGTACGTGGAGAGTGTATTATCATTAAATCACCCGCAGAGTGGAGATTCCACCTGAGCAATAATTACAAATTTGTTACAAAGCATAACCAGCACCAGCAAAGTTTCAGCCAATGGACCTCCGGGTTAAACCCGGAGGTCCATTGGCTGAAACATTGCCTGTGTTTTTTGCCGATATTGTAACAGAGTCAACGTGGACTGAGTCATCTGGAAGGGTTAAGCGTGTGTCGCTGAAGCATTTCTGTTTTTATTTTCGAGCCTCAATAAGTGTTAATATTATAAGTGCTAATATATATATAGAGAGATAATAGAGATAGAGGTAATGAGAATTCAGATTTATTCTGATGGAATTGATATTTTAATAATGAAAATGTAAATGAGAATGTACTTGAACAAGCACAATAGGATGTAGTCAATATTCTGCTGAGTCACTGTGATAATGCAAATGTTGGAAATATATTCTAACATACTGCAGAGTCACTATGAGAATGTAAATGAGAATGTAATTGAACAAGCACAATAGGATGTAGTCAATATTCTGCTGAGTCACTGTGATAATGCAAATGTTGGAAATATATTCTAACATACTGCAGAGTCACTATGAGAATGTAATTGAACCTTCGTGACAAAGCACAATAGGATGTAGTCAACATACTGCTGAATCACTGTGATAATGCAAATGTTGGAAATATATTCTAACATACTGCAGAGTCACTATGAGAATGCAATATTCCACAGTAGGTGTGGGCTGGATGTTTGTGATATAAGTCGATGTTCGCCACAAATCCAGCAGTGCTTTTTCCATCCAGCACCCGGTGTGTCCTCCATCTAGAGCACCGCAGTAGCACTTAGACTTTGAGAGTGAGAGAGAGAGAGCACTAAGAGAGACCAGTTTTCTTTTGTTTAGACTTATTAAAATTATAATCACCATACCAATTTGGAGTTGTCAGTTGACTGAAGTTACAAAGAGCCTGTTCCCAACCCTAAAGCGACGTGCAGCCGTTGGAGAAGGAGATCAGTGGACAGCAGACTGGGCGAGACCACAGGGGAGAGGAGTCCCTCCGTAATCTAGACGATCAAAGAACAGGAGAGAACCGCTACTACTTTGGTAGGGAGCCATGGCCCTATCGAAGGAGGTTTTCAAACGCAGTAACCCTCGCACATCCAGTTGTCTGGTGTCACAACGGCCAGACGCGCTGCCCACCTGAGGTGACCTCACGATCCGTAGTGTTACACGGCGTTTTATTGGTGCCGTTCGCAGGATTTCAGTCCAGATTGACAGACAGATCAACAACCATGTACAGCACCAGGTTAGTGTAATTTATTCTTTTGATGAATGGCTAGAGTTGGTTGGTGATAGATTTTACATTTGTATTTGGCAAAAATAATTAGATTGATTGAAACAGCAATCAATGTGCAACACTGAGCCCAAAATATTTTCATGTACATCTGATGACCCTTTGGCTGTAAGTTTTGCGGAATTTTGTGATATTGTGAGACCAAAATATTTGGAATTTCAGACGAATTTGGTATATATAAGAAAGACTGTATTAGTCAGCAAACTTTCGTCTTGTTGTCTGCTGATTCGATTACGAAATTCAGTGTACAACAGGGAGAAAAAGTCTATCGTTGACATTGGCACTACGACCCAGACATTTAAGTACCCCTTCACAGACGGAGAAATTGAAAATCCTGAGAAAACGTTGATGCAAGTAATTAAAAATATTAAACCTAATGATTCCACTTCCACTGAGAATTGAGCCCAACGACCCAAATTCACACTACATTAAATACATACAAATTTTAAACATTGTGACAGTTTGTAATTGTTGCGATTTATTATTTGAACAACACATAACTGTAAATAAAGAAGACAACTCGATAGTGCATTGTGACGTAAAAGTTAGACCTATTCCTAAATATACTATTCCCTTCGAAGGCGAACCCCCACTGAAGAAATTAAAGAGAAATTAATTCTAAATAAGCTGTAGTAAAATTTACATAAATTAAAATGGATGAGTACGGTGATTTAGTCAATGAGATCCAGAATGTACAACACCAACAACAGTTGGATCAAGCACAACAGCAGTTGTTACAACAACAACAACAGCAGCAATTACTCGCCCAACAACAAGCACAACAACAGTTACTGGCACAACAACAAAATCAGGGTGACCCACTTAACCCCATAAATGCGATGCAACAACAAATCGATATTTTAAAAGGAAGTGTAGCAAATCAAGCCGATTCAGCAAAAATGCAAGTAGCTGCTGTGAGTGCCCAAACTTTGGCCAACACAGTGGATAAGTTTACAGGGGACCCTAAGCAGTTTAAAGACTGGATTAAACAAATAGAGCGACATGCTAGGTCCATGGGTAGTGACGTAAATGAATTGGTATTCATGGCATTACACAGGTCGGGTGGAGTCATAGCAGACTACATCCAGAGAAGACTGACAATTAAACCTGACATTTCTTGGGAATATCTTAGAAAAGAAATGAAAACTAGATTCAGTGACGTTACTGAACCCCAGTATGCCTTGTCAATGTTAAGAACAATCAAACAACAGCAGAATGATAGTGTTCAGATCTATCATGCGAAGTTACTAGATCTGGCAGAGGATGCATTTGAGTCCGACATATTTGCCCCTTCCATTCAGAAACAATTGGTTAATTTTTTTATCGATGGCTTAAGAGACCCCGCCATCAGAATGCGATTGCTTCGTGTAGAGCCCGCAGACTTAGAGTCCGCCGCAACAAGCGCCATGAAAGAGGAAAATGTCAAAAAGAGATTTGAAATGAGTGGCCATGACTTTAGAGACAAGGAATTCTATCGTCACCAGAATCCCCCTCATGAACAGATGGAAGTCGACCATTATCGACGACCACATGGTCATGGGCGTGGTTTGGGCCATGAAACAGGACAAAAATTTGGAAATTTTGGTAAAGGTCATGGAAGGCCATTTAAGGCCTCAAGCCATGTACATGTCGTAGGTCAGCCGAGGACGGATTATGGCAGAGTGACATGCTACAACTGTAAACAAGTAGGCCATATCGCCCGGAATTGCCGTTTGCCAAAACAGGAAAATATGAAACAGGGAAACTAAAGCGTTCTGTGTTCAAGCCCGGAACATGGAACATTCACAATAAAAGGGTTAAAAGAATAAATAGAGTTCCAAAGAAAAACAAAGTATATGTAGATAAAATAATAGATGAAAGTGTACAGAAAATTAGTAAACAAAGTAACAGCTCTCTCTCGAGTAAACAAAGTGATCGTATGAATAGTAGTAAGATTAAAGGGAAACAGGAAGTAAAAGAGTTAAATGTAAATGGAACACCGATTCCGACTTCCGTAGTTTTGAAAGTAAATAAACAGAGATTAAGAGGTTTGGTGGATACTGGCACGCAGTATAGCCTAATTAGTTACCAGCTGTATAAAAATTTGAAGGATAAACCAAGGCTTGTTAAAAAGTCCTTGTCCTTAAAAGGGGTTGGAGGCACTCTCCTTGATGTCAAAGGAGTGGTCCAACTGAGCTTTCAGATTAAAAACATATGGTTAACTCACGAGTTTTGGGTTGTCGATATTGAACGCAATCTGATCCTCGGTATTGATTGGTTAGCAAAAAATGGAGTTAGAATCTATTATGATTTAGAATGTTTTCGACTTAAGAACGAACTAATTCCATTAGTACCAGATATCCACATATCATCGCTAGTAAGGAGCAAGAATCAGCTTGTAATTAAACCTCAGACATGTACTGTGTGTACAGCGAAAATAGTAGGTGGCAAAAGACTGTATGAAACAGATTTATTAGAAGTAAATCCTATAGAAACAGGATATGTTAGTGAACAGGCAGGATTAATGATAGCAAATACAGTTGTAAACAATAATGACCGAGTAGTGCCGGTCATGATTTGTAATAGCACAGATAAACATTATAAAATAAGACGAGGTTGTGTACTAGCTAGAGTGTCACCTGTAATAGATTCAAGTGTGAAGACTGTCAATGAAGTAGTGAGAAACAATGTTCCAACTAATAAAATAAACTATGATGAAATACATGCCCCCGCAGATAAGAAAACTGAAGTGGAAATGATAATTAGAAATAACCGAGATTTATTTGCTGCAACAGATGCACAGTTGGGAAGCACTGATGTAGTAAAAATGAGGATAGACACACAGGGTCATGAACCAATCAAACTGAAACCTTATAGGGTTCCTTTAATGAAACGAAAAATAATGGATACTGCCATAGACGAGATGTTAGAAGCAGGTATTATACAGAAATCTAGGTCACCATGGAGCTTTCCATGTTTACTTGTTGGAAAGAAGGATGGCACAAGTAGGTTCTGCGTGGATTATAGGCAATTAAATAAAATAACTAAACCCATTAGTTGGCCTCTTCCAGTGATAGATGACCTTTTGAGTTTATTGACTGGAGCAGTATACTTTTCGGCACTAGATCTGAAGTCCGGATATTGGCAAATTGCTATGGCCCCTGAAGACAAAGAAAAGACAGCGTTTACCTGCCACAGAGGTTTATTTGAGCATAATGTGATGGGATTCGGATTGCAAAATGCGCCCTCAATATTTCAGGAATTGATGTCTGTAGTCCTGCAGGACTGTGAGGACTTCGCTTTAGCATATTTAGATGACATATTGATCTTCTCAAAGACTGAACAAGATCATCTTGAACACCTGGAAAAGGTGTTTCAGAAATTAAGAAAGCATAATTTAAAATTGAAATTGAAGAAGTGCTTCTTCTTTCAAAGGGAAACAAATTATTTGGGTTTTGTGGTGAATGAACATGGAATTAAACCGGATATGCAAAAAGTTGAAATAATTAGGTCACTAGAACCCCCAACTACCGTAAAGGGAGTACGGAGCTTTCTGGGAATGACAAGTTATTATAGAAGGTTTCTACCAAACTTTAGTGAGATTGCAAAACCGCTAATTGATTTGACACGAAAATATGCAAAATATAAGTGGACAGAAGAGTGTCAAAGAGCTTTTGAATATTTAAAAGAAAGTTTAACGGTAATACCATGCTTGGGATACCCTGATTTGAATAAAGAATATATATTATATACTGACGCTAGTAACACCTGTATAGGTGCTTGTCTTACCCAGCCTTGTGAGGTAAACCAAGAAGAGGTTCTGTATGGAGTCAAAAATGAGAAACCAATTTATTTTCTGTCCCACAAGTTAAGTGACACCCAGTGTCGGTGGTCGACCATTGAGAAAGAGTGTTATGCAATCCATTATTCACTGCAGAAATTAAATCATTACTTAAATGGAGCAAAATTTACAATCAAGACTGACCATCAGCCTTTGAAATATGTGCTTAGCTCGCCGATGAATAATAGGAAAATTCAGACTTGGGCATTGAACATAACAGGGTATAATTGTAAAATCGAATATATAAAAGGGACCGAAAATACCTGTGCAGATTTGTTATCTCGGTTACCACATAAATTAGAAAATTCAGAGAACCCTACTGAAGATCTAGATGTAGATATTTCCGATAAAACCTATGAGATAGGAGTCTTAAATACAAATAACTTTAGACCCCAAAATTTTGTGGAGTGTGAGATTGAATCACAAGACCCTGAGCCACCGGAAGTGGTAACTATTGAACCATTTGACATGACAGTTGAACAACAAAAAGATGATGAAATTAAAGAAATAATTAAGTTATATGAAAGCAACAACCCACCACCAGCTGTTAGTAGTAGAAATATAATGATAAAAGGAATTCTTTATTACATCAGTAATTCAAATGATGATCCCACATTGAGAATGTATATTCCAGAACACCTGAAATCGGAAGTGTTAAAACAATATCATGATGATGCTGGTCATTTAGGCATAGATAAAATATTTGCATCTTTGGTGCGCAAATATTATTGGAAAAATTTGTATAAGGATATTTATAAATATTGTGAACATTGTATTACTTGTAAGGCTAGAAATTTACAAAAGGTTAAGCCACCATTGCAATTAACAGACATTCCACCTTACCCATTTGCAAAAATAGGTTTAGATGTCAGCGGACCATACCCTACAACGCTGAGTGGAAATAAATACATAGTCAGTTTTATAGATATCTATAGTGGATGGCCTGAAAGCTTTGCCACCCCTGATAAAAAGGCAGACACGATAGCCCAATTGTTATTAGAGGAAATATTCCCGAGATTTGGTGCACCCTTACAAATATTGACCGATAATGGCACTGAGAATGTAAATCACATCATACAGGAAGTGTTGATAAAATTAAATGTAAGTCACGCTGTGACGTCATTTTATCACCCTCAGTCAAACGCTAAGGTCGAAAGGTTCCACAGGACGCTACATGACGTATTGGCAAAGTTGAGTCAAGATCAATTACAAACTTGGGACTTGCACTTAAATCAAACATTGGCCGCTATTAGGTTTCACCCAAATGAATCAACCAAATATTCCCCCTTTTATTTGTTGTATAATAGGGATGTTGTCCTACCATTGGATAATTTATTACAACCACATCGTAAATATTTGGGAGAAGAATTTCATAAGGTGGCACTTCAAGAACAACATCGAGCTTTTCGACTGGTACATCAAAATTTGAAAAAAGCGAAAAATAAACAAAAGAAATATGCCGATAAAAATAGCAAGGAAATTAACTATGAAGTTGGTGACCCAGTTTATTATAAAGATAATCAGAGGCACAGTAAATTACAAAATAAATGGAAACCATACTACAGAATTATTGAGAAAACTGGGCCAGTTAGTTTCAGACTCAGGGATCAGTTAACTGGCAAAACTACTAAATGTCATGCTGAAAACATCAGAAAAGCAAATTTAGATTGGGAAATCCCCAAAAAGGGTGCGTTAAATCAGGCATTACGACAGCAAAGATATGTCGTGCCCCCAGAAGGCAGTGAATCTGATTCGGCTACAGATTCAGAGGATATTCCCTTAAACAGAATAGCTCGCAGATACAGGCATGCAAGAGAAAATTCATCATCAGAAGATGATATCCCCTTGACAGAATTGCGTGAGCGAATACGCGAAAATCAGTTAAAAAATAAGGAAATGGAGGTCGAAGAGTTAACCTCTGAAGGTATGAGTATGGACAGTTCTTCTGATAACGACAATCAAATAAGTGAAATAGAACAACCAGAAATGGATCAAAGTAAAGAATCAAATGACAATTTAGAAATTAATCTAAGTGCTAAAATGAGTACAGGTGACAATAAAAATGAAAATCAATCTATTACTCTAGCTGAGATAATTAAAGGTAAAAGTCAATCTAATACTCCAAATGAGATAACTAAGAGACAAAGTGTGGAGGAAGGTGAACCAGAGAAAATCAATAGGATTGCAATTATAAATGCTGTCCTTGGAGCACTACGATCGATTGTGTAAGTTGCTGAATTGTGGAAGAAGACTAGGCTTCCACGAGTAAACATAACTCCTTAAAGGTAAATAAAATACTGCATGATACTGACATGTCACTGATAATCAACAGTGGGAGATTTTGTTTACTTGATGAATGTGGGTGTATAACTAAACGATAATTTAACCCTGTGTTAAAAACGTTGTAGTAAATTGTAGGATAATTTACTAATTAGTGTTGGTAAGGTTTAGGGCCCTATTAAACTGCACCAAACACGGACGCATGCAAGCAAGTGGAGAATCAGAAGTTAAAAGAATTAAGTATTAGAAGTTTGAGAGAATTAAATACATTCATCAGTGTTAAGTGAAGTAGAGTAGAAGTAATACAGTTCAAATAGAAATAGTAGTAAAATTCAGCCGCCAATCGAAATAGAGATAGAAAATAGTGGAATGGGAACTGAAGGAAAACTTTCTTTCTCTCATTACAGGAGAAAGATGATGTTTCAACTCATAATAATAGTCCTGATAACGGCGTTGGCAAGCAGTAACGAAACTAAATCTAGGGATTTTATAGTGAAACATAACGTGATTTTCCACAAGGAAAAAGAAATTAATTTAGTGAATTCTGACTGGACGATAGGGTTCTATATCGACTTAGAACTTTTTGAGACATATTTACAGCATGTAGGTAGGAGCATAGAGGGTGTAAGGAAAGTATTTCACGAAGTTCCAGGCAACATTAAAGATATAACTAAATTATGGACTACGCCAGCCCCAGTAGTAGGAACCACCCAAAAGCAGATTTCCGGGATAAATCATGGTAGGTGGGCCAAACAATTATTACATTCAGGATTTGATGACTTGTTTCAGGGACTAGTTCGGGATATAAATTCTGTGATGCAAAAGTATGAGTTGGTACTCAAACAGTTTGATGGTTACAAACGATTGCACCACAGAGACAGACGAGCTTTATTGCCATTTATAGGCAACGCCCTGTCGTTTCTATTTGGCACTGCTAGTTCCTCAGACTTGGACACAATAAACCATAATATTGGCATTCTTTCAAAGAATCAACGAACCCTACAACATCTGGTTAAAAAAGGTTTTACCATAATGAATGTTACACGTAAACAGGTACAACAGAACAGACACTCAATTAGTCACATAATAACATCATTAAGGACCCTGTCTGCCCGGATAACTGACATTTACAAGGCCGTGTCCATGCGACTCGCTTTCTTGGAATTTTATACACAGTTATATCATAAATTACAGCTATTAGTTCATGAGGTCGATCAAATGACTAATCAAGCAAGATTTTACATTGAACATCTACACACACAATTTAACTCGTTGATAGCACGACAGTTAGCGCCTAGTGTGATTGAAGCAAAAACGCTACACAATGTTTTAGTAGATTTAAAAACGCACCTACCTGCTCATTTAAAGTTGCCCTTCGATGAGACAACGGAATTGTGGAAATATTACAAGTACTTGTCCAGTAGTGCCGTGTTTGAGAATCAGCGGTTGATTATTGTAGTGAAACTACCACTAGTAGATGTCCGTAAGACATTTGAGCTATACAAGATATATTCCTTGCCTTATCCTTTGGTTAATGCAACTATGAAATTAAATCCACAATTTAAATCCCTAACAGCACAACATAAACTGGAAACCGAGTATTTGACAATAAATAAGAAACGCACACACATAGCTCACTTAACTAATGCACACACCTGTCTGAGTAATACTTTGGAATTTTGTTCCTTGGATGGCGTCATACACACAGTACGACCTGAAGCTTACTGCAGTCAGGCTTTGTTTCTGGGAAATGAAAAATCAATACAGTTAGCTTGTTCAGTGGAAGTGAAAATTAATACAATCTTGCCCAGTGCAATACAAATTGCCCATGGTGTATGGTTTGTTAGTACACGTGACCCTTTGCCTTTTGCTGTCTCATGTGCTAATACTACCAACACACGTACCTTCACTATTGACCCACCTATTGGCATGTTACAATTACCCCCAAAATGTTCTGCTACTAGTGCCACCATTCAAATGATAGCATATTTACATGGGAATACCAAAGAATTTTATGATGCCATGGAAACGAAATTATTAATTAATCATAACACCACAAACTTCCGCTTATGGTCCCCATTGTTTACGAAATTTCCGACTTTGACAAATGTAGTTTTTCCCAGACAGCTTAAGGACGTCGATCCAATTCCAATAGAATCATTTATTGATCAACTTGAACACCTTGATACGATATCGGAGACGGATGCGAAATCCTGGTTAAAACCTTGGGGTTACGGTATCTCCTCTACGGTATTTGCCCTAATAGTAATAGGATGTGTTGCATATTGTTGCTGTAGAAAACAGCTCTGTTTAAAGCTGCGTATTTGGCACGGGAGGCGTGAAGCCGCTCGTATCCGAAAACGCAGGCCGGCGATGATTCGGCGTTTACTGCAAGAAACACAAATTAACAAAGACCGCCAACTTGAGGCTATTCAGCAATTGAGTGAATTGCGCAAAATAGTTCGTACAGGACCAGGTTCCGACCCTATGCGGAACACAGACCCAAATGAGTACTTGACAGCGACAGCAGCTTGTCCAACGAAACCAGAAGAGATTGAAATGGAAGAATTATCACCTGAACGTGATGCAGAGACCGGCGAGTTCGTATACGCAGAGCCCCGTGTTCTGTTTGCAACCGGCCCTGAGTACATCACACCAGTTCCGTAGAAAGTGAAGCGAGATGTACATAGACACAATAGACTTTGGTTGACAAAGCAATTCTATAGACATATAGACAATATAATCAGTGTTTTCTGTAATCAACAAAGGTGTTTTATGTATATCGTATATACTAGTCAGAAAGTTGAGTGTGAGTGACCAGACCCGTTAAACCTTTTAGAAAGGTAGTCGGTATATTCGACGTTGTATTAGTAGAATTGGTAGGATTCTAGTCCATGAATCCTTCGCGATGTGACGATACTCCTACGTCACATTGAGGTTGCTGCACAGCAATCCTGGTCACAGAGTAGTACTAAGTTCAAATGGGTTATGTACAGTTGAACCCAGTTTGATGTTGTAGTGGTATTTTACCGTATATATTTTGTCACACCCACTTGACAGACGCCCTCGTTGACACTGTTACTTTCGTTTTCTAGAGTTTTCTTGTTTCCCCAAGAAAACTTTGGTTGGGGGAGTTGTGTAACAGAGTCAACGTGGACTGAGTCATCTGGAAGGGTTAAGCGTGTGTCGCTGAAGCATTTCTGTTTTTATTTTCGAGCCTCAATAAGTGTTAATATTATAAGTGCTAATATATATATAGAGAGATAATAGAGATAGAGGTAATGAGAATTCAGATTTATTCTGATGGAATTGATATTTTAATAATGAAAATGTAAATGAGAATGTACTTGAACAAGCACAATAGGATGTAGTCAATATTCTGCTGAGTCACTGTGATAATGCAAATGTTGGAAATATATTCTAACATACTGCAGAGTCACTATGAGAATGTAAATGAGAATGTAATTGAACAAGCACAATAGGATGTAGTCAATATTCTGCTGAGTCACTGTGATAATGCAAATGTTGGAAATATATTCTAACATACTGCAGAGTCACTATGAGAATGTAATTGAACCTTCGTGACAAAGCACAATAGGATGTAGTCAACATACTGCTGAATCACTGTGATAATGCAAATGTTGGAAATATATTCTAACATACTGCAGAGTCACTATGAGAATGCAATATTCCACAGTAGGTGTGGGCTGGATGTTTGTGATATAAGTCGATGTTCGCCACAAATCCAGCAGTGCTTTTTCCATCCAGCACCCGGTGTGTCCTCCATCTAGAGCACCGCAGTAGCACTTAGACTTTGAGAGTGAGAGAGAGAGAGCACTAAGAGAGGCCAGTTTTCTTTTGTTTAGACTTATTAAAATTATAATCACCATACCAATTTGGAGTTGTCAGTTGACTGAAGTTACAAAGAGCCTGTTCCCAACCCTAAAGCGACGTGCAGCCGTTGGAGAAGGAGATCAGTGGACAGCAGACTGGGCGAGACCACAGGGGAGAGGAGTCCCTCCGTAATCTAGACGATCAAAGAACAGGAGAGAACCGCTACTACTTTGGTAGGGAGCCACGGCCCTATCGAAGGAGGTTTTCAAACGCAGTAACCCTCGCACATCCAGTTGTCTGGTGTCACAACGGCCAGACGCGCTGCCCACCTGAGGTGACCTCACGATCCGTAGTGTTACAATATATACAAAATTTGAAAGTTATAGCTTGGGTGATAACTCCACTCCGCGGGTGATTTAGTTACAATCCACTCTCCACGTACTGTAGGTGGTTGCTAAAACTGAGTGAAATATTGTTTGAACTCATTGTCGCTGTTGGATAGATAGAGAAAAGTGAGAGAACTAGGGAAAAAGAGGAAAAAAAAGAAACAACAAGAAAAGCACAAGTGAAGAAGAAAAAAATTAAAAGAACAAAAAGGAAAAAAAAAATCAAGAAAGGAAAAACAAACAGACTAATGGAAACAAAGACACAGAATAATCTGCAGATGAAACCACTTTGAATGCAGTATTACATGCCAGAAGCGATCACGTGAGTGTGGTCAATGACTCTATTAATGAACAGTACCATCGTAGCTAACAGACAAGAGAATAGTCAAGAGTCCGCGCCTGGACTGTTCTCACCACTCTTCCAGCTCAGAGGACTTAAAAATTAATTTCAACAGGATACTGTTGGTGCGGAGAGACAGTCCAGGGGGTGACTCCGGGCAGTGCGCGGTATACTTCCCCAGGAAGGTTAGTGTCCAAAATGTTATTGTGATGTATTTACTGATGCATATACCCCTGTCGATATACCATAATGAAATGAATCTACATGTATACTGTAACTCAGTGAAAGCGCCCACTTTGTATGATATATTCTTGCACGACTCTGAACACAAGATAGTTGTCAGTGATGCTCAAATGCCCAGACCCATACAGGAGAATAGAAAGATCAAAGGTAAACGGCAAAGTATTAATTGTTAGATTACGTACATCTGTATAGTTTGTACAGTACAGAAGAAAGTGTTCAGTTGTTTCTATGCCACCACACAGACACAGAGGTGAAGTCGAGAGGTGATTATCATACAGATGGGCGTTAACACCGCTACAGTGCAGACGCAACCTACAATGATAAATTTGAGCTGCTCGAGATTTGGCCCCGGCAGAGAATGTGGGCGGACGTTGATTCCCGCCATTTAGGAACCTTCTGAAATTTATGACGGAACAATTTTCCCCAACCGAGGCGGGCAACATTATTCCATTGTTTGGTAACATCTGGAAGAAACGAAGACTGGTACAAACTAGTATGACAAAACGGAACTCGGTGGGTTTTATTTGATCGAGTATTGTGGTGAAGACTGATGGACGAAGTAACTGGCGGTACTTTGTTTGAAAGGTATGGAGGAACAAGATTATGATACATCTTGAAGAATTGAAATAGCTTGTGCTTTCGGCGCCTTTCTAAACTTTTACTGGCACTAGTTGTAGCACCAGTAACATTTCTCGCTGCAGCTACTTGAATTTTTTCTAGATTCGCAGCCTGTGTACTTGAACAGTTGTCCCAAACACAGTCTGCATATTCCAGGAGTGGCCTAATAAATGCGAAGTATATCTTTTCTAAGACCTTGCGATCAAGAGTGAACTTGTGAGCTCTCAACATGTCTATACGAGTCCAAGCCTTGGCGCAGATATGATCAATATGCTCGTTCCAAGTACAGGATTTATTTAGGGTCACACCCAGATGCTTGTAAGTAGTTACTTCGGTAATTCGAGTTCCACTTAGATATAAAGGTGGGTGCGTAGGAGCATTAAGATAGTCTCTGTGTTTTGAGCATTAAACTCAATCAACCATGATTTGGCCCAATGTTCTATCTTGGCCAAATCATGGTTGATTCATGCTGCAGCTTGGTCTGGGTTCTCTACAATGAGATAAAGAGATGTATCATCAGCAAATAGCCGTGTACTACTCTGTAAGTTTTCGGTAATGTCGTTGATGTATATTAAAAATAACAGCGGATCTAGAATGGATCCATGAGGAACTCCGGAAGTTACTGGTCTTCAAGGAGATGCCTCGAAGGCTATCAAAACCCGTTTAGACCTATTCGAAAGGTAAGACTTTAGGAAGGAAAGCAAGTCGCCTGTTATTCCTATCTTTTCAAGCTTGTGCATAAGACCAGTGTGCCAAACCTTATCAAATGCCTTACTCACGTCGCAAAAAACAACTCCAACTTCTTTCCCTTCATCAAGAGCATGGCAGAATTCATCATAGATGTCTGGCAGTTGTAAGACCGTTGAATCACCCGGGGGAAAACCAGATTGGAACTGACTAAGGATATTATTATCGCAAATGAAACGCCATAACCGTTTGAACACATATTTTTCGAATAGTTTCCCAACTCAACTAATCAGCGATATCGGGCGATATTTGGTAACTAAGTTGGGAGGGTTCTTTTTTAAAACTGGCGTCACGTTGGCTTTTTCCATAGGGCTGGGAAATAGTTGTTACTCAGAAGTATGTTAAAAATGACTGTAAGTGGTTCGCACAGAGAGCGACCACATTCCTTTAGTAGTCGGGGCCTTACAAGGTCAGGACCGGATGCTTTTGATGCCTTGATACTCTTGCTTGCTTCAAAGACCTCACTACTGTGTAATATTATTCCGTCGAGGGACTGGTGTGCATGGAAGGGATAATTTAGCAAAGAAGTATTAGTGTCATCCAAGGAAGAAATAGAACAAAAGTATTCGTTCAGGATTTTAGCCTTTTCATGGTTAGTGTAGTATAATTTATTCAAATGGGCGATAGTAGGGATTTCCGATGTATTATTAAAAATAAATGTTTTCAGGGTTTTTCACCACTCAGAAGAGGGTTGTCTCGGGGCAACCTAATTTTGCTTGAACATTTGATGTGTGGGTTGCTTTTGCCTTCCTGACCGATGCTACAACTTCCTTTGGTTTACACTTGTATTTTGCCCAGTCACGAAGTAGGCCTGTGCGCTTTGCTGTCCGGTACAATCGTTTTCTTTGTCTTAGTAACAGCCGTATTTGATTATGCATCCAGTTGGGCTGATTGGTCCTAGAAGTTATGATTTTGTTGGGAATGAAATTAGATGCAGTGTCGAGTAGTTGATCGGTGAATTTAGAAACTAGGGTATCCGAGCATAAAATACCAAGTAGGTTTTCCCAATTTAAATTTTTGTACGCTGTATTAAGCTCCTCGTAATGCCCTTCTGCATACAACCATATGCGTCTCTTAAATTTATGAGATCGGGGTTTTGTGAACTGGACATCGATAGAGAACGGACAGTGATAGCGAGTCATGACAGGTATAATTGGCTCAAGAACTTCGCATCCTACAACTTGGACAGTACTACTGACAGCAAAAAGATCGAGGAGTGTAGCAAATGATTCAGTGAGGCACGTTGGTCCAATCACTAGCTGTCTAAGGTTACAGTAGTTACAAACTTCATGGAAATGACTCCTTGGAGAGCCCTTTTGATTTTCATTGAAGTTACCAGTAATAACTAGGTCAGGGATCAAGGTATCTTTCACTCTATCAATTGAGACTGTAATATAATCCCATGCATCTTGGGAACTATTGGGCGGGCGGTAAAATACCCCGAGCAATAGGGACTTATGATGTTTCGTGAACACTTCGACCCATAGACATTCGATTCCATTCACCACAAGATCGCTTCTCAAACAAGCTTGTCTGGCTAGGGACGAGTGTACATTTTATATAAATAAACATTTGAATAAAGATTTAACAGCCCTTTTAAGGGCTTGATGGTGTGTGTCTGTGAGAGGGTGTTTGTTTTTTTTTGGGGGGGGGGGTGGAGGAGGTCATTTGGAATTCCCGAAGGATAATCAGATACTTCATAATCACATACGGCATCCTATCTCCCAGAAGGCTTGATGGATGACTCCCGGTTTATCAAAACTAAACTGTTGGAGCTTTCTCCACTCCTTTTTGTAACCGCTATGGTCTTATACCGGGGCTGCTACCAAACCGGCGTTGCTGTTTGGTTTTTATCTCTTCTTCCTTAAATTTGCCATCGCACAACATTACATTCTGGCTCGCCACCATGGTGGGACTCTACCATCGCCGAGCTGGAAACGAATAGAGCCCACTCTCTAATAGTTTTAATGGCGTTGAGGGATTGAGTATTGACAATCTAACACTCCAACGTAAACTGCCGGGAATTCTAACCGCGAGCATACCCCCTCAGACTCCATTTGAGGCAATAGGAAAGCTAGGTCTGTGTGATCCAAGTGAAATAAAATAAGGTCGCAAGGGATTTGTAAATCCCACACAGTCCCTGCGCGCCTTCGGCGCGCTAAAAGCTTTCATTCATTCATTAAGCGCCAAGTATGTCCAACTACCTATTTTACGTTTTAGTTGAATTATTGAAAAGAAAAGTTTATATATATTTTTTATATAATTATTTAAGGAATGATCGTTTCTTTTTGTCTATTTCTTGAGTTATGAACCCCAAAAAACAAAGTCCAAACTGTGTAAATGGGCGTAGCCCATTTACACAGTTTGGACTTTGTTTTTTGGGGTTCATAACTCAAGAAATAGACAAAAAGAAACGATCATTCCTTATAATTAAACGTTCGCGACCCAAATAAATAAATAGTGTTAGTTGTCCTCTACTTCAGCGAACAAAGACTTAAAAACTAAAACTGGTAGACATATTATTTTTCTGGCATAAAAGAGGGCGCATATTATTGAAATGCAGGTAGCAACTGACACACTTTCCAAGTCAAATGCACTTATGTCATTAAATTTTTTATTGACCAATGAATTACGTAATGCAAAGAAAACGTCATAAGAGCCACGCCTCCCTCAAATTTCAGTCAACTGTTCACTTCACGTAAAAGTTACGTTCCGTGGTAGGTGGAAGTAGGTCATCAGTATTACATTGTATTTTGGTTTTGACCGTTTCCCGAGAACTGAAAAACACAGTTTGTAAAAGTGGAGTTAGATTTAAAGCCAGATGACATGAAATTAGTTGAATTCAGGAAGTGTTCATTCATTGGAATTGGAAACTCAAAACTGCCGTATTCGTCGTGACCAGCCATTGTTTACAATCGATTTGGGTAAAACGATGAACGCAGACGATCACCCAGTGTGCGTAAAATTTGAAATGTCAAATAAATACAGCTGTGAAGAAAAAGAAAAATTGACCCACTACGGTCATTTAAAAATTTTTATAAATAATTTCATGGTGATAAATTAGTAATATAAATTCATTTTTATTTTTTTTTTTTAATTATATCTTTAATGATTTAAGTACAGAAATTAAGATTTTGATAATACGACAAAATTCAGATTTTACAGTTTTTGAATACGATAACCATGGGGAACGGATATTGTTGGTAAAAGAGGAAATTTTTTAATTTGCCAAAAAGTTGACGGAGCGACCAGGTCTGGGTTCAGTATCGAGAGTGAGACCCATTACTGTTAATTACAGCTTGACAAAGCCTTATTATGCACCCAATCAGGTTCCTGGTGGTCCTTTGTGAGATGTTGTTCCATTCTTGGACCCGCATGGCAACAAGCTCCTGAACACTTCTTGGCTTGACTGGACGGGCTGAAATTGCAAGCTACAACTCATTCCAGACATGTTCGATTGCATTGAGGTCAGGGGAACTTGCTGGCCAATCCATACGCTCAATCCCCTCCCTCTATCGGTACTCTCCGACGGCATGGGCAACACGAGGACGGGCATTATCGTCCATCAGAACGATAATACCCGTCCTCGTGTTGCCCCAAAACTGAATCTATCACCTACATACAATCTGACGTGGACATCCAGGATCTCTTCAATATACGGCTGTGCAGTCAATGTACCACGTTCAAGGACACAGAGCTCTGTACGTCCATCCCTGCTGATTCCGCCCCAGTCCATGATTGGCCCTCCAACACAGCGGTCATTCTCAGCAACGTTGGCTGCATGGAATCGCTCTCCTGGTCATCCCCATACCCTAGAACGCCTCTCCGTGTGGTCTAGGCAGAACCTTGATGCATCTGTAAAAAGGACAGCTCGCCAATCTTCTTGGGTCCATCCAACGTGGTCCATGGCCCATTCATATCTTGCCTGGCTGTGGCTCTGGGACAGCGGAATGCGATTACATGGTCTTCTCGATCGGAGATCACATCCGTGCAACCTTGCCCAGATAGTCTGCGCCGAAACATTAACCCGGATGCATTTTGAAGGTCACGGCGAAGCTGGGTTGCTGTTGCACTGTTCCTATGGGCCTGAATGATAAAAAAACCGATCTTCAGCTGCAGATGTTGCCCTGTCTTTGCCACCACCATGCCGTATTACTGGTGCGCCATACTGCTGAAATCTTGCCCAGGCTCTGGTGATCACCGTATGGCGCACACCAAGGGCTTCACCAACCTGACGATGGGTACCCCCTTGCTCTACTATCCCTACAGCCCGCCACATTTCTGCTTCAGACAATTGTCTTCTTACATTTGCATTTGACATATTCAATCGTTAAATCACAAGAGTTTGTGTTGAAATGAAGACTGAATATCCTACACATGTCATGTAAATGTAGACCTCATTTCCTACGGTGTGCCTATTTCTGTAATACAAGATTATGTGAATTGTACTGTAAACCATTTTGCATACCGTGGATAAAGAATTATCTATCTATCTACAGTACACGAAAACATCATGAAATTCAAGGGGTACATGCGTTCCACGACTGCCACGAAAAGTCTGCCTATCAAGAGAGCTAATGAAAACACAAGGGGCCATCTCAATACATTCCTCAATCATATCCACCAAAAATATCGCAAATATGTCACAAGCAAATTTCACAATGATGTGTCAAATATTTGGTGCTTAGCAAACTTTGAGTAGTATATAATAATAACACTTTGGCCGGTCGCTGATTTGTCGCAGTTCTCGGGTGAGAATGCCTTGGTTACCCCTGTGTTCCCAACTGCCTCCCTATTCCCACGTTTCTTCTCTCCTCCCAACACTCGGAGACAAACTGCTCCCACTAACCACATGTCCTTCATTCTCCCATCCCACTTCCCCATTATACTCCCAGTGAATCTTATTCTTTTAGACTGGTATTTTGGGCATTTTAGAAGAAAGTGTTCCAGGGTCTCCACCACGCCCAAATTACACATCTGGCACGCCTTTTCACAGTTTTTCCTAATTTTTTCCATCAGCTCCAGGGACCGCGACCTCGGCTTGAACAACAGTGACCCCAAAGGTTCCACCAAGGTACTCTTCAAAACCAGGCTTCTCTTTATCACGCAGGCCACTCAAAGATCTCTTTGATTTGACCCCTTCTCGCCCATTAAGGTTACAATCCTCCGTTTCCCTTTCTCTAACGATTTTTTTTACCCTGGTTTGCCCCAACGTCTAGGTCCGAGATCTCCAATGAGTAGTTCCCTACTTGGACCACTCATCCTGTCTTGATATTTGAGCTGAAAATTCGCAGGAACATTACTTTACACCATCGGCTGTCGGGGAGATTTACCAAATAATTAAGATAACCGAGTTTCAACAGGTCTATCCTGTCCTTGATCCTCATCCACCCAAGCTCATCCCTGATTGCTTCTAGTGCTGCGGCATTACTCGACCCCGTTATCCATCGGCCTGCGTCGTTCTGCGAGATTTCCAAGCTCTTTACAGCCGTCTGGTTTAGGGGTACCACCTCCGTTCCATATGTTATACTTGACAGACCCACCATTTTCCCAAATGGTTTTCCCCACAAAAACCTTATTGAAACGGTTTCTCCCTATAAATTTCATTTGGTTAAGGATTCACCTCCCCTTCAGAATAAATTTATTTGTGTGGTTTCGGTAGATGCCTCTTCCTGTGATTTTTATATTTACCCCAGATACTCATAGTCATTAGTCACCTGTCTCTCCCACACTATGAAGTTTGCTGCTATCTTCCGGAATACAGAATTCCCCCACTCTCCACCTTTGAGTGGGGCCCACTTTGCGGCCCACGGGTATAACTTTGCTGTTGCTTTCATTAAGTTCGAGTCTCCATTTGCTACCATATTTCCCAACAATTCCCAGCATTTTCGCTAGCCCCTCTTCGCTTTCCATATCGTCTGCAAACATAGCCCTGTGACCTTCAAGTCCCCAACTGCTATCCCCTCGTCGCTATGCAGGAGTTCATCTCCTAAACCTTTGATGTACAATCCAACAAGAATTGGCGAAAGGATGCACCCCTGTTTTAGGCCTATCTCCATGGGCACACGTTTTGTTGTAATGTTTCCCAGGCTAAGTTCGCTCTGTACATCTTTATATAATGCTTTCATAATCCCAACAAACTCGCCCTCCAAGCCCAGAGCCTCCAGCTTGCGCCACATACCCTCCCTCCATACTCTATCGTATGCCTTTTTAAGATCCAAAGAGGCCATAAACATATTTTTCTTTTTTGCTTTCACGGATTCTATCATTTGGGATATCGTGAAAAGGTGGTCAGTGACTCTCCTTCCCTTCCTGAAGCCATTCTGGATCTCTCCCAAAAAACCCTTCTCCTCAATCACCTCCTCTGATCTCCCATACAGGACTTTACAGAAAACTTTTCCAATGTTGCTACTGACAGAGATCCCTCGATAATTACCCAAAAAACGTTTTTTTTCCTCTTTTTGTGAATAGATGTCACTTTGCTTTCTCTCCACTCATTTGGGACCTCTTGTTTTTCTATGGCTAAATTGAATAGGGCAGTTAGGCTTTCCAAGAGTTTCTCTCCCCCTTTTTGATAAACTCTTTAAGAATTTTGTCCACCCTCCCGCTTTTCCATTCCTTAATTTTGAGATCACCTTTCGCACCTCGTCAGTTTTAATTTCGCTGCACACGAAGTTCGATAGATTTTCCTCGACCTGGTTCGGACACTCCGGTGGGTTCCCCATGCCCCATCGCTTATCGTTTACCTTTTCCCAGTGCTTGACTAGTTCTAATGCGATTTTATCTTGCTCGTCTGTAACTCTGTCATCTACTTTAATACTCTGTGGGTTACTTCCTTTGTTACGTTTATTCACCCATTTCCAAAATACATTCGAACTCGATCCCCTGCCATTCTTATCGTCCTAATAAGACTGTCATTTCACACTCTCCGATTATCGTCTTTAATCTTATTTACTTTATTTAGTGATTGTTGGTTTGCTACTTTTGCTACCATGGCCTCGTTGCTTTCCGCTCCCTTAAGATTTCTACTTCCCCTGTATGCTGAACATTTAGCTTTTCTAACCTTTATGGCCATTTTCAGTTCTTCGTTCACTCTGTACCCAAGTTCCCGTGTTGGCACCCTAATCTTTCCTACACTTTCCTTCCCTGCCTCCACTAGGCTCGCAACTATGGCATCGGCCATCTTCTGGACACTGCCCCCCTTGTGTACGGTTGCAAGCTTTGGTTTCAACTTTGCCCAGTCAGCATCCTTTTTGAGTTCCCAGATCTCCTTGAAGCTTCCTTTCCTTTTCTCTAGGTTGTTGGCCCTCATCGTCACTGTAATCAAGTTGTGATCATTATCCAACTCCATTTTTAATAATAATAATAATAATAATAATAATAACAGAAATGATAAAAACAATAGTAATTCGTCCCCTGAGTTCCAATGTGTTCTATGTGCCACAAGGCACATAGAACACATTGGAACTCAGGGGACGAATTGTTGTCATCATCATTACCACCATCACCACCACTACTATTATCAATAATAATAACACTTCGGCCGGCCGCTGATTTGTCGCGGTTCTCGCATGAGAAGGCCTTGGTTACCCATGTTCTACCAACTGCCTCCCTATTCCCGCACTTCTTCTCTCCTCCTGGACACTACCCCCCTTGTGTACGGCTGCAAGCTTTGGTTTCAGTTTTTCTTCCAACTTCGCCCAGTCAGCATCCTTTTTGAGTTCCCAAATCTCCTTGAAGCTTCCTTTGCTTTTCTCTAGGTTTTTGGCCCTGGTCGTCACTGTAATCAAGTTGTGATCACTATCCACCTCCATTTTACCCTCACCATCCACTTCTACCCCTATCACCTCCCTTCTTAAATTAATATCTGTGAGAATATAGTCGATCATTGATTTTCTGTCGTTCCTCTCCCAGGTCCATTTCCCCTTACACCTCGCGTCCCTGTTCAGAATCTTCAGACCAAGCTCATTTGTGAAGTTCAACAGCTTCCTTTCATTCCTGTTGACTTTTTTGTCCTCGCCCTCTATGCCTTCTTCCTTATCACCTGTGTGCCATTCAATCATCAGTTCGATGGGAGCTGTAGAAGGACGTAAGTGACTTGTCTCTTGAGCTTTAGAGTCAAACTGTGCGCTTCTAATTTGTTAGAGGAAAAAAAATACATGTGAAGGCGAGAGTACTTCTGTTGTTAGTATGCTACAGGTTTGACGTTAAATTTGCAAACATATGTGATGTTTGGAGAAGTAATTTAGAAAACACTTCCCTAGAATTCGTGTACTGTCACCTTGCATAAAAACTGTTAATCAGTGTTAGCCTCAACAGTGAAAAAGGAACAAAGGTTAGGTGTGAAAATCTGTAACAGACAATACATACTCCACGCACAGAGAGTTATCCATGTAGTGAGAATCTGAACGAAATTTCAATCAGGTGCATGAATGGTTGTGTTTACGTCTGCAACATTGGACAATTGGTGTGGATAGAAAAATAAACAGTTCGTACTAAAATACAAAGTTTAAAATAAGTTAAAATTCAGAAAATAATCCACAAAATATGGGAAGGAGTAAGAACAAGAAGGAGGACAAAAAGGATGACAAGAAGGATAACAAAAAGTATGAACTTAAAAGACCTCGGACGCAAAAATCATCAACCAGTAGCGACGAGACGTCTACGCCGGATCGAAAACGGCAGACGACACTTCTTGACTTTGAACAAAAAGAACAAAAAGACAAAATTAAAGGCAGAAATGAAGACGTTGATGTTAGTGACCTGGGTGCAGAAGATACTCTAGAACATAAGCTCCATGACATACTTCAAGACATTGGAGAAGAGAAGGAGAAAGAGGCCAGATCGGTCGGTAAAAATTCTGATGAATCGTTAAGTGTTCCGGGTGATATGAAGGAAATAAACGATAAATTAAATACAACCAGTGTTTCGTCTGATATAAAGAAAATAAACGGTAAATTAAATACAGTTGTGGACAAAATGAAAGAGTTAATAACGAGAGGGGAATTCGGAAGTCACCCGTCAGAATTATACCGAGCCCCCCCCCCCCCCCCCCCCTCCGTTTTCTAGTTCTATGATATTGGACCTTAGTGCTGAGTATATCGAGTCATTCCATTCGGGTTTGCTTCTCTCCACCGCACAGTACACAGTCCCAAGGGCAAAACTTTTGTTTCTTAGACTGATCTTCACCCATCCAATTTCTTTCGATACTTCAGCCAAGGTGCTGACATCTTCCGGGTCTGTGATCAGCGACGGTTTTAAATCCTCTTCAATGTACATGCCTATCCCTCCCCTTTTTCTGGCCTTCCGTTCGCCCTACACCTATTCACACGCACCCCCTTACTTGGTCTACCCGTTCAACATGTCTTACCCACGTCTCGCTTAGGCCCATGACATCAAGGTCCTTTGCCGCAATCAGTGTCGCAAATTCACTTACTTTCCGGTGGAGAACCTGGATGTTGCTATAATCCACTTTCAGGGTACCGAGATTCATTGGCTTTTGCCTACTGGTTTCGTTGTTTTCTGGTGCTAGCCTTAGTAAACTTATTCTGTCTCCCTCGCTCTAGTTCTCCCACCTGTGTCCACTCTTGTTATATTTGCCTCTGGCCTGCCGCCCCGCTTCTCTCCAAAAAGGCTCCGCTACCCGTAGAATTTTATCCCCCAATACCCGTTTCCCCATCCTGCTAAGATGCAGCCCGTCACGCCAGTACATGCTCGCGTTGCCCAAAACGTGTCCCAATGGTCGACAAAGGGTATCCCCAGGTCAACACTGTAGTCCCCCAACTCCTCATTCAGCGCCAAAGTCCTTGAGTTCTGTTCGTCCCCACCTCCAAGCACAGGAAGGACCCCGGATACAACTACTCTTGCATTCCTACTTAGCAGTTTGCTGACTAAACCTCTATACGACTCCACCAAACTTACTGACCATCGAGAATTTACCATTCATGTTTACAAAATTAATCGTCGCCTGAGTGCTACAGTGTCGTATGTCCCACAGGGGACATACGACATTGTTGCACTCACGCGACGAAATATTTATAGGACCTAAAGACCGAAATCAGAAAAATACCAAACACACGAAAAAAGGCAACTAAAGTAAATAAAAGTAAACTCGGGAAAACCTATCACCTAAACTTCCTTATATATGCCCTCTTTGTGGATGTCTCCATCATTCGAATCTGTCTTACTCTCAGAATTACCAACATGCACAAATGGGGATAGACGCCTTCGACAAATGTCCTAAAGTATTCCATCAGCTTTACTCTATCCACGCTTTTATAAAGAGCAAGATGGTTCCACTTGTATATGGACTTCTTCCAGATAAGAGTAAGGCAACGTTCCAACGATTCTTCCAACTTACAAAACGACGTTCACAGGAGATCGGTACAAACCTATCCCCGACACACTGGTTCACGGATTATGAACCTGCCACACAGAAGGCCATCAGAGAAATATTTCCTTCAACAATTCTGAAGGGATGTTTATTCCATTATACCCAGTGTGTCTGGAGAAAGGCCAATGATGTTGGGTTGAAAACAGAATACCAACAGAACCCTGCTGTTCATCAGCTAATTCGTCGTGCCATAGGACTGCCTTTCATCCCAACTGACTAAATCAGCGATGCATGACCAAAGTGTTATTATGGTTTTCTGCTCTTGAGGCCTGGGATGAGGCGCTTGTGCAAGAAGATCGTCCAGTTGACCCACGCATATCTTTGGGGGTCTTTGGTGGCCTGCGTGATAAAGAGAAGCCTGTTTTTTGAAGAGTACCTTGATGGCACCTTCGGCTGGATCGCTGTTGTTGAAGCTGAGGTCATGATCCCTGGAGCTGAGGGGAAAAATGGGAAAAATAGTGAAAAGGAGTGCCAGATGTGTAATTTGGGCGTGGTGGAGACCCTGGAACACTTTCTTCTAGAAAGCCCAAAATACCAGTCTAAAAGAATAAGATTCACTGGGAGTATAATGGGGAAGTGGGATGGGAGAATGAAGGACATGTGGTTAGTGGGAGACTCAAAGGAGAGGGTTAATATGCTAATCGGAGAGATTGGGAAGAATGGGGCAAGAGATGTCATCAAGCATTTCGTCTCCGAGTGTTGGGAGGAGAGAAAAAGCGTGGGAATAGGGAGGCAGTTGGGAGTACAGGGGTAACCAAGGCCTTCTCATCCGAGAACAGCGACAAATCAGCAGCCGCTAAAGTGTTATTATTATTATTATTATTATTATTATTATTATTATTATTATTATTATTATTATTATTATTATTATTATTATTATTATTATAACAAAGTTTACAGACTATGTTACCACGTATTGGGTAGAAGGGAGCCATGGTAGACATCTATGGAATCATCATGACACAGTAGTTGGTGGAAAGTGAGAGTTCTAGGACACTTTTTCAAAAAACTGTACACGTACACGTACATGTACGTGTACCCCCATAGGGATTCAGTGTT
This sequence comes from Pictodentalium vernedei, assembly GCA_031216915.1. Taxonomy (NCBI): domain Eukaryota; kingdom Metazoa; phylum Mollusca; class Scaphopoda; order Dentaliida; family Dentaliidae; genus Pictodentalium; species Pictodentalium vernedei. Next base: position 472,638,075 of record CM062292.1, on the reverse strand, counting down.
AAATCGTGTACAGAGTGTAAAAAACGTTGTTTGTACACAATGTCCCAGAACTCTCGCAAGCAGTTATAGCGTCTCAGACCGTTCAAACAGCTTTTGGCGAACGAGTGCAATTCTGTGAATTCGCGCAGAAGGGAAAAATGTATGAAATTCGAAGAAACGTAAACCTAAAAAAATCTTCTCGACATTCCCATCGCAGGTCAGACCTAGGATCGATCGTTGGCAAATGCCGACAAATGCCGGCAAAAAAACGCTTTGAGAGTTCTAGGGCAGCATAAAAAATGCTTTTTGAGAGTTCTGAGACACCGACGTTCGCGATCGCGTTTCAGACGGTCGAGGATGCGATCCGATCTGTAAAAAACGATTGAGAGTTCTAGGACAGGAAAAATTGATCTCAAAACCTTTTCTCCACGTTCACCAACGGTTTAAAATGTGTGTAAAGTGTAGTTACCCATCGAGGATTTTTTTTTCCAAACTAGTGCGGATTTCTGGGATGGGGACAAAAAACAAATGAAAAATCGTGAGGGTATCGTGACATTCGTTGTCACCTGATCGTTTAATAACGTGGATATAATGGCTAGAGCAATGGAAACCAAAAATCAAAAGCTTGAAGAGCTTGAAATAAGTAATCACCCAAACACTTCACGTTCCTAACGCTAATTAACCAATCAGATTGCTTGATTCTCATAACCTGGACTTAATCATACAAAGTTATCTCCCCTCGTCGTGGTGGTGGGGGTCACACCCATCAGAAAATCGAAAGTTTCGAGAAGGTGGTCACGTGACCTATCAAATTGAAGGTCTCTACGAGTGGATTAAGAAGATCGTAATTTTAACCCTGGTCGTGGGGTGGGGTCACGACCAGAGACGAAAAACGTCGTCTTTTTTGCAAATCCAGGCATGTGAGGTATTAATATGAAGGGCTGGATGAATACATTACAAAAATGACGTTTTTTATTTTATGTGGGGGTGGGGTCACGCCCATAAAAATCGAAAGTTTCGAGAAGGTGGTCACGTGACCTATCAAATTGAAGGTCTCGACTAGTGGATTAAGAAGATCGTAATTTTAACCCTCATCGTGGGGTGGGGTCACGACCAGAGTCGAAAAACGTCTTCTTTTTTACAAATCCAGGCATGTGAGGTATTAATATGAAGGGCTCGATGAATACATTACAGAAATTACGTTTTTCATTTTATGTGGGGGTGTGGGTCACACCCATCAGAAAATCGAAAGTTTAACCATCAAACTATTCGTGTGATAACCAGTTACTCTACATTCATAATTTAGCGAAGTTCAACCCATCGAACCCTGGTGGCATCTTCCATGTCAGTTCAATGACAGCAATTGGAAGAGTTCATATCCATTATTTGGGTGTAGACTAATTAATATTTTCAACGTTAATTACTCGAAAAACGCGGGAAACAGCACACCCAACTTTATAAATATTCTCTACAGATATCAACGAAGTCTCCCAACACAAACATCTTGGAATAACGTTAATTACTCGAAAAACACGGGAAACAGCACACCCAACTTTATAAATATTCTCTACAGATATCAACGAAGTCTCCCAACACAAACATCTTGGAATAACGTTAATTACTCGAAAAACACGGGAAACAGCACACCCAACTTTATAAATGTTCTCTACAGATATCAACGAAGTCTCCCAACATAAACATCTTGGAATAACGTTAATTACTCGAAAAACGCGGGAAACAGCACACCCAACTTTATAAATATTCTCTACAGATATCAACGAAGTCTCCCAACATAAACATCTTGGAATAACGTTAATTACTCGAAAAACACGGGAAACAGCACAACCAACTTTATAAATATTCTCTACAGATATCAACGAAGTCTCCCAACACAAACATCTTGGAATAACGTTAATTACTCGAAAAACACGGGAAACAACACACCCAACTTTATAAATATTCTCTACAGATATCAACGAAGTCTCCCAACATAAACATCTTGGAATAACGTTAATTACTCGAAAAACACGGGAAACAGCACAACCAACTTTATAAATATTCTCTACAGATATCAACGAAGTCTCCCAACATAAACATCTTGGAATAACGTTAATTACTCGAAAAACACGGGAAACAGCACAACCAACTTTATAAATATTCTCTACAGATATCAACGAAGTCTCCCAACACAAACATCTTGGAATAACGTTAATTACTCGAAAAACACGGGAAACAGCACAACCAACTTTATAAATATTCTCTACAGATATCAACGAAGTCTCCAAACACAGACATCTTGGAATAACGTTAATTACTCGAAAAACACGGGAAACAGCACAACCAACTTTATAAATATTCTCTACAGATATCAACGAAGTCTCCCAACACAAACATCTTGGAATAACGTTAATTACTCGAAAAACACGGGAAACAGCACACCCAACTTTATAAATGTTCTCTACAGATATCAACGAAGTCTCCCAACATAAACATCTTGGAATAACGTTAATTACTCGAAAAACACGGGAAACAGCACACCCAACTTTATAAATATTCTCTACAGATATCAACGAAGTCTCCCAACACAAACATCTTGGAATAACGTTAATTACTCGAAAAACACGGGAAACAGCACACCCAACTTTATAAATGTTCTCTACAGATATCAACGAAGTCTCCCAACATAAACATCTTGGAATAACGTTAATTACTCGAAAAACGCGGGAAACAGCACACCCAACTTTATAAATATTCTCTACAGATATCAACGAAGTCTCCCAACACAAACATCTTGGAATAACGTTAATTACTCGAAAAACACGGGAAACAACACACCCAACTTTATAAATATTCTCTACAGATATCAACGAAGTCTCCCAACACAAACATCTTGGAATAACGTTAATTACTCGAAAAACACGGGAAACAACACACCCAACTTTATAAATATTCTCTACAGATATCAACGAAGTCTCCCAACACAAACATCTTGGAATAACGTTAATTACTCGAAAAACACGGGAAACAACACACCCAACTTTATAAATATTCTCTACAGATATCAACGAAGTCTCCCAACACAAACATCTTGGAATAACGTTAATTACTCGAAAAACACGGGAAACAGCACACCCAACTTTATAAATATTCTCTACAGATATCAACGAAGTCTCCCAACACAGACATCTTGGAATAACGTTAATTACTCGAAAAACGCGGGAAACAACACACCCAACTTTATAAATATTCTCTACAGATATCAACGAAGTCTCCCAACATAAACATCTTGGAATAACGTTATAGGAATATGGTCAGCCCATTTTACCGACATTAGAGCCAAAGCCTGGTAACGTATTGATATTCTGAGTGAGACGATTTAAGTACCGACTCGACCGTAAAACCCTTGAAACAATTTATGCGTTTGTACGCCCAGTGATTGAGTATGCTGACACTGTCTGGGATAACTGCACGGCGAACAAAGCCAACGAATTAGAAAAAATCCAAGCGGAAGCTGCACGCCTTGTCACTGGGGAGACTAAAAGCTCACGTAGAACGCAGTTATATATCGAAACGGGGTGGGAAAAACTCGAGACCCGAAGGATGCACCATAAACTTATACAGTATTTCAAAATGGTCCACGATCTTGTTCCAGCCTATTTAACAAATATGATTCCGTCTCTCAGCTCTGGGTCACAAAGCTACAACCTTCGACATACTAATAATCTAAGAACTCCACTCTGCCGAACACACCTTTATCATACCTTATTCCTACCTGCCACCACTCGTTTATGGAATGACGTGCCTCTTGAAATCAGACAAAATAACTCGCTCACGAATTTTAAGTCATATCTAAATAGAAATAAACGCGTTGTTCCATCCTACTTTTATGGGCACAGGTCGCGTGGAGCTCAAATCCTACATTGCCGCCTGCGATTCGGCTGCATCGGTCTGAATAGTGACTTATTTAATAATTTTGTCGCTGAATCATTCTCATGCAGCTGTGGCGCACGCGAAACCGTGGATCATTACTTCTTTCGCTGCAGTAGGTACGCGCAGATACGGCAACAAACTCTCGGCAACATTCAACACCACATTACCACTGATACCTTAATATACGGCAGTGAACATTATGGCCCGAAAATAAACAAATCTATCTTTGAGAAAGTTCACGAATTCATTCTTCTTACCAAACGTTTTGACTGAACAACCCACCCTTTTTTTTCCTCATTGAACAAATAATTGTGGATCCCTGATGTATACCGCGCGAAAACCTAGACACTGGCCACTGGTTCCCTTGGGTCTTTCCAATTCTCGACTCTATCACAAAGTCTTTGTCCTCCTTTCGCACACTATAACCTCCATTATTTCTCTCTGATATCCAATTATTGTTTTCATTTTCTTTTTGTTTTTTTTTTGTAAGCCTGTGCAAAAACCAAGAATTCCCTGTACTGCTGATATCATCCTATGTATATTTTCCTATGGAGACAGCCCTGCATAAGCTATATAGCTTCCTGCTGAATCCATTTCCAATTTAGCTATGTACACCACAGCAATATATTTTGTATTCTTCTTTTGTTGTTTTTGGAAATAAATATTGTTTAAATCAATATTTTCAACGTGCAGCCTCGAGGCTGCACGTTGAAAATATTGATTGGTCTACCCCACATATGTACTTAAAACCCATCCTACTTAATGCAGTTATGACGTATCATGTTCCTGGACCGAAAACCAGGACTCCCAAGTTCAAAGAGTAAAATAGCACATTTTCCTTGCGCCCTTTTCCAAGTCACGTGATAGATGCAAATTCTCAATTCATGCAGTATTACAGGTTGAAAAGAAGCAATAAGTCTAATTTCGATCAAATTAGCAAAGTGAATAAAAAACGTCAAGGTTTTTAGGGGGAAATTTTTGAAAAGTCTGTGTTAAAAAATATAAAAAAAAAAATATTTACGGAGCGATTTTTTTGCACTCGATGATGCACCTGTCTTCAACCGCTGTGATCTTGCTTGAGCGGATCCTGAACAGAGTTACAATGTTGAGGAGCTGGCAGTTGCTCGTCGATGCTCTCCGGTTACTCCGGCTTCCTCCACCCCTAAAACTGTCACAGTCATGATTAGCCATTGTGTAAAAGTACGTGACCTTAAACTCCAATAAATAAATAAATAAATAAATAAATAAATAACGGAGGGATTTTAGATTACAACCTTCCGACATCGTGACACAACGTCGTCAATATTTCGTGAGACAACGTAGTCAATATTATGTGTGAAAATCTATCGAAAATTCTCATTATTTTGCAAAAATCGGTGCATATTTCTTTACGATATTTGTGGTCTTCTACGAAGCCCTCGTAAGTATGGCCTATTTTGTACCCAAGACGTTTCCATACAATTCGCTCGCGGTTGCAAATTGATTTTATTTTATCGGTTCGGCGTGAAACACTATCATTGTTCAGGAAAATTGACATGCTTTAAACTTGGCACTATTCCCTCTTGGGCAAAAAATTAAAATATGTTCAGACCTTCGGTGAGATAAAAGGAATCATAATTCTAGGATGGTCAAGCTTAAACCCCAGGCAGAACGAGAGCAAACGGGTATGTATGTGTATGCCTGTATTGATATTATTAACAGACAGTTAGGCAACACAAACTATTGGCAATGCAGGTTAGAAATTGCGTATACGACACACTGCATCGACAATTTTCTTCAAACATTGGATTTGCACTTTCATTTATTTGCTCTAAATTATTTTCTCTTTTAATGGATAATGTGTGTAGAAACGCTTGAAATAATTTACGATACCCACTGCCTCGAATAATATCGCCTTATATACTTTGCTGACGTCACCAAACGTTTTTGTTTTTATTCCTTCTCTGAAGTTCAACTTAACCCTTTAAATCCTAGCGGCCGTTTTTCCGGCCAGCAACATGATACGTCATAACGTCATTAAATAGGATGGCTGTTTAGTAAATGTGTGGGGTAGACCAATCAATATTTTTAACGTGCAGCCCCGAGGCTGCACGTTGAAAATATTGATTGGTCTACCCCAAATAATGAATATGGACTCTTCTAATTGCTGCCATTGATCTGGCATGGAAGATACCACTAGAGTTCAAAGGGATAATCCTTTATATAACACGAATATCAGATTACACGTGCAAAGTGCAATCATGATTAATCACGAATTTACCACGAATAACTGATAAAATTGCCTTGCTTATGACTCCTCATTGGAATGAGCTGGAGAAGGACCTTCCAGTGAGGGGTCATAAGCATTCTTTCCAAACGTTTATATTAAAGGATGTCGGAAACCGGGCTTTGTTGTTGCTGGGGGAAATAGATTCACAAAGCCCGGAAACCGGGCTTTGTTGTTGCTGGGGGAAATAGAGCCAAACCTTAAGGAGTGCTGTCTGAACCCGTGCGTGAACGTATATCTCACCTTAACGAACCCGCCTGTTTTCATTTTTGTTGGGGTGGTTCTTATCCTGAAAGGGTCAGCGACTTTTCGTCAAAAAGCATGAATCAACAGGGGTTCACCAAAAACTACAATTTTAATACATGTATATATATAAATGTTCCGGGTAAATCTCACAATAAAATACAGGCTACTTGTAGACAATTACGAATCATCACAGAAAACAACTGCAGCAATTCAGTAATTGTCAATTCTCGAATATCGGATTCGGGGGCTAGTTGTAAACGTAAACTAACATACTAGATGAGTCAATTGCAACCTTTTTGGGGGGTGGGGTGGGTGGGTGGGGGGGGGGGGGGGCGTTGGCTCAGTTGGTATGGTGACAGAGCATTTATGGCCAGGCGATTGGGTGTCGTAGGCCCGAGATCGACTCCCGTCAAGGCCACCTTCCCCAAAATTTCACAGTTTTCAATGGTGTTAGGACGGTGCGTGATGGAATTCCTAATTGATATGGGTGATACAGTGAAGCCCACTTAATTGGATATCTCTTAATTGTATATCCCTGTTAAGTGAATATACTTTTCAAACACAAAACCATTTACCATACCTTCAGTACAAATGTGACCTGTTAATTGCATATGGGTTGTAGAGTAAACTCCTGTTAATTGTATATAAATTTTTGTAATATGTCGAAAATATTGCCGTGACACGAACCATATTCCCCTTATTTATCAACCTTTTTGGCCTCATACATCTAATACAGGCATTTAGTCTATTATATCTTGTTTGACAGAGCTCTGCGAGCTCTGTCAAACAAGATGTAATAGAATAAATGCTCAGTTTACCTCCAGAGCACAGGAAACTGACCAAATCCCTGTTAATTGTATACTCCTATTAACTGAATAATTTTCACTGGCAAAATGGATATTCAATTAAGAGGATTCTACTGTATAAATTAAATTCAAGCACTTGCATCTTCACGGATTAATTGAGATTCCTGTGTTTAAAAGCTGGGACCATAGACCATTACAACAGTAATCTGTTCCAGTTGCATTGGATGCTAAGGCAAACGATCCACGGGTAAATCTTACAATAAAACACTAGCTACTTGTGGACAATTACGAATCCTCACAGAAAACAGTTCCAACAATTCAGTAATTGTCATTCTCGAATATCTGTCTCGGGGGTCGAGTTGTAAATGTAAACTAACATACTGGCTGAGTCATTTGCAACCTTTTTTTGGGGGGGGGGGGGGGTTGTCGTTGGCTCAATTGGTATGGTGGCAGAGCATTTATGACCAGGCGATTAGGTGTCGTAGACTAGGGATTGACTCCCGCACGCTAACAACTAAAGTGTTAAAAACTACACCTGAAGTGCTGTATTTAACACTTACTAAGTGCTGAACTAGCACTTTCTTCAAGTGTAGATATCCCAGAAATTGACAGGTGTTACAATAATACCACTTGACAAGTGTAATGTCGCGACACTTGAAAGGAAACAACGCAGATGACGCGGATCAGGCTCGAACTCTCGAGCCTGATCCGCGTCATCTGCGTTGTGTCCTTTTAATTATGTACCCACCAAGCGCAAATCAAATTATGGACGATTCTGGAAGAACCACCAATGCTAGACACATGGGAAGTGCCATCCATTCAAGTTTCAGATGTCTGACGATTTTAATGTCTAAGTGCTTAAAGCATTGCACTTTGAGTGTTAAAATCAAACCCTAAGAGTTAGAATGGGTTTAACACCTCGAAAGTGTCAGTTTTAACACGTTAGTTTTTAGTGTGCGACGAGGCCACTTTCCAAAAAATTTACAGTTTTCAATCCAGTGGCGCGGTGTTAGGACGATGTCTGGTGGAATTCCTGCTTGACACAGGCGATATATATAAAACTGAATATGGTAATTTGTGACTTACATTAAATCCAATGAATTAGAAAACAAAATGTCAATCACCCACTATTCATACAGTTTTTGAGTCACTTGCGGATTCTCTGTTGTCGTTGGCTTTTCCTCCTTCTCGCTGGTGTTTGTTCTTTGGTCGCCTCTTCACTTCACTCTTTTACTGCCGTCGCACGGCCACTAACGTATTGTAACTTCACCGGACACCTTTGCTCTAACAAGTGACGGAATGTCACTCTGCCACTGCTGTCGCACGGCCACTAACGTATTGCCACTTTACTGAATGTTTTTCACTTAAGCAGTCGCCACCAATGGCCTACTCTGCCTACGTATGTCTTGCCTTCTACAACAGGTATGCCGTCTTTCTAAACACTAATAGCTCCCTGAGCTCGCGCTTTCTATTTCTGATTCTACACAAGGATATGGTCACGACTTGGCCTGCGACTGCCCCAATTCTAAATATGAGTTCTGTGGCTCCCCTACACCACCACGTGCCTATATTTTCGAACCGATGCGGCACCTCCTCTAACCTATAGCATGGGACATCCCCATATCCTCGCCCGAGACCCACAGTTTTACACCAAATCAGACTGGAATTAAATTTTCGACAAATCCCCCGATTTTTATTTTGATATCCGCAACATTAATTCTTAATTTAATTGCTTCTCTTCAACTTGACCGCTTAGATCTCTGAATTTAAAATTCTCTTTAAAGTTCCTTTGAAAGACTAAGGACACACTTCCACTGGCACTCAACAGGAGGTGGTCCGTTGGTACACAAGCAGCCAACACGTCCCATATACGAACGAATGAATGAATGAATGAATGAATGAATGAATGAATGAATGAATGAATGAATGAATGAATGAATGTGAATGAATGAATGAATGAATGAATGAATGAATGAATGAATGAATGAACCACCCCCCTCTCTCTCTCTCTCTCTCTCTCTCTCTCTCTCTCTCTCTCTCTCTCTCTCTCTCTCTCTCTCTCTCTTGCCTCAACTCCTGTCATCTCACTAGCTTGCCCCCATCCTTGGATAGGGTTCCCCGTCCGGCTCATGCCCGTCAGCGGATCACGTGCCCTATTTGGCACTACCTCTAAATATTCCCATGTGCGGTGGGACCCTTAACAATTTCCTGCAGAGCCCGTCGACCGACTCCACCTGAACCTAATCCTCGAGCGCGTCCTAAAACCAACGACTCCACTCATCTTCAAACCCAACACCTACAGGCCCCCAGGCGATGCCTGTCGTACCAGAGCACGCTGCCTCAGATGCAGCTTCCTGTTTGTCTCCTGTCAATTCTTCCTTGGGTGCCCTTCTCCAAGTCCCAGGGCCCCTAGCTCCACGTCTCTGATGCCGTTGTGTGGCTACTCCGGCCACCTCTTGCGACCTCTTCTGGCCTATGGTACCTTCCCCGCAGTTTGCGTGGGTTCAGTGCCCTTTATATTTTGGCACCTCCGCAAAATCTGTGCGTGGTAAACCACTCCACATCCGTCTGTGTAATGACCCGCTGGCCATTAGTTTTGCTAGTGCATGGCCCCTCCCACTGTAACAGCGGTGTACCAGACTTTGTCGGCAGGAACACGATCACCTTTTTACCGACCCAAACGTTCCTAACCGATCCTCATTATGTCCCCTCTCATCCACATACCTTGTCTGCTTCCATTCAGCCACTCCCTTGACTTTCGTCGTCGAAGGGTTGAACTTTGGGGCCTCCATTGTGTGCTCTACCTTACTGAACCTATTCCTTACTCGACTCCACCCGAGCCCCGAGGCGTGGGCTCGGGTGACCAACCCAGATGCCCCTTTGGGTGCTTTCCTCGCTGCCATGTCTTGTCAGGTATGTTTCCAAGCACGAGGTCATAGATGGGCGCCTCAATACTCATTGCCTCTACCTCACCGCTATAGAAAGGGGTATCCGCCCTCACCATCGCAAGGAAGAACCTCCTAATCATCCATCTAGTAGCACGTACATGTGGTCGTGCCCCGTTAGCTGTCCGTCGCTAACGAGTTCTCTCTTTACCGCCGCGCTACTGCACCCTCTCTCCCGTAGCATACGGTCTTCTCGGTCACCAACATACGCTGTGTACACCGGCATCTCCCCTTTTTGACCAAGGGAGAGGCATCCCTCACACAGGCCACTAATTATGGGCAATACATGCACCCCTTCCAGCCTGAGTTGACCACCTCCACTGCTTGGCGCAATGAGCTCCTCTCTGGTTCAATCGTTTGGCAGAATGCCGCTGCCTGCCTCCTCTCCACAGGCTGCATCGAATTATTCCTCCTTACATTCCCAATCGGGGACGGGTCCCTCCCTCCAGTTCTTTGGGGTCACCCATTTTTTCTCCCCGTGACCATCTTTCTTCAACAATCTCTTGTCAGGTGCCCATTTCTTATCGAACATACCGCAAGTTGTGTCCCTGGGTCCTGACCCTCGCTGATTCCGTCTGGAACTGTCCGGCTCGGGGCTTGGATTCCTAACGGGCGCCTTTGCAAACCCGATACTCCTATTCCTGCCCGACCTACCCTGGCTCAGACCTCCCCATGGGCCACCCTAGTAATTTCCTCTACGCTACTCGGTTTTCTCTCTCTAACAAACAACGCAGTCTCGGAGGCACACAATGACATAAACTGCTCCCTGAAAAGTACGTCCTTCAGGGAGGGAAATTACTGTTCAATTTCAGATAATTCGATCCACCTGTCGGAATACCTTTTGACCTTTGACACAAACTGGTACACGCTTTCACCCTTCTCAGCCTAACATTCTCGGAATTTCGTCCGGAAACACTCTTCGGCAAGCTGGTACCTCTTGAGTATAGCCTTTTTCAGCTCACCGTAGATTGGTCAGGGGGCATGCTAACAGACACGTGCAGCGACCTGCCTGCCAGAAGCGGACTAAGACTGACCACCCATGCGTCCACGGGCCAAACCTGACTTGACGCAAACTTTTCAAACCTCTATAAGTAAGCGTCAATGTCATCAGTCTGTCCATTGAATTTTGGTAACTGGGGATAAGGTGCCCTCGCGTTTCCGCCGAGACTTTCTCCACTCTGTATACTATTAGCCCTGGGTAACTGCGCCCTAGTCCCGAAAATTTCCATTTCCCTCTCATGTTGCCTCTCAGCCTCCCCACGCGCCCTTTCACGCTCTAACGCAGCCTCTCTGTCAGCTCTTTCTCGCCCAATCTGAATTTCTTTCTCTCTCTCTCTCTCTCTCTCTCTCTCTCTCTCTCTCTTCGCTCTACCGCAGCTTCTCTTTCAACTCTTTCGCCCTCAACCTGTATTTCGTTCAATCGTTCGGCTACACTGTAAAAAATTACCGTAATTTTTTACGGTCATGTGACGGCAAACCGTAAAAACATTTTAACTGTCATTTGCCGTATATTCCAGTAATTAATTTTTCACGGTTTGCCGTTATTTGTATGGTCATATGCCTGGAAATTAGCTACCGGTCATATGACCGTAAAAAATTTCAACCATCATTTGCCTTATTTTCCCATAAAATTACCATCAAAATAATTACGGTCAAAATGACCGGAGACAGAGTTCCAGCCATATGGCCCTTAACCCTTTGAACCATAGTGGTATCTCCTATATCAATTCAATGGCGGCAACGGGAAGAGTCCATATTCTTTATTTGGGGGTAGACCAATTAATATTTTCAACGTGCAGCCTTTGGGCTGCACGTTGAAAATATTGATTGGTCTACACCACATCTTCACTCAAAAGTCAACCTACTTAATGAAATTATGAAGTATCATGTTACTGGGCTGGAAAAGCGCCCTCTGGGGTTCAAAGGGTTAATCAACTGAAAACCATAATTTAATTACAGTCATCATTAACCGCATTTTACCTTGAACCAATAAAAGCATATGGGTATGCCGGCCTTAGAGGAGATCCGTGGCCACAAGCCACAAGATCCGTCGAATATCGGTGACACAGTACGAACAATCTGCTATTCTGCATGACTACCGAAACAATTATACGCATAAAAATTGACTTTATTTGATTTTCATGTCCAAGACTGCAATGAACATGATTCACTAGGCCACAAACTTACAAACTGATAGTAATACGTTGTTGTTCGTCTTCAAAAGTATCGGGCGTCCTTCTTGGAAATGGCGACTTCCTACGGCAGCGTAGAACCGCCATACCGTAGTATATTTCCAGGGATTCCTAATCTGTTTTTACAGATTATTAATCTGTTTTTACAGATTAACTAATCTGTTTTTACAAATTACTAATCTGTTTTTACATATTAACTAATTTATTCTGTAAAAACAGATTAGTAGTTTGTTTAAACAGTTTAGTAATTTGTAAAAACAGATTAGTTAATCTGTAAAAACAGATTAGTAATCTGCAAAAACAGATTTGTAATCTGTTTAAACAGTTTAGTAATCTGTAAAAATAGATCAGTAATCTGTAAAAACAGATTAGTTAATCTGTAAAAACAGATCAGTAATCTGTAAAAACAGATTAGTTAATCTGTAAAAACAGATTAGTAATCTGTTTAAACAGATTAGTAAGCTGTAAAAACAGATTAGTAATCTGTAAAAACAGATTAGTAATCTGTTAAATAGATTAGTTATCTGTTTAAACAGATTAGGAATCCCTGGAAATATAATAGGCTGTGGCGGTTCTACGTTGCCGCAACTTCCAGAGTGGCATATGGCAAGGCTGAGCCCATAATTCACCATTTTCACCGCCGCGCGATATAACTGGACAGCGTGACGGGAGAAAAACGTTCGTTGGATCAAATCTGCGGGTTTTTTACGACACAACCGTTAAAATTAATTTACGCCTCGAGACCGCTATATTTGACAGTCATCTGACAGAAGTTAACCGTAGAATTACGGTATTTTTTACAGTGTACCCGTAAGGCAGCCACTTCGCGGTTCAATATAACCTGACACTCTTACTCTATCGCCATTTCTTTCGCCATACGCGTTTGCCCAACTTTCACACACTTTTGCAACTCTTTACCCGCAAAGCCCAACCGCTTACCCATACTAATCAAATGTTTCAAGCTTGGGGTATCCATTATTGAAATTTATCACTAAAAATTCGACGCAAAAATATTTTTTGACTTCAAGGGTTATTTATTTATTAGGGTTTAACGATACATTAACAGCCAGGGTCACATCATGTCGGTGACAGTTTTATGGGTGGGCGAAGCCGGAGTACCCAGAGAGAACCACCGAGCAACGACGAGCAGCTGTCAGCTCTCCAACATCGTAACTCTGAACTCTGCACCGCGACACAGGCAGGGTTAATTGGTTGAAGACATGCGCACCATCGACGTGCAGTACGCCTTAGTACACAGCGTCATCGTGTTCCCATACAGGCAATCGGGGTTAACTGACTTGCCCAAGGACACAACGCGGGAGCGCGAAACAGTCGCTGAAATGGTCACCCATCCAACTACTAACCGCGCTTGACGTTGCTTAATTTCGGTGATCTGACGAGAACCGGTTACCGCGACACCATTGCGCCACCGACTTCAAGGGTTAATTATTGCCTATCCAACACTGAGTCCTATTATTGCGCGAGAATTTCCGCCACCGTTATTTTAAATTCGCCGATCGAATTTAAGAGCTAATTTAATCAATGATTAAACCCTACACAACATATGACAACTATTAAAATTTCAATGCGACATCCTGCATGAACATTATAACTGAAGCATGTATAAAAATTGTCATTGAGTGAGTCGGTTGATGTTGTACTTTTTAGTTGTTACCTTTTAGGAAGTGGTGTCAGCCTCGCCAGATGTCGGAAACCGGGCTTTGTCGTTGCTGAGGGAAATATATTCACGCCGCGTATTCAGTCAAAACTCAAGGAGTGATGCCTAAACCCGTGCGTGAACGTATGTTTCACCTTAACGAACCCGCCCGTTTTCGTTTTTGTTGGGGTGGTTCTTATCAACAAGGGGTCAGTGACTTTTCGTCAAAAAGCATGAATCAACAGGGGTTCACCAAAAACAACAATTTTAATACGTATATATATATATATACATTACATCCAACGAATCGGAAAACAAAAACGGCATCCCCCCACCCCCTACCAACACAGTTTCTGAGTCAATTGCGGGTTCGCATTCTCTGTTGCCGCTGGCATTCCTCCTTCTCGCTGGTGTTTGTTCTTTGGTCGCCTCTTCACTTCACTCTTTCACAGTTGTCGCACGGCCACTAACGAATTGTCACTTCACCAGACGCCTTTGCTCTAACATGTGGCGGAATGTTACTGTACCATTGCCGTCGCACGACCACTAACGTATTGTCACTTTGCTGAACGCTTTTCACTTAAACAGTCACCCCCAATGGGTTTAAACTCTCCCCCACATTTATCTCATAATAATGTTCGTAAAGGCAAGCCTACTCTGCCTACGTATGTCTTGGCTTCTACAACAGGTATGCCGTCTTCCTAAATACTAATAGCTCCCTCATCTCGCACTTTCGATTTCTGATCCAACACTCAGATATGGCCATCGACTTGGCCCGCGACTGCCCATATTCTAAATATGAGCTCTGTGGTTAACCTACAGAACAACGTTCCTATACTTTCGCACCGAATTTCCAACTGTAGGAAATGTTTGCCAGGATTGGGGGGGGGGGGGGGGGGGGGCTGTCGCCACGTCCCTGACTGGATGAATAATATAACTAACAAATAAATAACTAGATTCCTCTAAAAGGTTGGGGAGAATATATGTGGAGGTGATAAACGTTTTTTGAGTGGACCCCAGAATTTGATTATATGGCTACCAAGTACTTCTGTCTTTTGTCGGTCAGTTCTGGCTCACTGGAAAACTAGATTATCTGTTGACTAAAGTGAATTTTTTGATTTGATTGGTTGATAGATACGTGGTATGAGACCATATTCATTGAAACCCACGATACGTCCGCCCAGACACTGGCAAATTTCCCATTCCCAGTGGAAGCCTCGTTCCGAAATCTACAAATTATCCATACCCCGTAGAAGACGCGTCATTCCAGTTTTACAGTGTACATGTATTATATTTTATTTTTTAATCTCCAAAATATAGCTCATGACCCCTTATTGGAATGAGCTTGCCGAGTACCCACCGATGTGGGGATCATAAGCTATGTTTTTGAGACAAAAAAGAAATTCAATAATTTTTTTATACTAGTCATATCGGCATATTTTCCACAAAAACTCTTTTGCACAAAAATTCCACACAAACCTGTATGGCTCAACAATGGAAGATAAAAGATCTCATGCTGTGTGTGTTCACATATCAAATAGATTGTACTTCTAAAACGGAAAGTCAATAGATAAATTCGTTACCCCGTGTCTGATCACGTGGTACGGATTGTTACCTACTCGAAGCCAGCCGTATCCCATGAGGCCTTCGGCCTTCGGCCTCATGGGATACGGCTGGCTTCGGGTAGGTAAAAACCCGTACCACGTGATCAGACACGGGGTAACTAATAATCTTAACTACTCGAAATCCATATCGTGGCTGAGTCAAAAGAGGTTCAAGTGACGTCAGTGACGCGCAAACGTTTTCAAGGCAATGGTTTTAAAAATGCGGAATATATTCTTGTTTGTTTACATTTTAGAGGTCAATCTATCTGGTTTGTTATATTCCATCTCATTGACGAGACCAGATCAAACACAACAGCGTATTTTTAGTAGTATACCATGTTGATATCTTGCATCATCTTATGAACCCGCAAGTGACATCATCGTTTCCCCCAAATGCTGAGAAGATTTTCACGCTAAATATTGGTCCTCTTGTGATGTCATGGTGATACATGGTTTTGTCCAAGAATATCTGTACACAAATAACAATTTACAATATATTTTCAGACACAGTTTTGATGCATTTGCAATATGTGGGCCTACAATAACAGAGATGAAGTGACATACTTTTTATGACGTCTATCAGTCTATATATCCAGAGGGTTGGTCGTCGTTAAACCATCTTCTTGATCGTGTTTCGTTTGGGGTAGAGGTAGGAGAGCTCACCTCTACTCTGTGTATACGAAAACATAAAGTTGTCATTCATTCTGAATCCTCGGTTGATACTACTGCAGGCCTGGCATTCTTAAAATGTAGGAGGGCTAAAAATCCCCCCCCCCCCCCCCCGCATGACATAGGGGGGCGATTCGCCCTCCCCAAGCTTACAAAAGCTAGAAGTGGCAAAATGAAGTTTTACTATTAATGAAATATGTCTGGTGGGCTTTGTGCATTTTATTTGGTGCTGCTAACCAAGTAGTCTCTGTGAGGCGGCTACACTGCCCCTGCCACACCTCCGGGCCTCGGCAAGGCCCGGAGGTGTGGGAGGGACAGTGTGGCCGTTTTACAGAGACCACTAACATAGCAGATATCTGAAAAGATGCAGGTTTTAGGAATAGGTTGTTATGGTAATTATTTTTTCCTAAGGACATGAGGGCTAGTTTTTTCCATCCTTAATTTTTTTATGGCGAGCAATAGGTGAGTGAATAAATCGCTCTCCTGAAAATGCCAGTCCTGCTACTGACTGCCTGTTGGGCTTTGATTGCATTCATATATGTGTCCATGATCAGTTCATTCTGGCATTTCTTGATACCTTTACAGCTCAACTTTTAGGATTCACCGAAACAGTAGTAAATTTTACTGCACAACCCAATAATACAGTCAGTCTGCCATTCGACTTTAAAAAGTCCCGGTGTTCTCTTATCAAATTTCTGTTTACGTGTACAACATGAATGGGGTATCCAGGATCCGTTTTGGATTTTCATTTTTTTTTTTGTGCGGTTCACTTCCAATCCGTGTTCAAGGTACCACTTTAAAGGGGGTGCGTCTAGAAGAATTGATTAATGCTAGAATATCGAGACGGGCTGATAGAGATACACATTTGGCTATGGAGACACGTGTCAACTGATCTACTGACAGACTTTCTCTAGTCTAGTGCGTGTGATACTTGGCAAGCATGAATTTGGAATTCTGCCCAAGATCAGTCACGTACATCTGTGTATATAACTGCCGGCAGATCACAAAAACGGGCTAGTCACACTCGTAAACGATACGTTGTGTGATGAAGTGGGCTTCAGGAGGTTGGATCAGTTCTTTTGCTAAAAGTTCTTGTTACTTGTTGGCAGACAGAGTTTAATTGGAAAGCATAATTTGTAGTTTGCATTCAAGTAACATGAGACATTCCATCGAACTCAGTCACTTCTTGTTTTACTTCACGGAGTACGAAAGAGACCTCTTAAATTGCTTGTTAAAACTAGCTTAAATTGTCAATCAAATGTGATTCACTCCTCCAGTTCATTATAAGACATCGGTATGTTAGGGAGTACATTAACCCTCTTTAACAGTATATGTGTGGCATTTTTACTAGTTAATTTCACTATTTAAATTATCTTTGGTCTCCGCAATTAATTATTAAATGCGAGGTGTTAATACAGGTGGCTGATGCAATACCAGTTTAAGCAGCTAAATTATCAAGGAAAGAGTCTCACTCACTGGTGCTTTGTCTTTAATTTGTATTTATTTATTTATTTATTTATTTATTTATTTATTTTTATTTATTCGGGTTTAACGACACTTTAACGCCCAATGTCATATCGTGTCGGTGACAGTTTCAGGGCGGATGAAGCCTGAGTACCCGGAGAGAACCTCCGAGCAACGACGAGCAGCTGCCGGCTCCACAACATCGTAACACCGCTCAGCAGCGCAGGCAGGGTTAGACTGGTTGAAGACATGCGCACCATCGACGCACAGTACGCCTTAGGTACACGACGTGATCGTGTCCCCATGTGAGCAATGGGTATTTAGTGCCTTGCTGCCACCGGGAAGACGTATTAATTAATACTTTTGCAATTTCTCTGTGCGTCCCCAGAAAATAATAGCCTCTTCTAAATTAAAAGCCAACCTTGTTAGAAGAGGTAACCACGCGATAGGGAAAAAGTTGATTTAGGCAATGAGGTCTCCATGCGGATATTCTGCCACCCTAACGGAAACCTGTCTATTAGTAAACTCTATACTTATTTTGGAGTTGTATTTCACAGGAAGGATCCTTTAATCCCACCTTGCCAAGTCTAAATAACAAAACCTGGTGAATCAAATTTAATCATTAGATGACCGAATTGGGATTCAGTCCTTAAATTAAAGAAAAAAATGACACAACGTTAGAACCCGCCCTGCAAACTCATCCACAGTGTTCAATCCCAACGGGACTGCAATCTATACAGCCGTGACTTGGGGCTGTTGGGTAGTTGTTAGCACAACACATACACATATTTGGCTGGGCAGGAAGCATTGACTGTCCAAAGGAACCTACCGTCACTCCAGTATAGGTAGTGTTCAACCGATGATCGGAACCGGCCACCACAATCGGCCGATTATGGGCAATCGGATGACAACGGCAACGGCTCCTGGAATATCGATTCAGCCGAATGTTGCCAAGCATTTTGAGATCATTCATTAACCGCATTTTGTTATCTTCTGCAATTGTTCACATTGTTAATGTAAAATGATGCCAATGATACCATTCAATAAAGTTGAGAAACAACCACAATGTGTATTCTTAATCTCTCTAGACGCCCATTTACGGGTCATACAAGTTAAACGACATGCAAAGCTTACAACTGAGCGAAATCGCTAGTTCATACCGGAAAAGTGACGGTTACACTCCATTGACTCAGGCAGAAGAAAAATTACCAGTCGCACGCACTTGGGCGGTAAACGTGTCTCAGAGAGCCACGTTTACCGCCCAAGTGTGCGCGACTGGTAATTTTATTTAGATCCCAGGCAACGAAGTTTAACAATGAAAAATGTTCAGTTTAATGTAGTTCTTTCGAGCCTCGACTTGTCCTAGTGCACGGTATTACAATTGGAATTGACATCGGTATCGGCCGATTGTGGGATCAAATAACCGGTAATCGGTCAACGACCGTTTTTGGTCATCGTTGAACACTAAGTATAGGCAAATAAGTTTGTTACATTTTAATGCTTTGAGGCTATTTTGATATATTTGAGAGAGAACTCGGTGAAATTCTTTAAGACTTTGTATTTAATAAAAGTAGTGAAAATCGAAAAAGGAGCTGCTTGTCCGAGTTTTTTTTTATTAGGGCTTAACAACTCATTAACAGCCAGGGTCATATCATGTCGGTGACAGTTTTACGGATGGGGGAAGCCGGAGTACCCGGAGAGAACCACCGAGCAACGACGAGCAGCTGTCAGCTTTCCAACATCGTAACTCTGAACTCTGCACCGCGGAAGAGGCAGGGTTAGATTGGTTGAAGACATGCGCATCGTCGACGTGCAATAGTACACAGCGTCATCGTGCACCCGTGTAGGCAATCGGGGTTAAGTGCCTTGCCCAAGTACACAACACAGGAGCGGGCGAATCAGTCGCTGAAATGGTCACCCATCCAACCATTAACCGCGCTCGACGTTGCTTAACTTCGATGATCTGACGAGAACTGGTTACCACGACGCCGCCGCTCCCCCCTTGCCCGAGTTATCTTTTGCTGCAAGAATCCACGAGAAAGCACACGGTCAGAGGGCCTGCAACTTATAAGAACGACAACCACATTCCAAAAACGTTTTGGTAAGAACTGAAGTCCGGGCTGTTATTTAACCCTTTACCTAACCTGAAAAGGAGACGACTCTTGCGAAAGAAATTCTTGAATAACTATTTTTTTTGTCTCAAAAACATAGGTTATGACCTCTCGTTGGAACGAGCTCGATGAGCTCGTTCCAATGGGGGGTCATAACCTATGTTTTTGAGACAAAAAATGAAAAAATAATGAGAATGAATTGGCGATTTTTGAGAATAGCACTGGCCGGTTTTGGCCATTACGATGGGTGAAGGGTTAAAACCACTAGACGAACCTTGAGCCATGGTCATTAACTCTCATTATGCCACACGAGGTCCATAAGATGAGGCAAGATCTCAACATGGTATACTACTGTTGTTTAATGTGTGTGATCTAGTCTTGCTGACTGCTGACTGCAGAGGCGGCGGAGCCAGGGGGGCACGTGCCCCTCCACTTTTTTCCACAGTTACGTTTCGCAGTTACACACTGAGTTAAAATGAGCGCATGCAAACCTGTCAATATACAGGCATTCCTGTAACATTATTTGCAAATCCAAATAATATTTAGCCAAAAAATCCCACTTTCGGTCGCTTCGGTCCGTTTCTTCTACTTCAGCTATCTTCCAACCCGAAGACTGGCCTTCGGGTTGGAAGATGGTTGAAGAAGAAGAAACGGACAAGACAGTGACCACACAGCGGCACATTCATCTAAACGAGAGACTATAGCAAGTCATGACACACTTAACGATATACGATCGTAACCTTTCTCACACTTTGTCGAACAATGGTAGCATTGTACATTTGTGCCCCCTCCCCATACTTTTATCGATCGTTAGCCACCCCTGGAAGACTGTCATAATAATCTGCTTATTTTGTAGTATTTAATGGAAAAGTATTTAATAACAGTTTATATTTCTACAGTACCATTATGGAGATCGCAGAGACTGAGAGTGATCATCATGTGTTTTTTTGGATTAGTATGCGCCTACAGCAACAGATCAAATCTAAGCATGGCGATGGTGTGCATGGTGGGGAACAACCTAATCAGTTTGCCTGACAATAGAAGCGATCTTTTCAATCTTACATCGAACAACAGAACATCCCTTGCTTCAGCGGATAATGTGACACAGGTATGTACATTGAGTATCGAACCTATTTTTTCTTCTTTATCGAGGGTTTATCGACAGCTATGGTTACCGCGTGTCGGTCAGTTTTACGGGTGGAGGAAGCCGGAATACCCGGAGAGAACCACCGAGCAACTGTCAGACTCCCCAACATACTAACTCCACACAAGCAGGGTTAGCATTAGTTGAAGAAAAGTGCACCATCGACGTGCAGTACGCCTTAGTACACAACCCCACCGTGCCCCCACGTGGGCAATGGGGTGAAGTGTCTTGCCCAAGAACACAACGCGGTTGCCGCAGGTGGAATTCGAACCGAGAACCTCTCGGCTTGCAGACTGCACCTCCGCCTACTGAGCCACTGCACCCCCATCCACATGAAAGAACACAACGCGGTTGCCGCAGGTGGAATTCGAACCGAGAACCTCTCGGCTTGCAGACTGCACCTCCGCCTACTGAGCCAATGCACCCCCATCCACAAGGATGAAAATATGTTCTGGTAAATATTAATACAGATTGTTATCCCTTTATCCAATGCACATAATGTCGGAATTTGTTGTTTTAGCTATTTTTTTTCAGCTCTTTCAAAAATTTCTTACAAAACCATATTACGTCGAGCTCGTTCCAATGAGGGGGCCATATGAGAGGGTTTTTTTTTTAATTTTTTAGAATTTTTTTTTTTTTTCAACTGCTCAGTCTGTAAATAACAAGGTCGGACGCATCCGATCCTTTGGGCGAAGAGTTAATATGGCCCTCCGAATCTCATATTTGCCTGTTCACTGCGGTAAACAGGCTCTGTTTTACTGGTAAAATAGGACCCAGTCACCAATGCTTGGGGGGTGCAAACCCTCTCTGAAATGGGCAACATGCTAAAATGGCTTATTAACGCTCACCTCTGGTCTTGAGTTGATACTCATGCTGTGTCAAAAATATGTGACCTTAAACACCAATAAATAAATAAATAAATAAATAAATAAATAAATAAATAAATAAATAAATAAATAAATCTCATATTTACTATTGAACTGAATCATGACAGGATTTCCTATCATTAGCTCTCCAGGACAAAAGACCTACAGGGGCCAATACTATAAAACGTTTACAATTGTATTTTCTAGAACTGTATTTTCTAGAATTGTATTTTCTAGAACTGCTATTTGAGTGCTCAACACCCAATCTTATTCAAAATTTCTTTGTTTTCCCTCTAGGGTTACCTTGGGACGTTTTCATATTTTTCGATGTGTGACTCTCATTCAAAGCAAATTGCATTTTAGCTCACCTGGCCTAAAAAGGCCATGTGAGCTTTTCTCATCACTTGGCGACCGTCGTCCGTAAACTTTTCACATTTTCGTCTTCTCTGTAAACGCTGAGCCGGTGTGAACCAAACTTGGCAGGAATGGTCTATGGGAGGTCCTCTATAAACGATCCTCATTTTGTTCATGTCGGATGAAAAACATGGCTTCCATAGGAATTCTTTGATTCTGGTTGGTTGATTTTCAAAAATCTTCTCCTCTGAAACCGCCAGGACAAATGTTTTGAAACATCATATAAATGATGACTGGGACCCTCTCTACCAACAATCCTCATTTAATGTTGATCGGGTTACAAAAATGGCCGCAATTGCGGCTTACAGATACTATAGAAACCCTATGGGAAATGACATTTTCATCTTCTTCTCTGGAACTACTGAGCCGCCGTGAACCAAACCTGCCAGGGATAGTCTGTGGGAGGTCCTCTACAAATGATCCTCATTTTGTTCTCATGGGTTTGAAATTATGGCCGCCAGAGGCATTCTTTGATTCTGATTGGTGGATTTTGAAAAATTTTCTCCTCTGAAATCACAGGACCAAATGTTTTGAAACTTTGCATGATTGATGACTGCGATCTCCTCTACCAACGATCCTCATTTAATGTTGATCGGGTTACAAACATGGCTTCAACTGAGGCTTATTTTTACTATGGGAACCCTATGGGAAATCACATTTTCATCTTCTTCTCTGTAACTACTGAGCCGACGTGAACCAAACTTGGCGGGAATGATCTATGGGAGGTCTTCTATACACAGTCCTCATTTTATTCCCGTGGGTTGAAAAACACAGTCGCCAGAGGCATTCTTTGATTTTGATTGGTGGATTTTCAAAAATCTTCTCCTCTGAAACAACCGGGCCAAATGTTTTGATACTTCACATAAATGATGACTAGGACCCCCTGTACCAACGATCTTCATTCTCTCTCTCTCTCTCTCTCTCTCTCTCTCTCTCTCTCTCTCTCTCTCTCTCTCTCTCTCTCTCTAGCTTGCCCCCATCCTTGGATAGGGTTCCCCGTCCGGCCCATGCCCATCAGCGGATCACGTGCCCTATTTGGCACTACCTCTAAATATTCCCATGTGCGGTGGGACCCTTACAATTTCCTGCAGAGCCCGTCAGCCGCCTCCACCTGAACCTATTCCTCGAGCGCGTCCTCCACCAACGACTCCACTCACCCTCTCTCTCTCTCTCTCTCTCTCTCTCTCTCTCTCTCTCTCTCTCTCTCTCTCTCTCTCTCTCTCTCTCTCTCTCTCTCCTACCGGCTTCTATATCCGAGATCTCTATTGAAAGTTCTCCAAGTTCCCCCATTAACTCACTCACTTTCCCATTCCACACTCTTTGGATATTAGAATTCCATATAGTCTGGACTGGAATATTATTTTACACCATCAGCAGTGAAAGAAATTTACCCGATAGTTAATATATATAGAATACACCCAAAATAGCTTGGTGTACCAAATGTTCACCACGAGTGGTGAAATGGTGTTAACCGCGAGCAGTTAACACCACTTCACCACTAACGGTGACCATTTCGTACACCAAGCTACTGTGGGTATATTTTATTTACACCATGATCGTCAGATTATTAAGAGTCGCTATTATTTTTTCTCGATTTTACTGAGCAGCAGACGTACATCGTGCGAATCTGTGTTTGTTTACATGAGCACCGGTGGGCGGTACTTCCGCTGTCAATTTCATCGCCGAAACGAAATGGAAAAAGAAATGCGCTAGTAACGGAGCCTTTTTCATTTTAACCCTTTACCCAACGAATCGCCCGCGTAATATGTAAATTCAGCAGCTGAAAAAAGTATTATTTTTCGAAAAATTTCAACAAAACCATATCATGTGACCCCTCTTTGGAACGAGCTCGGCGAGCTCGTTCCAAAGAGGGGTCACATGATATGGTTTTGTTGAAATTTTTTGAAAAAAAATAAAAAATGATATTTAAAATAATAAATTTTGATATCGTCTGCGTTGGGTAAAGGGTTAATAACATAACATAATATTTCGAGTTATGGATGCTTTATTAACACGAGACAACGCATGTTTGTTAATTTTTGGAATCTTCTGACTTCTGAGGTAAACTCATTTAAAACGTAATAAATAATTGCCGCTTTCATTTCACGACGAGCGATAAATTTAGACAAGTTTGCATTCAGGTCGAGGTCACCAAAGGTCAACTTGGATGTTGTTGCACTCTAGGTGTTAATTTTAACTAGTGAAATTCCACCACGGTTGGTGTGTAAAGCTAAAATTTATGTCATAGGCTTTTTATATATAGTAGAATAGGTAATCATGGTAATCATGGTATAAAACACAATTTCTACCTTGCTCAACTACGTCACTACCTGTTAAAAGCCTGCATGTTAAATTTCAGCTTTTAATCCCACTAGGGTTAAAAGCGTCTACTGTGCTTAAAACGTTTTCAATGGGATTTCCCAAACAAAAATTTTAACCTATAGTAGGCACTAAAGTGAACTTGACCTTTGACATGATCGAATTTCCCGACTTCAATACATTCACACTTCACGATGTTTTCGACAATCAGCGTCGGATCAGGTGTCGTTTACGGCACTGGTACGATATTAAATGGCTATTTAAGTATAAAGTTGATTACAATTACACATTTAGAGTATAATTTGAGGGCCGATAATATTAATTTGACTGAAAATACAAGTTCAGTTCAATAAGCATTGACGATGTGCGTAGCTGTCAATCAAACATCACGTGCTGACGGAAGTACTGCCCACAGACGCAAAGATAAGCAAAACTCATGTGTTTCTGCGTCTGCTTGTGCTACGATCAAAAATTAGTTTTAAGAAAGACGAAATTTACTAAATATGGGCGATATGTCCGGTGATTTTAATATCAGAGCATGGTAGAAATAAAACAAATAGGTACTAGGGACAGGAAACAGATTTAAACCACTCGTAGAATGAGGGTTTTAACCACTCGGCAAGCCTCGTGGTTAAAACCCTCATCCTACTCGTGGTTTAAATCTGTTTCCTGTCCCTAGTACCTATTTATTCTATATGTCATCAAGTCTATCCTGTCCCGCCCCCGACTGCTTCCAATAATAAAATATTAGTTTACACCATTGGCTGTGAAAGAAATTTACCCGATAGTTGAGTTTTTTTAGCAATCATATGAAATGAAAACCGTTATGTAAAATGTGTGATGATTAAGGTTTAAACCCAGGAACGGGAGTTTCACAGCTCCCGGTTTTCAAAGTCAGCCATAGAACCGAGAACCTGGAATCAAAGAACCAGAAAAATCATAGAACCGGAAATCAAAGGTTGCGTATTAGTTTTTCAGATTACGGTGAATATCAACGACCAATTTAAATAAACAACAATTTTCAGGTTCCTGGTTCAAAAAGTCAGTCCCGATACCAGGGAAATTCATAGACCAGAACCGAGAATCAAATGTTGCATTAAGCAGCCTTTGTTTCCCGGTTCCGTCGGGTTTATAAGTATTTTCTTGATGTGGGGACTGACTTTCAGAACCGTAACGCAACCTTTGATCTCCGGTTGTGGTCTATGAATTTCCTGGATCTCGTAACGGACATTCAGAACTGGAGGCCGGAAAATTTCCGTACCCGGAATTAAACCCCAGTGATAATAAAAGGATTGAAAATTATTTTTGTTACAGAGTCATAAATTCGTCTGGAGCAAACAAGAACAGGGCATTCTTCTGGGCTCGTTCTATTGGGGTTACTTAGCACTCCAGATTCCCAGTGGATGGTTAGCGGCGCGATTTGGACCAGCACGAGTTATCGGCGTCTTCACAATTTCCGTTGCAATATTAACGATATTCACCCCACTGTGTGCAAGAACAAGTTCTTTTCTGCTGCTGGTTATAAGGATAGTTACAGGAGCGGGTCAGGTATGTACACTCTGCTTTTATTTACATTTGTATTTCAGTTAACATGAAACTCTGGAGTGAATATGCGGTAATTGCAAATATTGGCTGATCAGCAATTTCACAGGTAACGCAACTTTATCGGTCAAATTCCTGGGACATTCATGGCTGACAATTTTCGCTGTTGGCAGAGATTTACAGGAAAGTTAGCTCCCCTTAGTTTCCTAAAGCTGTCAATAAATTCATCTCTAAAGATATAGAAATTTCATATAAAAAGTGAAATTTCGAAATGTTATTAAATTTATATTGTCGACGAGCGCATCATTTCACAAACTCCGGGCATTTTCCTGTAGAGAAGTATAACAAACAGACGCTGTCTTTTTAAATTTTTTCCCCAAACAGTTTTCTCATTTTTACGGCTAACAATTTTGGTTTCAGCGCCCATTAAGTACGTTTGTCAGCTAGCATTTTCGGTTATTTCGGCCTCTGAAGAGCTGAAGTGTAATAATTGAAGACAGGCTGATACTTACTTACTTCTTCTTCTTGGCGCTCACATATGAGCAACCTCTTTCCCAGGCCTGGCATTCTGAAAAATGCAGGAGGGCAAAAAATCGCTCTCCTCAATCAGCTTAGGAGAGCAATTAGCTTTACACAGCATTTTAAGTATCCAGTTGAACGAACTCATTGAAACTGAAACCAACAGACTACATCAGTGATTTTATTAACTTTACTAAGGTAAGGCGAAATCCCTTAGACATCTAGATGTGTCACTCAACAACTGAACACACACTTGACAAGACATGTGTGTGTACCTAGACCTGTTGTCCAAGAAAGTCATATGCCTACCACTACCACCTTCAACCCCCCAAGGGGGTTGAAGGTGGTAGTGGTAGGCGTATGACTTTCTTGGACAACAGGTCTGCTTGAATCTACAGTCACATCCTGGTGCAAGTGCTTCAAGTGACAGGATAGTAGTAATGGTAGTATATTATAGTGTCAATATTCCTTGAATAATTACCCCTCAAACTGTGATGTCAGTTGCTGAACTTGAAACTGACAGAAAAAAATATTGCTGTGACCCATTTTGCTTCAAATGATTGCAACTGTGTTTGGGTATGGTTGCAGCCATTACCTTTTACCACTAAACCACTTTCAAAATGAAATTACGTGATGTTATGTGACTTCGAAGTTAATTTACATTTTTGCTTTACAACAAAAATTTAATGTGAGCATAATACATGTAATCGCAATCATCCCAGACCAAAATATTTAGGAGGGCAATTTTTCGCTCTCCTTAATTCTTTCAGAAGGGCAGTAAGGAGAGCTAAAAATCGCTCTCCTGAAATTGCCAAGCCTCCTTCCGGAGTGACCGTAAAATGTATTTACACGCCCCTATATGTATGGTGCACTTATGTACAGGTTAAAACCAGTTACCTCATTAAAATCTTGTGCTGCTAAAAGAACATTTAAAATTATGAGTAGTCATTTCATGTGTGTGTCTGGACCCGATTAATTCCACCCCGGGTTCGTTCTGCTCTTTTGAAGTCCATATATCTTTTCTGTCTGGAACAGTGCAGCAGGTAGCAATACCGATTACAGGCCAGATTTTACATACTGTTGATAGCAGTGATTGAAGTGTCTAATTTGGTAACATCTATGATGGCTTTAATCTTCTGTTGGTCATTTAGCTGGTGAAAGTCAGCAGAACATTGTAGTTCATATTCAGTACTTAATAGAATTGCTGCTTTTTCTCTAGTGTCTTTTAATGCTGGACAGGTCAGAAGGAAATGGCATACATCTTCGTCTTCTTCGTCACTTAGTCTACAGGCGCTTGCATTTAGATTCTTGGTCCTATTATAGTGTCGGTTTTCTAAATTGTAGGTCATTGTTGCTAACTGTAGTCGAATAGCAAGCATTGAGGCAGCTCGTTCAATAGAGGATATCTAGTGTTTTTGA
Source organism: Pictodentalium vernedei (assembly GCA_031216915.1). NCBI lineage: Eukaryota > Metazoa > Mollusca > Scaphopoda > Dentaliida > Dentaliidae > Pictodentalium > Pictodentalium vernedei. The sequence goes on along the minus strand of CM062292.1, from coordinate 472,609,983 downwards.
GTGGATACCGAAAATTATCTCATGAGTGACCAAGACAAATGTTTTTTTTTCACAAGCACTTGCGTGAGCAAAAATAACCATTTGTCTTGGCCACAAGTGAGATAATTTTCGGTATCCACTCAAAAACACTATATTTTCTTTTTATTATACGCCTTTTACAAGAATCTGATAATTCCACTCATTTCAACCTTGAATTCATGCGTTAAAGTAAACAGTGCATTGATTCATTGATACACGGAAGTGATTAAATCGATACTCGGAACAGATAGTGTCTTGCAATCTGATTTAGTTGGCAAACATGGCCTGAAAGTCCGTAATATAAGTCTTTTGGTTTGGTACGTCCTTTGAAAGGACGTACCAAACAAAAAACTTCTATTAATGACTTCCAGGCTATGTTTTGACTAGCGGGGTTCATGCATCAATTCAAGGTGAATACGTGTTGAATTATTGCTGGAAATGATCGGTATCCACTCAAAAATACTAGATTGTCTTTTAATTGCACGTTTTTAGAACAAATTGATCATTTCCAGTGATAATTTGTCTCGTATTCACCTTGAAGTGATGCTTGTAAAGACGCCATTTTGATTGATACCGTGAAAGCGGAAATTTCTATATCTTCACAGTGGGGGATACGATTTCTATCTTTCCCCAATTTCTTCGATAATCTATCGTTTAGGGTATAATAAAGTATTTTAATCGCAGGATTTTAGGGATACAGAAAACAGCATACAAGTAAGTGGAGTATAAAGACGGATTCAAGCACAGGAAAACCAGATTTTTCAACTTGGATTATTTCTCGCGATTTTCTCGAGAAATCGACTAAGTGCTATATTAGCACACTTTAGACTTCTGACAAAATGTGTTCGTGTACCACAAGACGACACGCAACTTTTTCCAGTCAGAAATAGGATGAAAATTGAATCGCCAAAAGAGAGAGACTACGAGGATTTGTTCCATCTTCTCGATCGAATCTCGGAGATTGAGCGAACATAAAAATCTTAGAAAATCCTGGGATCATCCGATTCGAGCACAGTCGGAGAATTCACATTTTCCACGGGTTGATAGTAGGTATATCTGAAGCTTTCGAAGACGAGATGAAAATAACAGTTGTTTACAAAAAATCAACTTTTTGGTTGAAAGAGTCGCATGTCGTCTTGTGAGATATTAGTCCACTTTGGGCGAGAATTTTTTTTTATTACATACAAAAAAATAAATTTAAAAAAATAATTTAAAAAACATCAAAAAAAAACGAGAATGAAAATTACAGCTTCATCGTGGACTGCACCCAATACTGAAAGATCGAATCACAAACAAATAGTTTGTGATTCGATCTTTCAGTATTGGGTGCAGTCCACGATAAAGCTGTAATTTCATTCTCGTTTTTTTCCCTAAGTATGAGAGGATTGAAAGTGGAAAAATCGATTTATGGAAAGACGAATCTGTTGTTTCGACTGGAGTGGTTGAATTATGATAGGCTGTTTGTGTTCAGAAAGAGTCTATTTCAACCAGAATATGAATATGAATTATTGCAAAAAGCTCTGAACACAAAATTACCGAAGGGCGTAATAATGAGAATCCTTGATCACTGGAACCAGTTCGAAAAATGCTATAAATCGCTTGCAACGATCTTGCAAAAGACGTCGAGAGAATCCAGAAATAACAAAACCTCGAATGTGGAATGTCAATTTTATGAAAACAGGAACGACATGTCTGATCCTCATGACTTGAATTCAGAGCACAGAAATCTCATGATCTTCCTCGATCTGACGTTGGAGAAACAGAATTGCTGCAAATCTTAAAATGTTCGAGGACGTCATAGCAACGTGGATTGTTTTTATCTGTCTCAAAATTATTTCAGATTGTCCTCACAGAAGCAAATTTTCTATGTCTGTTTGATCAAGATCTCAAGAATCTCAATCACAGTTTCGACTATCACGTGGCCAAGGACATGAGCAAATATGAATTCAGGACATTTTGTAAGTCGGTGTGGGATAGTGGACCATATAATTTTGTAGTCATTGATCTGACAGAAAGCAAATGCCACAGAAAAAATAGGTAGGGATTTGACGGATTTTATATTCCCTATGATTGCAGTTAATGATGTATAGAGAAAAAAAATAATATTAAATAGAAGAAGTAAAAAAAAAATCGTTAAAATTTAAAAAATAAATGTTGTGAGATTATGAAATGCAATTATTAGAAAGGATAGCCAGGAACATGGAAAGAACAACAGATAATTCGACTGCAAAAGATTCTTTTTCGATCATGGTGAGCGATGAGAAGACACGATTCATGATGAAATTCAATCTGCCAATCGAATTGAAGAGTAATAAGAGATACGACAGGGCACTGATAAATCTGGAGGCGTACTATTCGTTTCCCAACATCAGAGAGAAAAATAATACGTCCAGGTATTCCAACAGAATGGATTGGTTCATGATTCACATTCCCACATGCAGTTAACACATAGTCGATCTTAAGACTAGAATGAAGATGGACGGTCAGGACAGAACCGCCGTCAACATAACTGTCAATGTCAACACTTTGCAAACGATACAGGACATAAAAGAGGGTTATCGAGTGGATTTCAGGGGAGATGACATTTTCAGAAAGATGTTGGGATTCGAACCACCACGTATGAGGGACATGCGACATCAGAAAACGTGGTGGTCATTCTCTCCATCTGCAGCATTCTGGTGAACATGGACATGATCTGTGGAAGTAATGAGGATGGAGGCATACAGCCTACGATCTACTCTTTCTTTCCGGACATCTCTTCGGTCTAAAACTGGTCTATCTGCCCTTGATAATGCATTTATATATAATCGAAATAAAAAAAATAAATTACATGAAAATCGTTTTAAAAAATTAAAATTAAATTAAAAAAAATGACGAGATACATGATACAAAACATGAGTATATCCGAAGGTCAGAAAGACAAACTTCATAGAGCATTAGAAAATCGAGGCAAAGTGGTGAGATTGAAATTAAGTCATCAAGACTTGAGCAGTTGACGTGACAAAATTGCATGGACCAAAACACAAATTAATAGACTCGCCAAAGCACATTGTAATCGAAGAGGATTGACCATGAGACGGAGTCCCTCTCAATTGAGATATAATTTGAAAATGAAAGGTGGTTTCTTGGGATTGATGGCACGATTGGCCGCCAAGGCATCAGCCATTCTCACCAAAACCGTGTTGCCAGATTTGGATACAGGGATTGGCCAGTTCTGGTGCGCAGAAAATTATGGGCAACGGATTGTTTGTGAAGAGAGGAGAAGTGTGTATCGATTCAAAACAGATGGTAAAGGGGTTTACAATCAACATGTATTTTGTCTGTATTAACTCCGCAATTGTCGTGTATCCGACTCCCTGATACAGATGTTTGTATCAGGGGGTCGGATACAAGTACGTTCCTTCCGCGTGAGTTCCATTTTGCTTTCTTTTTGTTCATCCGTACGAATAAATAGTTTGTTATATATTCATCTATATTCTTCACTTATCCCCAATATATTGTAAGATAAAATGATTATTACCATTATTTGGCCACCTGCGGCAACCGCGTTGTATCCTTGGGCCGCATGGGAGCAGGGTGGCGTTGTGTACTAAGGCATCCTGCACGTTGATTGTGCACTTGTCTTTAACCATTGCTAACCCGGCTTGTGTGGAGTTCGGTATGTTGGGGAGCTGATAGTTGCTCGCCGTTGCTCGGTGGTTCTCTCCGGGTACTCCGGCTTTTTCCACCCGTAAAACTCTCGCGGTCATGCTTAGCCATTGCGCATAAATATGTGACCTAAAACACCAATAAATAAAAATAATATAATAATAAAATATAAATAAATAACCATTATGTGGATGTACAAAATATGTATACGAGTCTCGTTCCGGGTTTTTAAAGGTAGATCTGCCCTTAGAACCCGGAGCTCGACTCGGATACATATTTTGTACATCCACATAATGGTAATAATCTCTATGTATCTAAAACGCATGAAAGGTAACGGTGCATTTCGCTATTTGGAGAGAGAAAAGAATTTGGGCGACACGAGGACTGTCATTAGGTCCGAATGCGCCTTTTAACTGGTAGAGTATTGGAAGCCCTATTTTGGGCTTTACTACATTCTGCTTGAGGAAGCCTTTATTGTCCCTGAAATGAATCAGATTTTTTATACAATATCTTGTTCTCTGACATTTAATTGGATAGTGTCTATAAGGCACTATCCAATTAAATGTAATAGAACAGTTTATAATATGACTCGTCCGTGTTGTTCACTTTAAAACATTTAATATTTTGTTTTCATATTAATTAGTGATAAATAAAGCCTTCCGTCAATTCCATTGGTCAATTTCAAAACTAGACAATTTGATTGGCTGAACAAAATACAACTGGGCCACATTTTCATGATTTGCATAATTAGAGTTGGGAGCTTTCATTGGTCAATTTCAAAAACTGGACAATTTGATTGGCTAAAAAAATACAACTGGGTGACATTTGCATAATTTCAGTAGTGAGAATTTACGTTATCTGTCCTATTTAGGGTGGGTTATATTGTATTAATCTTTTACCTACAAGAAAAACGCCATTCATTTTTTTTTATATTTTCACTTTTTAATTCCAAAACATAGGTTATGACCCCTCATTGGAACGAGCTCGACGAGCTCGTTCCAATGAGGGGTCATAACCTATGTTTTGGAAGCAAAAAATGAAAATGTTTAGTTATACGAGGATGTTTTTTCCAAGTGCCGTCTGCAGCTCAAGTTAGTTGATGGGTTAAAAAGTCATACTAAGTGGCTAATTTGTGCGTGTGTGTGCGCCAGAGTCTCGCCAAAACGGAAAATTCTTAGACTCGTTTCATAAATATTATATGAGAAAAACACTCATTCCATATCCTCTATATATGATGAGCTTTGATTTGTTGTCAGAAAAAACTCGGCACTTTACCAGTTAAAACGTACCCATTCTCAGTTGGTTATTATGAGACTGTTTTTCGAAAAAAGGAGGGAAATAACTCGTGAACAATATTATATATTTTATATATATTTAAAAAGAACAAGGTTCTTGCGAATGACTAATTGATAGACTGGATCTGACTCTTATCACCATATCCATGGGTTTGGGTGCTGCTGGAATGGGTCATCTATGGACTCCGCCCCCCATTCCAGCCGTGTTGGTGATAGAGGGCATTGCTTTAGCAACCAGATTCTTGAACACTGTTGGAAAATTGGTGAGTAAAAAATTATTGTTGAAGGCCGAGAAACCCGAAAAGATTATCAATTCCATAAATGACATGATATTGGCTTTTATCTAACAATTATACAGATTTTGGCCTGAAAACCACGAGGAACGGTACGTATCACATAATGTGTTCCTATTCCGTATCATACAGACGACTCATTCTGATTCTGTATCATATAGACGGCAGTTGCGGGCGATTGGCTAAACATTTTACGATAAATAGAAACTGCACACATCAATATTACACCTACCGGGTTCCTGAGAATGAGCTCACGTCGCGAACTCGTAAATTCAAGCGGATTATCGTAGGAAGTGACACTTAGGGTGATTAATGTGACAACAAAACATTGAAAATTGCGTTCACCGCATTACACATTGTTTGTCAGACTGCACAACAATATAGTTCCATAAAATAAGTTTTTTTTAACTTTTTCTAGCCAACACTATCTCCCAAAACTGTATTAATAATTTAAGATTTAATCTGTTTATATCACATGAAACGTCGTTCATTTCGACGAAACGACCCATGTCTTATTTCCTGATTATCAACTAGTGTCTAATCGGCGCGTGTATTCTTGTGCGTAGTTTACATGACGTTAATTACGACAACAGGTGCAAGAAAATCGCATTCATGGCGTCATGGCGTGAAGCGTCTGAGTCAACGAACTGATTGTCGGTTGTTTTGGGAGAATTTAGCGACAATGAATTAAATAAAAAGTGTAAAAAACATTCGAAAATTCATGTGATATACAGAATCTTTAACTCGTGATGTTTGGATGTAAGATTTTTTGAAACTCCTTTGATGAATTCGATTCACAACTCGCCTAAAGGCTCGTTGTGAATCAAATTCATCAAACTCGTTTCAAAAAATCTTATATCCAAACATCCCTCGTTTGAGATCCTCTATATGTGACAGAATTGTTATATAATTATCATGATAATGTGCATCTCCTGTGATTTGCATCAGATTCTCGGTGGTGATGATGATGATTTATTTCTGCTTTTTACCTTATATAAGGTATTCAAAACACTATGAAGTATATTACATAAATTAAAAAAACATGTCTGTGGTAGTCATAAAATATACAAGTGAGAATAATACAGTCTCTCTCTCTCTCTCTCTCTCTCTCTCTCTCTCTCTCTCTCTCTCTCTCTCTCTCTCTCTCTCTCTCTCTCTCTCTCTCTCTCTCCCTATTACAAAGTTGGTGGGTGGAGTGGGGTAGGGATAGGGGTTGGATGTGCCGATACAAAAATGAAGCAAGCAACAGATGCCCGTGATTTGACCGGTATCCATGTCATGGTGTACTGAGTTTAAATTGCCTTCAGAGTATTTTACGTTTTCTCTGTGAGATTATATTAGGCTTGGGTGGCTTGGGTGGCTAGGGTTGAGTACATAAAAAAGTATCACAGGCACACGAAAGGAACTATTCTAAATAATGCTAATATGGATATGATTTTAATAGTAATCTAGGCTTGGAAGAGCTGGTTACAGGGTGTGTTCCTACGTTTAAACCTCAAGTAGTATTTACCCGAAGAACGTTCCATCCTTGCATCACAGTCGACACTCGCGAAAGTTAGGTAGGGTGTTCTGTGTCCTAATCATGAGGACTTCATCTGAAAAGCTAGATTCCAGCCATCGTTTTGACGGTGTGCAATGGTCTAGTGGTTTAGGCGCTGGACTCCTGATTGCCAGGCGGTGTTGCCGAGGGTTCGAATCCCGGCGGGGGATCAGAAACCAACATTCAAAATTCCTCTAAAACATGATTGTGTCATTTGAAAAAACACACACAAGCCCGTGCCAGTCTTCGTCTGAGGCCATCCACAGCAATTTCGTCGTACTGTAGCCAGCGCGTTCCACACTTTCATGCTGCTGCCGAAAGGAAGATGAACCAAGTAATCATGAGGACTTCATCTAAAAAGCTAGATTCCAGCCATCGTTTTTGACGGTGTGCAATGGTCTAGTGGTTTAAGCGCTGGACTCCTGATTACCAGGCGGTGTTGCCGAGGGTTCGAATCCCGGCAGGGGATCAGAAACCAACATTCAAAATTCCTCTAAAACATGATTGTGTCATTTGAAAATACACACACATACACAAACATACACAGACACACAATACAATGATATTCACATACGTATAGTCATGGTGCCTCACGTCAAGCAATTTGTTCTTCCATGTACTTTTTTGTTTGAGTACAACAACATCAGTTATACAGCGCCCCCCCCCCCCTCCCCCATAGATTCGAAGATAAGAGCCTTTTTGGGTGAGGTACTGCATATATATGTGGTGTAAGAGAGAAACCTCTCATTCCCAACAAATGCCCACATTAGATTTCTGAATGCGTTGTCTGATAAATACCAGGGAAAATACAGGGGTGGGGCTGCATAGACATATATACACCGATGCTTACATTTATATGCATGGGTATACACTCGTTCCCTTATGCAGACACATAATACAATGATATTCACATACGTATAGTCATGATGCCTCACGTCACGCAATTTGTTTTTCCACGTACTTGTTGGTATGAGTACATCAACAACAGTTATACAGCCCCCCCCCCCCCCCCCCCCCCCATTGATTCGATGATAAGAGCCTTTTTGGGTGAGGTACTGCATATATATGTGGTGTAAGAGAGACACCTCTCATTCCCAACAAATGCCCACATTAGATTTCTGAATGCGTTGTCTGATAAATACCAGGGAAAATCCAGGGGTGGGGGTGCATTGTATTTATCAGTTCAGGGTGTTGAAGAAATCTGAAAGGGTGTTCTGTGCTGGGAGCCTGAGGTCAGCCTCGAGAAGTTCCAATGAGATTAAAAATATTTGATTTAATTATTTCAATGTTCAAAAATCCCCACTTCCCGTCTCAGAAACACTGCCTATGGCCTCTCACTGGAGTGAGCTGGATGAGCTCACTCCAATGAGGGGTCACACGCATATTTTGAGACTAAAGAAACTAGGATATTATACAATCCGAATGGTAACTGTCATAAATAGTGCTAATAGTTTTGTCCGTTATATTTCGTATAAGATTTATACAACTTTAAATAGGTAAGTGCTGACTAGACACTAAGGGGTTTCAGAATTGCCTGAAATTCTTTGATAAACTTGGCTAAATTTCTAATCACCTTATTGTTTGTGTTGGAAAATAATGCTTGAAGCTTAAACATATTTGGGTTTCGTGAGTAGTAGGCTCTGATATATTTTACTCGGAGGTGATTGAGTTTTTCGCAGACAAGTATATAATGGAATTCATCACCAATGTCTGAACCGCAAAGATTACATTTTCTTTGTGACATTTCAATGGATGTCCAACTACCTATTTCTATGGGCAAGTGGTGGTTTCGCAATCGGAACTTGAGCAATGGGGTAGCTAATGAAGGTGGTAGTTTTATAAGGTAATCTTTAAACGCAGGGTGGTGTCCCAAAATGGGATCAGAACTTGTAAACAAAAAACACTCAGTCTTACACAAACACCTGGTCCTCGGACACAAACAGAACAAAGTGTGAAACATAAGTGACGGTCGAGCCAACGACTCCTGAAAATCAAAACGATTTTATTATTGGCGCAATAAACCAATTACCATATTTCCTTAAAATAGCAATATAAGAAATTACAACAAACAGTTGATAATATGTTGCTCAGAACCTGAACTACAGCAATGTTCAGATTCAAATCTCAGTCATATCTGAAAGCTGTAACATTCAACGAATTGGTATTAAGTGGCGCTTACCCATAGCGACCTATATTTCCTACATACCACAATAAATTACTGACCAAGAATCGGTAATCTCAGACTTAAACAAATTGAAGTCTTGAGGTATTTATTTGTTTATTTGATAAAACCGTAAAGGTTGAAACTAGTCATACATTGCGGATTAAATTCCGGTCAAGTACCAATAGGCTTCACGCTAAACAAATTTTATACCGAAGTATTTACGAATTTCAACAATGTACCACACTGAAATCAGCTCTTTTATCACTAGCTCCCAGCTCCGCAAGCTCAGAAATCACAAATGTATAGTACACGCTAAAAACTAAAGTATTAAAAACTACACTTGAAGTGCTGTATTTAACACTTACTAAGTGCTGAACTAGCACTTTGTTCAAGTGTAGATATCCCAGAACTTGACAGGTGTTACAATAATACCACTTAACAAGTGTAATGTCGCGACACTTAAAAGGAAACAACGCAGATGACGCGGATCAGGCGCGAACTCTCGAGCCTGTTCCGCGTCATCTGCGCTGTGTCCTTTTAATTATGTACCCACCAAGCGCAAACCCATTTATGGACGATTCTGGAAGAACCACCAATGCTAGACACACGGGAAGTGCCATCCATTCAAGTTTCAGATATCTGACGATTGTAATGTCTAAGTGCTTAAAGCATTGCACTTTGAGTGTTAAAATCAAACCCTATGAGTTAGAATGGGTTTAACACCTTGAAAGTGTCAGTTTTAACACTTTAGTTTTTAGTGTGTATAGTTCAGTCGCTTTCCGTCAAGGGATAATATCCCCCTGTTTGATGACAGTTACTTACTTAGACAATGGTATGAGCCTAATAATTAAAATGCGCATTCCTCCAACGATGCAGCTAGCTCATACTGATAGGCCGTCTAGGACGGTCATATTTCATGTTGGAATCTGATATGATTTTATTTAAGAATTGAATGCAATTTTTATAATCTTCGGGATTCATACATAATTTGTACCCATTCCCCCACGTTCATACTCCAATAAAGATTATAAAAATTGCATTCAATTCTTATAATTACATCCCGAAACTGTTCAAACTACTTTTTACCAAACAACAAAGCAGAAAGACGAAATAAAACATGTACGAACGAACGAGGCGAAAAACCACTCTCACACAAAAGACAAAGCGCACAACTCTGAGTTGAGCACTGATTTTCGGTATTGACCCAAATTTGTCAAATTGCCGTCTTTCGCAATGAAACTTGGAATGTTCAAATCAATTTATTTAACATATCAGTAAATTATAATCACTGATCACTACGAGAGGTGCTAAAAGTTATAAACCCGCCCAAACACCACCCGAATTACATTCTGTCAACTGCGCTCTACCGTAAATGAGGGTCAAAGTCCGACCAAATGTATTCATTGGAAAGTGAATTACATTTGGTCATGACGTTTTCATCCAGCTGACCAATGGGAAATGAGTATTTGGACCCAAAACGTATAACAACATTAACAATGTAATTATATACAAAACATTGTATCGACCCATTAATAGGGCAGCATCAATTTATTGGAAACAATAACAACCCTGGCTAGAACGGTCATATACCATGCTGGAAACTAATACGATATTATATGCAAAACATTATACCGACCTAAAAGGGCAGCATCCATTTATTGGAAACAATTAATTACAGCCCTGGCGTTGTCTTATTCAAAAAGCACATGCATTCAACAATTTAGCATGCATCCACAAATGTGCTTTAGAGCGAGGGCTAGGGGTGGATGGAGGAAACCGGTAGCTAGGCCATTCAGCCTCGGTCTTCCACCAGTGCCATCGATTATTACACATGCCATATACTGATACGATGTCACAAATAACACATATTACACGCCGTCATAATATAGGCTGAGTCGCTTAGTGGAAGAAACACAAGCGCCCATACAATAATTACTCGAGAAATCACAGGCGCACCTAATGCCTGTATCACGGGTAATGGACCAGGAAGTGAAGGAGGACAAGGTCCCCGATATACATCTTGTCAGCCGAATAACGTGTGCTTCTCTTCTTCACTGTATATCACTCAAAAAGCATGCTGACTGGGCGAAGTTTGAAGAAAAACTGAAACCAACGCTTGCAACCGTACACGGGGGGGGGGGGGGGGGGGGGGCAGTGTCTAGAAGATGGCCCACGCCATAGTAGTGACCCTAGTGGAGGAGTGGAGGCAGGGAAGGAATGTGTAGGAAAGATTAGGGTGCCAACACGGGAACTTGGGTACAGAGTGAACGAAGAACTGAAAAGGGCCAAAGAGGGTAGAAAAGTTAAATGTTCTGCATACAGGAGAAGTAGAAAACGTAAGGGGCGGAAAGCAACGAGGCCACGGTAGCAAAGGAAGAATACCAACATGCACGAAATAAAGTAAATAAGATTAAAGACGACAATCGGAGAGTGCGAAATAGGACGATAAGAACGTCAGGGGGGTCGAGTTCGAACGTATTCTGGAAATGGGTGAATAAACGTAACAAAGGAAGTAACCCACAAAGTATTAAAGTAGATGGCAGAGATACAGACGAGCAAGATCAAATCGCATTAGAACTAGTCAAGCACTAGGAAAAGGTAAACGATAAGCGATGGGGCATGGGGAACCCACCGGACAGTCCGAACCAGGTCGAGGAAAATCTATCGAACTTCGTGTGCAGCGAAATCAAAACGAAGGAGGTGCGAAACGTGGTCTCAAAATAAAGGGATGGAAAAGCGGGAGGGGTGGATGAAATTCCTAACGAGATTATCAAAAAAGGGGGGAGAGGAACTCTTGGAAAGCCTAACCGCCCTATTCAATTTAGTCATAGAAAAACAAGAGTGACATTTATCGACAAAAAGGGGGAAAAGGACGTTTTTGATAACTATCGAGGGATCTCTGTCAGTAGCAACATTGGAAAAGTTTTCTGTAAAGTCCTGTATTGGAGATTAGAGGAGGTGATTGAAGAGAAGGGTTTTTTTGGGAGAGATCCAGAATGGCTTCAGGAAGTGAAGGAGGGTCACTGACCATCTTTTCACGCTATCCCAAATGATATAATCCGCGAAAGCAAAAAAGAAAAAGATGTTTATGGCCTTTTTGGATGTTAAAAAGGCATATGATAGAGTATGGAGGAAGGGTATGTGGCGCAAGCTGGAGGCTCTAGGCTTGGGAGACGAGTTTATTGGGATTATGAAAGCATTATATAAAGATGTACAGAGTGAACTTAGCCCGGGAAACATTACAACAAAACGTGCGCCTATTCTTTTTGCATTGTACATCAAAGGTTTGGGAGATGAACTCCTGAATAGCGACGAGGGGGTAGCAGTCGGGGACTTGAAGATCCCAGGGCTATTTTTTGCAGACAACATTGAGCTAGCGTCAGAAAGCGAAGATGGGCTAGCGAAAATGCTGGGAATTGTTGGAAAATATGGGAGCAAATGGAGACTCGAACTTAATGAAAGCAAGAGCAAAGTTATACCTGTGGGCCGCAAAGTGGACCCCACTCGAAGGTGGAGAGTGGGGGAGTTCTGCATTTCGGAAGGAAGGAGCAGCAAACTTCTTAGTGTAGCAGAGACAGGTGACTACGAGTATCTGGGGGTATATATAAACATCACGGGAAGAGGCATCTACCGAAACCACACAAATAAATTGATTCTGAAGGGGAAGCGAATCCTTAACCAAATGAAACTTATAGGGAGAAACAGTGACGCATATATCACAGTTAACTGACCACCAATTGTATAAAGGTCGCCGATACATTCCTACTCATTTATCGTATCACCAACGTTAGTCTGAATCACTTAACTGTCTTCAGACGGATACACTTTAATGTCAACAATGACTCACCCAGATTAATGGATGAAGTTATAAACAATGCATAGCTAGCATGTCGAATTACGATTTGATCTAAATAAACTTAATTACACGACAAACAGCACTTATCAGACTCCAGTTTTTTTTTAAATGAGTCGTGTGCTGGAATAAACATCTCATGTTTTTGCATGCATTTGCTTTTTGAATAAGACAACGCCAGGGCTGTAATTGTTTCCAACAAATGGATTCTGCCCTTTAAGGTCGGTATAATGTTTTGCACATAAGATCGTATTAGTTTCCAGCATGGTATATGACCGTTCTAGCCAGGGTTGTTATTGTTTCCAATAAATTGATGCTTCCCTATTATTGGGTCGTTACAATGTTTTGTATATACCCCCCCCCCCCCCCCCCCCCATTAGTCAGACATCCCAGTTGTCAGACAGTTTATATTCACAGATCATTGGGTTGTTTGAACAGCTAATCCCTTACTTACCACCTCCAGAATGAAGTGGGATATTCCAATAAGACAGACAGAAAAGAAACAATTAATTAGCTTTTAGTGAGTTATTTCTTCACCAGTGTGTTTTAGAAATGAACAGAAAATAAATGACAACAAAATAAAAAAATATGAAATACAATAAGAAAAGAGTTCTAATCACAATAAATCATAAAAAATATTTTTTTTCTGTTAAATAAATAGAAAAAAAAAACAATAAAATGAAAAATATGAAGTACAATTAAGAAAATATTTAGACTAGTTTTATAATAAATCAATAAAAACTCATATTTCACGATAACTCATTTTTAACGAAAATAAATAGAAAATCATGTTTTATAAAAAACAAATGAAACCAAAATAAACAAAATGAACAACGTGTGTTGCACATCATAAATAGGTTAGGATGTCGATGGGGTAGTGATGAATTTAGGCGATTGTTGAACCCTTCTAGATTGTTATTGGTTCTAGGTTCTGAGGTTTGATCCACAGAGGGATGGGAAATCTTGCATCATCATCCACCCAGATTATATAATCATTGAAGCTCTCTGGCTGTGAAACAGCTGGTGTTGATTCCATGGCCACTAATCATGCGTTTTGTACAGAGTTTGGGGGGAAAAGTGCTTGCCCAGCAGCTCTTCTTATTCATTGTCCAACTTCATATTCTTCTCAGTAAGGTCGGGCAAGACCTAAATCTTGAGTTTTGCGCCATAAAGCCTGAACATAGTGGACATAGCACCCTTTAACCTATGTTTATGGAAATTCTCTTTCTACAGCGCGGATGGCAGCTGGTTCAAAATCCAACTGGATTCGGGCAGGTGACAGAGGTTTATTTAGAAGTTGCTGCACATGAGTCTTTAGATGTTGAAATAATCTCTGGGAAGATTTAAGCTGTCGGTCAGGAAGAAAAGCATAAACACATGGGAATGTTGTCGAACCTTGTCTTGCCTGTAATATATAATATATAGCAGCTAAGCTATCGATAAATAGTCAAACATCGTTTTTACAAAAAAATGAAAAAACAGCAAACTGTTTGGAAAAAAAATATTTTATTTTAGATCAAAGTTATCAGTGTTATTACACAATATATGTGTGCTTTTTATGTTTTGAATATTTTCAGAAGATAATTAAGTGGTATTTTGATTATATGTTAACCTTAAAAAGGAGAAAAACAGTACCAAACAAAATGTTAAAACTAAATTTTATTCAAATTGTAGACATCTGGGTTGTGCCATTTACAACAATAGGTAATTATCTATTTTAAGTTCAGCTAATCCCGAATTAACTGTCTGACAGCTGGGGTGTATGACAATTGGGTGTCTTACTAATGGGGGTAAACCACACGAGAACTAGTCCTGGTGGAATACACATAACTCAGCCACATGTTCTATGCTCAGTACACCATATTGGAACTCCCGCGGTTGCTTCCGACTTGCCTGTGGTGTCTGCCCCCCACCTACACTTCCATAAGGTCTTTGGAGGTCTTTGGGTGGTCTGCGTGATAAAGAGAAGCCTGATTTTGAAGAGTACCTTGATGGCACCTTTGGGGGTTACTGTTGTTCAAGCTGAGGTCACGGTCCCTGGAGCTGAGGGGAAAATTGGGAAAAACAGTGAAAAGGAGTGCCAGATGTGTAATTTGGGCGTGATGGAGACCCTGGAACACTTTCTTCTAGAATGCCCAAAATACCAGTCTAACAGAATAAATGCTCCGGGAGAATAATGGGGAAGTGGGATTGGAGAATGAAGGACATATGGTTAGTGGGAGACTCAAAGGAGAGGGTTAATATGCTAATCGGTGAGATTGGGAAGAATGGGACAAGGGATGTCATCAAGCAGTTCGTCTCCGAGTGTTAGGAGGAGAGAAGACGCGTGGGAATAGGGAGGCAGTTGGGAGTACAGGGGTAACCAAGGCCTTCTCACCCGAGAACCGCGACGAATCAGCGGCCAGCCAAAGTGTTATTATTATAAGCTTCCATGCTACTCTGGGCTACTCGGTGGTTGACTGCCTTCCCCTATTTAATCATTCAATACTGTATACCTCCTGACAGCTTCGAAACTTTTTGTATAGCTGATTGGTTTCATCATACCAGCCCGTGCAACACAAGTTGCCTGACAGCTCTGAAACCACAAAGTTTCCTCATACAAGCCAGTGTTGTATACAATCTGTATACTTCCCGACAGCCTGGAAACTTTAACATTTGCTGATAGGTTTCATGGTACAAGCCCGTGCAACATAACGTTGCCCCACAGCTTTGAAACCTGGAAGTTTCCTTATACAAGCCAGAGTTGTTTACATTTCATATTCATCTCGACAGCTTGGAAACTTCATCAAACGCCGAGTTTCTAAAAATAAAACCAGTACAGTACCCAACTGTCAGATAACTTAGAAACTCAGAAGTTCTATACCGCAGCTCTGCACTATACGGAGTATTCTGTATATCTAGTGCCAGCTCGGGGCTTCACAAACGGTGGATAAACTGAATTACAAAACAGTTTAACAAATAAACTGTAATAAGTCGAGATTCTTCAAACGAAGAGAATCTAACAAAAGCACCAATACTCGAGTGCAAATACCTGACCAGTAGAAATAGAAACATTTTTTAGAAGAAATGCCTGGTCTCCACACCCTACAAATACTTTTAGGTGTGAAAAATATAATTGCACAAACTATAAACAAAACTTCCTTACAGTGCAATAATCAAGTACAGACACCAAACCAGTGAAAATAAAGAAACACTTGGTTTTTGTCCACTATAAATACGGTAAGGTGTGAACATCATAATTGAACCAACTAAAAACAATCGTCAATGCAGTGCAAGAACCATACAGCGTTTGAAATTTGCCAAAACAAACACAACAGTTGCTTTACAATTTACTACAAGCAACACAAGTTACAATACTTTATCTATTGACTAAAGTGAATTTTTTGATTTGATTGGTTGATAGATACGTGGTATGCGACCATATTCATTGAAACCCACGATACGTCCGCCCAGCTACTGACAAATTTCCCATACCCAGTGGAAGCCTCGTTCCGAAATCTACAAACTGTCCATACCCCGTAAAAGACGCGTCATTCCAGTTTTACAGTGTACATGTATTATATTTTATTTTTTTTATCTCCAAAATATAGCTCATGACCCCTTATTGGAATGAGCTTGTCGAGTACCCTCCAATGTGGGGTTCATAAGCTATGTTTTTGAGACAAAAGAGAAAAAAAGAAATTCAATAATTTTTTTATACTAGTCATATCGGCAACTCTTTTGCACAAAAATTCCACAGAAACCTATATGGCTCAACAATGGAAGATAAAAGATCTCATGCTGTGTGTGTTCACACATGAAACAGATTGTACTTCTAAAACGGAAAGTCAATAGATAAATTCGTTACCCCGTGTCTGATCACGTGGTACGGGTTTTTACCTACTCGAAGCCAGCCGTATCCCATTCGGCCTTTTTCGGCCGAATGGGATACGGCTGGCTTCGGGTAGGTAAAAACCTGTACCACGTGATCAGACACGGGGTAACTAATAACATCGAATAATAAGTGTTGTGTCTCGGCCCACACCTACAGTGACCGATATTATAATTTTATATTCACATATCGACAAAGTTTCGATAAACTTGGACGTTTTCAATAAATTGAAGTCCTAAGGTATTTGTTTATTTAAAAAAAACATAAAAGTTGAAACTAGTCATGCATAGCGGATTAAATTCCGGGCAAGTACCAATGGGGTTCGGGTCAAACAAATTATATACCGAAGCAAAAAAAGCGCTATAATAAAATTAGCACGAGCTCAAAGCGCAAAGAGCTGTCAAGGGACAAACTGCATTGCTCAAATGCTTTCAGTCCAACGAAAATATTTCTGTAGTGTCGACAGTTATTTACTTAGACAATAGGCCAGGCCTATTGATTAAAATGTGGGCATACCTCAAACAATGCAGCATGCACATACCGATAAGCCTTTTAATACGGGCTTCATACAACTTGCATGCCCGAAACTGATGCGGTCTTACATGTTGAGTATTATACCGACCTAAGGGCTGCATCTATTCACTGGAATACTAACAGCCCTGACGTCATTTGATTCAAATCGACCAGTATTCAGTAAAGCACATGCATTCAACAATGTACCATGCACTCACAAATGCGCCTGTATTCTCTGTGTGCACCCTCTGCGGTGCACGTTGAACATTTTGATTGGTGTACCCCCACACATTTACCGGACAGCCATCCCATTTGATGACGTCATGGCCGGAAGGGCGACCAAGAGGATAAGTGATGTTAAACGTAAACAAATAACCGCTCAGTATACATTATCATGAGCATGTGCATGTCCTGTATGTTATTTGTATCAGATTCGAGGTCGTGTTTACAATCAGATCGCAACGAGCCCGTCAGGGCGAGTTGTGATCCGATTGTAAACACGACCGAGAATCTGATACAAATTACAGGACATGCATTTGGTCGTGATAATACATTTATCTAACAATTCCGTTACATAAAGCCCATTTTCCGTTTTTCAGTTTAAATTGGGTTGGAATTGGTCAGAATTTTTAATTTTATATTTTAATGCGTAATAACAATGCATATCATGATATTATTTGTCATAGCGCGGTGTTTACCGGAAGTTGAATCTATATGATACGGAATCAGAAAGAGTCGTCTATTTGATACGGAATCGGAACACATTATGTGATACGTACCGTTTCTCGTGGTTTTCAGGCCAAAATCTATATGATTGTTAGATAAACTACAATATTACCTTACTGTAAAGGTGTTCCTTCCATTCCCCCAACATCGGGCAACGAGAGATCGGATCAGCGGGCGCCCTGCTTGTGGAGGCCTCTCCGGATGGGAATCATTCTTGTTCTTGTTTCTGTCCATTGACTCTACTCGTACATCTAAATCTATCAGACAGTAAATCCACTTTCCGCTTCAAGACGCCCCCATGTGCTTCATATCAACACACCTTCCTTGACAAAATGGAGAAACTCCAAATGGCCAAGCAAAAATAACCGAAGCTGTAAAATACTTCTTTTCTTAAACCCCGACAAGACCCACCTCAAGAGGAGTACCCATCAGATACTTATTGAAACATCCGTGAACACACAAAGGATATCCTACCCCACATGAATCTTGAATTTTTTGAATACTTGTTTATTACTTTAACTTTTTGTATATATTTATTTTGTTTCATGTCCAACTTCTAACTTTCAACTTCCAATACTCCACCTCTGTACCAGAACCTACTCTACATTTGAACCGATTCTGCTTAGCCACAGCGAAACTACCAACGCTGTACATGCAATACTACAACGCACGTACCATCCATTTAGGCTGGCCACGTAGCGCATCACACGACATGCTGATCTACCCACCCACTGTCGTCCTTTTTACAACGCGACTTCCCCATACAAAATGGATGATATCAGTACATATGGGATGAGTGAGAGTGGGTGTGTTTACCAGTAAGGCTCTAACTGGGGTGCATCCCAAGAAACAACTAGACTCTCGCGCCGTTCTTTTGATATTACTAGTTTCGTGTTTTGGATTCGCGGGTTTGACCGTAATGATTAGTCTCCTGCATGTGTTAAATATACCTTGCGATACAAAACAAAATAAGATAGTTCCCCCTTACCTGGCAAGATACAAAAGGCGAACAGAATGTCGTCACCGCTCACCTCTCATGTTTATGTTAGCCCCCTCTAAAGGCCATCCTCTGCCTCCTCATCTGACTGCTTGGATAAAACGTCTTATTTACAAAGCAGGTGATATTGAACCAAACCCCGGACCAACCAACACACACTGTCCATGCTCACTAAGCAGCACATCGTCTACGCCTTCAATTTCCTCCACTTGTCCCGGAGGACATATTGTCTTCCACCTGAATGTACAAAGCATCTGCCCTAAAATTGACTTGCTCTGCTGCGAATCTCTCTCATCGATGTATGCGCGTTTACTGAAACATGGCTAGATTCCGGTGTCCCCATTGACGACATCGTACTTCCCAACTTCCAAACTCCGTTACGTAAAGACCGAGGCTCAAGAGGCGATGTTATCATGTATGTGAAAAACTGTATTCCATACAAACCTCGCCCAGACCTTGATATACCTGCCTTGGTATATCTACACCCATTTGGGCCCAATACTTGTCGGAGTCCTATACAGACCCCCTAATTCAGATGCAATTCAGTGGAACCTAATCAACATATCAATAGATCGAGCTATAGATTCTGGAATTAGTAATATCCTCTTAACCAGCGACTTTAACGACGACCAACTGAAAGGGAAGTCAGCCTCCTTTGGCCGCTTACTCTCCCAATATAACCTTAAACAACTGTTAAATGAACCAACCTACTACTGCGAAAGCTCCTCTTCACTAATCTACCTGATCCTGGTTAATAATGATCTACTTATCGTCAAAGCTGAAGTTGCAGAATCCTTCCTTGAAAATAGTGTAAGGTACCACTGCCCTACTATAGCGACCGTCAACCTCAGATTTGAAACCCCGAAGCAACATAAGCGCCCTGGGGAACTGTACTGAAATGAATAGAGAACTCTCAAAGATTAACTGGTCACACTTGCTGACTGATAGCAATATTACGTACATTGCATCATCACTAACTGATGTCATATTAAACAAAGCCCATAAATTTATACCTAACAAAATCGCTACTATTAGATCTCACCAGCCCAAATGGTTCCACAATAACCTCAGGCTTCTAATTCGCCAAAGAAGACGTGCTCACCGAAAATCTAAACTCAATGACACGCCCGAGTGCTGGGAAAATACAGATGTTTAGTGAACTTTAACTCCCAAAAATCCGAATCTATGATGATCAGCCGCAAATCCCCAAAACCAAATCATCCCCCTCTTTTAATGTCTACCCAAGTAATAAAGAATGTCGAAAAACACAAACACCTTGGCCTTACCCTCAATGACCGCGGCAACTGGGCGTCACACATTGCAGAACCTCGAAGGGATGGCAACGCATTGCTCTACTTGGACAATTGAAATTTAGACTTGACCGGAAAGTACTTGAAAAGATCTACTTTGTTCGCCCCATATTAGGATATGCGGATGTAGTCTGGGACAACGGCTCCTCCCAGGAAGTCGGGGAGGTTGAAAAAATACAAATAGAGGAAGCTCGCTCTGTTACGGGTGGAACTAGAAGTGCAAGTAAACAGCACCTATACACTGAAACAGGCTGGGAATCTCTTTAGACTCGAAGGAAAACACACAAGTTAATTCAATACTTCAAGATGTTTCACGGCCTTACGCCTCCTTACATCTCATTGATGGTATCCCCGTCAGTGGCTGGAACTCAGAACTACAATCTGAGGAATAATGCCAATCTGAGCACAATGCCATGCCGTACCCACCTGCACAAAACCTCTTTCCTACCATCCGCGACTAACCTCTGGAATGACAATCCCTAATGAAATAAGACAAAATCCTAATATTTCGACGTTCAAGCAGTATCTCAATAGCACCAGAAGAACTATACCGAAATTTTACTCGGGACATAAATCACGCCTGGCCCAGATCTTGCACCGTAGACTACGTTTACGATGTAGCAACTTGAATGATGATCTCCACAACAACTATTTGTCCGAATCAAATAACTGTAGATGTGGCGAAAGAGAAACCGCTGAACATTATTTATTATTTTGTCCATAGTTCGATGGCGTAAGGAACCAAACAATTGGATAACTAGGAATACAGCCCACCATTGACGTCTTGCTACATGGAAGTGAACCGATCAGTCTTCGAAATTGCCCATATGTATATGATCTTATCCACACGGTTCTACAATCAGTAACCCCCAGGTAGCTCACAATTCACCACTCCTGCTTCCAAACAACTTGTTACATACTGCTTTTTGCCCATGCGTCTTGTTAATTTTGTAACTGCGGCGAGAATGGTGTGTGTCTTGACTCAGGAACGGCTGGGTCGTCCTCTAAATAAGCCGCCGCATTTGTCTTTAATAATACCCAGTCGCTGTTGGCACAGTGCATATCCTCAGAGTGGACATATTACTAAAGTTGACTGAGTTGCCATATTAACCCAATTGCATTCGCGGGTGCTCGGCGCGGGCTGGGAGACAGGGGGAGGGGTGGCATCTGGTGGCATTTTTTGGGTCGATGCTGGCGTGTCCCCGTAGTGGTATATGAATATTAACGTTAATGTTTGGGTGCCGCTTTGGGGGCGCGTCGGCGTCGATTCGGGGGTGCTGCTGTCGGATGTCGTTTTTCTTTGGATTTCTCGGCTTATGCCGAGTGCCTGTGAGTGCATTGGGGGGGGGGGGGATAAAACCCAATACACACTTCTTAGACCTGTTCTTAACATCTACCAATCCCAAAGGTGCAACTAAATAGTGGGATACCCCAAGATATCTCAAAATGTCCCATAATCAGTAAAGCACTTGACCGTATACACTCCGTTGGGGTACCTTAGCGCTGCATGCAATTGTAGACGCCGGGCCGCGGGCTTAACTGGAAAGTGTTCCCTTGAAAGTAAGTAGGTCTACATGTAGGTGCTCATTGCTTTTATCAGCTGACACATTATACAAAGTATCATACTGACTCGATCTGTCCTCCCTTCCGTGAGTTTTTTTTTTTTTTTTCTTTTTTTACATATTTTATATAATGTTTTTCTTCACTCAGGTATCCAAAGTATAGTACGACTTAGCGGTGCGCTCTGACCTGACGGCGTGTGGACGTCTAAGAATCACCAACTCCAACAGAATTTTCGCGGAAAACAGCCACACTCATTCCTCAGTAGATATGAGACGATAGACCGATCGAACGCAAAATATGAAGAGGTCTATGTGTCACGTGCAACCAGCGGCGTACCGCCGTAGATTGCGGGTGATACTTGGTCATGACCACGTTCTGTAAAAATACTCTCTTCGTAATTTGGAGCAGTATCGAAGTGTGTTCTGTGCCAGAAATAGTGCCTAACGGGCACGAATGAGTCAAATCAATACCCCAACCGCTAGTACAGAACCCACCGCCGGCTCAACAATCTCAAACTGGTAATTGCCGCATAAACCTTTTCCTTGGTGATATTTTGTTCTATCTGGAGACAGCCCAGTATTAGCCTTTGGCTTGTTGCTGAATCCATTTCCATGTTTCTTACTTTTTTGTCAATGTATGCTTGTTTCTGTATAATTTAAACATACTTTGGATATAAATATTGTTTAAACTAAATGCACCTCAGGGCGAGGGCTAGTATAATATAGGCTACATCCACTGAATGACATACGAGCCCACCCTATATAGCATGCGTTCACAGATGAGCCTTAGAGCGAGGGCTAGGGGGGATGAAGGAAACGGGTAGCTAAGCCATTCACCCTTGGCTCTCCACCAGAGCCATCGCTTAATACGCATACCAATCATCGAAACGATGTCAGAAACCAGTCATACCAGACGCCGTATAATATTGGCTGCATCTACCAAGTGGTAAACATACGCGCCACTGCAACAGGGCGCATGTAATGTCTACATCATAGTTGATCGACCTTCCATTTTATCAAGGTTGTTAATATATTCCAACTCAACTGTCGTATCACCAATGCCAGTCTGAATTACATACCGAAATGTCTTCATTCAGACAAATACACTTAAATGTCAATAATGGCATACCCAGATAATGGACTGATAGATAGATAGATAGATATTTTATTTAACGGCATATTTTTAAGTACATGTAGTTGCATTTCCTACAATGTGTAATACATATACAGAAGTAATAATTTATACCGTTGGGAGATGACATAGCCAGATTGGCTGTCTTCCTGTCATTCCCGTAATACATCCCATAAACACTGACTACATGATCTGCGTCTTAGGCGTTGGTAGAAATGATCTGAGGACAGTTATGTGTAAATTTTTAACTCTACACCTGGTGACCTTCCACATTACTGTATAGATGGACGAGATTTCCAGATTCATTAATGAAATTTAACCCCTTCGGATTAAATTGGAATCTAATCCGAAGGTGAAGGGACAGACATCCACACAAGCCACATACATTAATGTAGCCTATGTGGATGTCTATCACTACTCCTTCGGTTCAAATTACAATCGTGTTATAATTACCAGACCCGACTGGGAGGAGGTTGATTTTAGAAAGATATGGTATGCTTCGAGTACCCAACATCAATCAAAAACGTAGTATGAACCATATTATACATACTATGTCCCAGGTTTGTCGACAGTTCAAGGCAGTTAGATTGCCGATTTGCAAACCCTACTGTGGAGTGCAACAGTCAGGGCAATATGGGTTGTCACATTGATAGCTATCTTGATATGAGGACAAAAGTTTTGTTGTTAATTTATTTTTAAATTCTTTCCTATTTTCTATATTTCGTAATCCAGGTTCCAATTCATTCCAAATTTTGGGAAGGGCATATGCAGGCAGCCTGTCTAATGCTTTTGTTCGGGTTTTCTCAATACGTACTAGACCTGTTTGCCTTGTATTCATGTTTGCTCGGGCAGTGGGAAAGGTACAATAGTGTTCGAAAGAATCCGGTAGATTTCCATTTTTCCAGTCAAACATAAATAGGCAGGCATGTAGTTTGTACAAATCAGTGACTTTCAGTATCTTATCTTCTACAAATAATGGGTCTGTATGAGAATTAAACCTTTTATTATTTAATATTCTAAGTGAGCGTTTCTGTATTTTCAGTAGTTTATTGATTCCTCTCGAATTTCCCCATATCTGAATACCATGCACCAAATGACAGTGGACCAAGGAATAATAAAGCATCTTCATGACATGCTGTGGTAATAGTTTTTTTGCCTTGTTCAGAGTATAATTTGCCCATCCAATCTTAGAACATATTTTTGATATATGTGTTTGATAAGATAAGTGTTCATCAATATGTATACCTAAAAAGTTCAAGGATTTCTCTTCTTCATTTAAACCCACCCTTTTTAGTTTTTTACCATTCATGAGAATATCAGGATGTCTGCAACTATTAGCTTTGTGGTTTGGGTTAATAATAATGTATTTGGTTTTATTGGCGTTCAGGGCGAGTTGATTTGCTGAGCACCACTCATATATTTTATTGAGTTCATGATTAAAATGGTCAGCTATGGAACTGGATTTGGGGGCTGAATCCAGAGCAGTTGTGTCATCCGCAAATGACAAGAGGTTGAAAGATGTAGAATGACTAATATCATTTATGTATAATAAGAATAAGGTCGGCCCAAGAACTGAGCCCTGTGGAACTCCACACGTCAGTTCTATCAGTTCAGACTTTTCTTCACCATGTTGTACATATTGCACTCTATTCAAAGATAGCTTTTAAACCAACAATTACTAATGCCTCTAAATCCATATTTTTCCATTTTGGTTATCAAGATGTTGTGGTTTATCGTATCGAATGCCTTGGATAGGTCAAGGAATGTCGCTAATGTATTGTTTTTACTTTGCTTGTTATTTTCCAAACCTACAGATTTCAGTAATTGCATTACTAAATGTATGGTAGAATGCTTTTTCCGAAATCCATATTGATGTTTATATAAGATATCAAATGTTTCGAGATATTTCGTGATTCTATTGCCCATGAGCTTTTCTTATACTTTAGACAAAACTGGTAAGATACTTATCGGCCAATAATTATTAAATACATGCTCATCTCCAGTTTTAAAAATCGGAATAACTCTCGCTATCTTCATCCTATCAGGGACTATACCGCACATAAAAGACAAGTTAATAATGTGGGCTAAAGGAAGAGCTATTGTGTTAATTGAGTGTTTGATGAGGTTTGAAGTAATGCCATCACTATCCTCAGTATTTTTGGATCTAAGTGAATTGATAACGGCAACTACCTCGTATTCAGTTGTTGGAGTTATGTAGAAACTGTCTGGTTGATTATTATCCATGAAGTCGAGGAAGCTTTTTTGAGGTTTATTTATTTGTTCGCTAGTGCGTTTTCCTATGTTTGCGAAAAAGTTATTGAATTCCTGGGCTATTTCATTTGGGTTGTTTATTTCTTTATTATTTTCTGTTACGAAAAATTGTGGCAAAGCGGTACAATGGTTGGTTTTAAGTAGAGCATCGTTAATAATTTGCCACGTTCTGCGTAAGTTGCCCTTGTTTTCTGATAGTATGTTTGAATAGTACATTGCTTTACTTTGTTTTTTAATCTTGTTAAATATTTTACAATAGTTTTTATATTTTCTAATATTCTGCTCAGTTGGGTGTCTGAGTTTTTTGTTATAAAATTTAGATTTATTATTTGATGAGATTAAGAGTCCTTTCGTCATCCAGGGTTTTTGTCTCATAGATTTTTTTCTTAATCGAGTATTTTTCAGAGGAAAGGCATTTTCAAAGGCTGATAGATAGATGTCCATAAAACTGTTATATGCAAGATTCGGACAATTACATTCGAACACAGGAGAAAAGTCACTTTGAGACAGGAGCATTTTGAAGTCAGCTATACTGTCTGGATTAATTTTACGCTTTTGAATTATTGGAAGAGTGTCATAAGTTTTCTGGCCTGTTTCAATATGAAAGGTTGCGAAATGATCTGAAACATCTGTGATGATTATTCCCGATAGGGATGTTAATAAGACATTGTTTGAGAATATGTGGTCGATTAATGTGGCAGAATGACACGTTACTCTTGTGGGCTTAGTAATATGTGGTAGGAAGCCCTGGCTGATCATTGTATCTAAATAAATGTCGGTCTTCGCATGGACACCCGATTTCAGTAAGTCAATGTTAAAGTCCCCCATTATGTATGATTGTTTGTTCTCCTGATTTATTTTGTCAGCTATTTCATTTAATTTAGTCAGAAACAAATCAATGTCTGCTTTAGGCTGCGTATTGGGTCTATATATTACCCCTAGTAGTTTAATAGACTTATTGAAATTGATTTCGATAAACAGGGATTCGAGGACGTGTGGGATAAATACTGAAAGATCCCGACGAATCTTAAAAGCTATATCTTCCTTGATGAACATTCCAATACCACCGCGTCCATCATCACCATCGGGCCGTGTACTACTTATAAGGGGGTGGTAACCATTTAGTGTGTATGAACATTTCGGAGGAATTCGAAATATTTCAGACAGGCCTATGATATCAAAGTGATTGTGGGAATCTTGTGTTTTAAACAGCAACTCATTAAACGGATCCCAATGAGCTTTAAGACTTTGACAGTTTAAATGGAGAATCGAGAATTGTTCTTGCTGTTGCTTAAAGTTGGAGGGCATTTCTTCCGGTAAATAATATTTACAATCCTTTTTAAGAACATTAGAGGGCAAACCACTGCTAGATGGTGTCTCACGGGCTCTCTCATTAAAAATTGATTGTAAATCATAGTCCAGATTATTCTGGATCTCGTCCAACGAGATGCTATTCGACGACATTATAGCAAGGGGGTAGGTCACCAGGTCGTAGTCGTTCATGCCACTGAGCGTCCACATGTGCATTCACAGGAAAACATAACTGAAAATCAATGTATTCACATTTGAGTACAATTTTGAATTGTTCAAGTAGAGTCATATGCGGTGTTGAAAAGGTTAAATATATACACCCGTTAAAATACAAAAATATAAACAAAAACATATATATACATTTCATTTTCATATAAATGACTATGTTATCAAAATTTTGAAGGAGGAGCATAGTTTAATATTTTAATATACATGAGGTTTCTGTCTATTCTAGTGGGGGGGGGGACTAAATGTACTAATAATTATAAAATATAATATATCTAGTCTCTAGTGTGTGTGTGTGGGGGGGGGGGGGACTAAATGTACTAATACTATAAAATATAATATTTTTAGTCTCTAGTGGGGGGGGGGGGACTAAATGTACTGATGACTATAAAATATAATATTTCTTGTCTCTAGGGTAGGAGGGGGGGACTAAGTGTATTGATAAATATAAAATATAATATTTCTAGTCTCTAGTGGGGGGGGGGGGGGACTAAATGTACTGATAACTATAAAACATAATATTTCTAGTCTCTAGTGTGGGGGGGACTGAATGTACTAATAACTATAAAATATAATATTTCTAGTCTCTAGTGGGGGGGACTAGATGTTCTGATAACTATAAAATATAATACTTCTAGTCTCTAGTGGGGGGGGGACTAAATGTACTGATAACTAAAAATATAATATTTCTAGTCCCTAGTGGGGGGGGGGGGAAATAAATGTACTGATAACTATAAATTATAATATTTCTAGTCTGTACCCACACTTTCATTCAACCATCCAGGTTTCTGTCAATTCTAGTGTGGGGGGGGACTAAGCATACGTAGGGCCAGTAAGTGCTGACCTCTTATGAGATAGTAGTTTGTTTTGTTTTTTGTTTTTTTTTTTTTTGGGGGGGGGGTTAACGGGAGTGGAATATTCTGACATTTCTCATTTCCATTCACTCCGTGCTCACGCGTCCACCCACTCATCCATTCCATCATCCACGACTGATGAGTGAATGGATAAATGAATGAATTAGCACAGGGTTTTTTGGGTTTTAACGGAGTGGAATATTCTGACTTTTCTCATTTCCATTCACTCCGTGCTCACGCATCCACCCACTCATCCACTCAGTCATCCACGACTGATGAGTGAATGGATAAATGAATAAATTGACACAATGATAAGTAGTTGTGTCATACAATTATTTATTCAGGTTTATGGTCACTTCCCCGCCCAATACTACGTCATAAATAAAACATGCGTACATATGTAGGCCAGATATATAGATGAACGTGGAAAATGAATATGATATATATTTTTGCTACATTGTGATTTAGGGTTTAGTAGCAATCTTTGGCTGTAATAGATCTACCATCCTGTTGAGGTATGCCTGATTTCGCATTTGTGTTTACCCCTTTGAGAGGATCTTGTCGAATTATGGCCACAAAAAGTTACAGGTTCTGACATACATTGTATTCATCCACTCATTCACACACCCACCCATTCATCAATGAAATGAGGGAATGATCGAACGAGCGAATGAACAATTTAGTGAAAGAACAGTTATAAATACTTATCAACGAGTGAATGGATCAATGAATGAAAGAACACAGTTATAAATACTTGCAAACCTATGAAAAAACATGGTTATAAATACTCGTGGACATTTATTTGTTTGTTGGGATTTGGACTCAATATCATCGCCGATGTCGCGTCATAACTTCAACGCGAGTACAGAGTGATCGAATGAGTGAATGCTTTATACACATTTTCGCTTTGAGGTTTAGTGTACCTCTCGCTATATTTACTTCTATAGAACTACTATATTAATATACACGAGGTTTTTGTCTATTCTAGAGGGGGGGAGGGGCAACAAAATGTACTGATAACAATAAATTATAATATCTCTAGAGGGGGGGGGGCACCTAAATGTACTGATAACTGTAAATTATAATATTCGTAGTCTGTACCCACCCACTCATTCAACCATCCAGGTTTCTGACAATTCTAATGTGGGGCGTGGCGGGGGGGGGGGGGGCAACTAAGCATGCGTACGAGCAGTGACTGCTGACCTCTTATGAAAGAGTTGGTTTTTATTTTTTTTTTTTTCTTTAGCTTTCTCAATGTTTTATTCAGAATTTACGCAGATGTGGAAACGGGATTGGAATATTCTGACTTTTCTCATTTCCATTCACTCTGCGCTCACCCATCCACCCACTCGTCCATTCCATCATCCACGACATATGAGTGAATGGATAAATGAATGAATTAACACAGTTATAAGTAGTTGTGTCATACAATTGTTTATTGAGGTTCATAGTCACTCCACCGTCCAGTACTGCGTCATAAATTAAACATGAGTACACATGTAGGCCAAATAAATAGTTGAATGTGGAAAATGCATATAATATATATTTTTGCTACATTCCAGTTTAAGGTTTTAGTGTTCACTCATTCCCCCGCTCACCCATTCGCTCACTCGCTCGCTCGGCCATGGATGAGTGGTCGAACGAACGAGTGAGCGAATGAGTGAGCAAGGGAAGAAGGAACAATCAATAAAAAAATGAATGAACGAGTGAACGAACGAATAACGAATTCATCAACCAAGTGAGTGACTGACCGAACGAAGGGCGAACGAACCAGCTCTCGGGTTAGTTTTGTGAATGAATGGATGATTACATAAATGAGTAAAGGAACAAATAACGAATACATGGACGAATAAAGAGTTACACAAAGGACGGATGGATGGATGAATCAATGAGTCAACCAACATGGTATGAAATATTAGTTATTTGAATGAATTTGAATGGATGGACGACTAGATGAATGAGTAAAGGAACAAATAACGAATACATGGACGAATAAAAGAGTTAGTAAATGGACTGATGGATGGAAGAATCAATGAGTCAACCAACATAGTATGAAATACTTGCGGACATATGATCAGTTATGGCGGTTTAAGGTCACTTTCACTGATCGATACCGCTTTATTAATTCAGTTCTACCCACATGGATTTGAGGCATAGAAACCAGAGAAATATCTCTGAAATTTATAAAGACGATGTTGCCACCCCAGATGCCGTCTAGGGAAAGCTTCCCCAAAGGAATTGCTGGGAATCAACATCGGGTACAGGCAACACTGTGTTCTTTAGAAATTAACATCAGGGACTCTCAGCATGTAATTGCATATAATGATAAGTCTCGTGCATTACCACATAATTTAAAACAGAGAAGCCAGAGAAACAGCTATACAATTTCCATGGACGATGTTGCCACCTCCGATGTTGTAATGGGAAAGCTCTCTCAAAAGAATTGTTAGGACTCAACATCATGGGATGGCACCACCGTGGAAAAAGATAACTGTTTTTTATTTATTTATTGATTTTATTTATTTATTGTGTATTTTACACCGGTGATTTTATAACTATAATTTTTGTGTGTTTTAGCAGCTTTAAGAACGAGGAAAATAAAACAGTTGTGCAGTTCAAGCGGTGTTAGATGTGTTTAGCTCCTGAATAATATCCATTTGGCCATCCGAAGTTAGTGATTTGAGTTCTAAACTGGCAAAGTCTGTGTCCAAGTCAATTGTTACGATTTTATTATTTACAAGTTTAACAGTTATTTTCCCGTTACTGGACCACGACTCTTTCACAAATTCTTGACTTTTGGCCATGATCAACAGTTCCTGGTTTTTACGAGTAAGGTCTTCCCTTATAACAATTTTAGATCCTTTTAATTGTCTTCGTCTCTTGATAATTTCAATTTTATCCTTTCTTTTGAATAGACGTACAATTATTGGCCTATTTTTATTTTTGTTTGTTTTAGGATTTCCTACCCTATGTGCCATGTCGATATCATCTCTGGTTAATTTCAGCTGAAGCCTACAGTTGATGACAGAACACACTTTATCGGCACATTCTTCCCATGTTTCACCTTTCCTATCTCCATCTATTCCCCAAATACGTATGGATGATTTTCGGGAATACTGTTCATTTCTATTGGAATGAACCAGAGCTTGAAAAATTTCCTTCTGGTGATAATTTTGTTCGGATTTCATTATTGATTCATTTTTATGAAAGTCAGTTTTGCTTTCGCGCATTTCTTTTTTTAGGCGCTCAAGCTCTTGTTTCAATTGTTCATTTTCATTTTTTATGGTGTAAATAAGTGACTCTAGAGCTACACATTTTTGTGTCAGTTTTTGATTAAATTTCTCTAGGGTGTTATTAATTTCCTCTTTTGTCACCAAGTTGTCAATTTTTGTTATTATTGTTTGAATCATGTCTGTTGATGGCAGAGTTTCAATTTTTTTCTCCAATGTTTCCAGTCTTGTGAACATTGACTCTTCAGTGGAATGTGCCATTGTATTTTCGTCTGCTACAATATCTGATACAAAATCCTCTGTTACCTTTTTTGGCTGCTCAAAGAATTCACCTATTGATTTTGATTTTTTAGTTGACTTTTTTCTCGGTTGTTCTTCCACACTGATGTTTTGATCACTGGAGGACGAACCTGCCTGTCGAGATCTCTTCTTTTTAGATTTGGACGGCATAAGACGAAAGAAGAAAAACACTAGATATAGATTTCAATTACAATCAGACCCTCTTAGCATATACTGTTTGAAAACGTTATAAACAACAATAGCCCAGTTGTGTTAACTTTAGTTTATTTTCCCTTGCTTCATTTCTGAATACCAAGATATCGATCGATCGATATCCAATTGTTCTAAACAAAACGTCACAGTTTGATTTTTGAAGTTTTGAGCAATACATAACCAACACGAACTGACAGACTATGTAAAACCGTACTCGGCAAAGGGTTAAAATAAATGCCTACTCTCATCGAACCAAGAACGAGTCATTTCAATGTAATGGGCAAAGGGTTAAAATGTATACCTACTCCCGCTAAACCTTTCACTGTCCATTTAGCCAATTTGGCCGCACCTGTGAGGGCGACTAACCTTCATAACGGATACAGAGAGCCCTGATGGGCATTTGCTGACGCAATATTACACTCGCGACCAGCAGTAATATTCTAATAACACCGCACGTACAACAATTTGCTCAAGCATTAAACCTCCCTTCTTAGGGCAAAACGCACTCTAGGGAGGAGCGATATGTTTAACTCCAGAACGCACACCCAACCTGTGGGGAACAAGTTACACTGTACTTCATTCATAACAATACCAATTAATTATACACTACTGCGGTCAAATATACTACACTCATGACCCTCTAATAGTGCACAAACTTGTATTTTGTAGAATAGCACTTAATAACTTGTAAAAATGGATAATACCAAACCATGTGCTGTTGTTTCCGAACGAGTCATTCAGAAAATGACGAATAAATAGTGCCTATCGGCCAATAATCACATTTTATCTTACAATCAACATGTATTTTGTCTGTATTAACTCCGCAACTCGTTGTGTCCTTGGGCAAGACACTTCACCCCATTGCCCACGTGGGAGCACGTTGACGTTGTGTACTAAGGCGTAGTGCACGTCGATGGTGCACTGTCTTCAACCACTGCTAACCATGCTTGTGTGGAGTTAGTATGTTGGGGAGCTGACAGTTGCTCGCCATTGCTCGGTGGTTCTCTCCGGGTACTTCGGCTCCCTCCATCCGTAAAACTGTCGAGGTCATCATTAGCCATTGTGCAGAAATATGTGACCTTAAATACCAATAAATAAATAAATAAATAAATAAATAAATAAATAACAGCCGTGTATCCGACCCCCTGATACAGATGTTTGTATCAGGGGGGCGGATACAAGCACGTTCCTTTCGCGTGAGTTCCATTTTGTTTCTTTTTCTTCATCCGTACGAATAAATAGTTCGTTATATATTCGTCTACTTTCTTGACTTACCCCCAATATATTGTAAGATAAAATGATTATTACCATTATGTGGATGTACAAAATATGTATCCGAGTCTCGCTTCGGATTCTAAGGGTAGATCACGACTCGTCTTCGACTCGTCGTGATCTTCCCTTAGAACCCGAAGCGAGACTCGGATACATATTTTGTACATCCACATAATAATCTCTATATATGATATTCTGTTACTTACAATGATTAAAACAACAGGCGCTAATAAATATTGCAGACGTGTTCTCTGGAATTTGTGGTTGAACACTTGTATGCATCTGTCCAAGCGCCCAAGGACGCTGGGCTAATCCTGTACTCAGCACACTTATTATAAGCTTTCACTCCAAGGTGAAGTACAGAGAGATTTCAGTCAATTTCATATCTGCTCACATTCATAAGTTCCATGGCTGCTCTGGGCTACTCGGTAGTTGGTTGACTGCCCTCCCCTATTTAATCATATCGTGAGAGCAGAATCCACATAGCCTTTATTGACTGCAGTCCATTCAGACTCGTCGTCGCTGATTTTTGGCAGATTGATGATCTTATTAAATCAGATTGGTCTTCATTTCATTTTTGTCATTGTTCAAAGCATTGACGATCTTTGTGTTCCGTGACATCAACGTATTGTTTGGTGGCAGCATGTCTGGGAAACTGGGGTTCTTCTAGATTCGATATCTCATGAGAATTTGCATTCACTTCAGAATTCATGATTTTTGGAATGTAGCATTCTCTCAGACATTGACTGAAACGTCTGTGCAAACCGTCAGCTTAATTTTTGTGACTGGGTCGCTCAAATCCATGGGATCTGCCACATTAACCAATCATTTACATTTCAAGTCTAGATCATCAGTCATGTTTTTATCCACATAATTATCTCTCATGCGCTTCTCGAAATCTGCAACTATCTGATCTGCATACTTTTTGGTATCACAAAACTAAATATTTTCCAATAGGCGACTATTATAACACTTTTGTGGGGAAAAAATATGATCGCGTCACTTTAAATTAAATATTTAAATCCCTACATAAAGTACAGACCTTCACACAACTTTCCCTGGCCAGAAAACGGGGGGTCATGCAACAAATAAGAGAAAAAATGCACCAGGAAGTGAAGTACCGTCCTTGAACTCAGTTTTTTTCTGGGAATTCCCAACAAAAATACACAAATAGTTAACTGAATTTTTTAGGACCCAGAAAATACTTAGAAAATCTCTTTTTTCTTGTGAAATATTCAGTATTGTCGTAAAAATCTAATAAAATGCTTTAACAGTTTTCTCAAGCAATAAGTATTTTTCTAGGAGTCTTATTTTAGACTATGTTGGAATATCCGAGTGCAACATTTCAAGGCAGATCACTCTAAACTAAATATTTAGTTCTGCGAGACCTATAATACTCCTCACCCGTGCCCTAATTTTATTTTTCCTGTTTTATGTGATAAAACAATCATTTCTACACTAAAATACAACATTTGGCTTCTATTCATCTAATAAATTAAAAATATAGGTTTTTTAAAGAAGTTGTTAAATTATGAAAAAGTCCCAAAAATTTGGAACTTTCAGAATACCGCTTTCATTACTTATCTTGATTCTGATGCCAATCGATTTGACAGAGCAGTTCACTAATTGATGTTTTTTACTGGAATCAAACCAGTTTACCTGATAAAAGCCCGGAATCGGCATAGAAGAACTCAATTCGAGAACAAATTGGTGATTTATGTGTCAAATAGCTGTAAATTTATGTCCGAGAGAGAACATTTACACAGGTATCATTCATAAAAAAGCTGTTCTAAAGTACAATTTTCATCTAAAAGCCTTCCAAATATCATAATTCATGTATACTTTATCTATTTACGAAACTAGTAAGGTATACCACCCGAAGAGCTGGTGATTAATGTCCCAACAGGTGTGAGGATGGTTCCCAGAAAATCACATGCTGAGTTCAAGCAGTCAAATCACACTTGAAACACAACTTTATTTGTGACAGTTCTTGAGTGATATAATTCTTCAGAAGTCTACCTGATTTTTAGAATTTATTAAGCACATTTTGTGAATTCTTTCTCGAAATGAGTGCAAG
Source organism: Pictodentalium vernedei (assembly GCA_031216915.1). Lineage (NCBI taxonomy): Eukaryota > Metazoa > Mollusca > Scaphopoda > Dentaliida > Dentaliidae > Pictodentalium > Pictodentalium vernedei. The sequence continues at coordinate 472,575,329 of CM062292.1, read as the reverse complement.
AAAATTAAAATTTAATCGCAGGACACATCTGAGAAAATTTGCATTTCAGAAAAAACATCCGTCTTGCAATATTGTCAAGTGAGTGGCTGCTACAAGTGCAGAACCTGAAAAAGTAGTAAAACATGTAAGACTCACACAAGAAAAACATGATATGGTTACTTCAAGTTCACTTCCAGTGACAGCAGCAATAGAAGAGCCTGGGAAGGTCTTCAAACTCTTTCGTCCATTGTCAAGATTAAAATCTGAGCTCGACATCTGCAATGAGAAAATAGATGAAAAATGGTAAATAATCATATGGACAGTTATCAAGACATGCATACATACGTACATGTCTGCCTCCCTGCCTGCCAGACTGCCAGTCTGCAGATCCACCTAATTGTTGTTAGTTAGTATATAGAAACAAATTTGGACAAAATTGCTCAGAAAGGAACATAACTCATTCTGCCATCCACCCATCATTCATCCATCCATCCAATTTCATTTCATTCATTCATTCATTCATTCATTCATTCATTCATTCATTCATTCATTCATTCATTCATTCATTAATTCATTCATTCATTCATTCATTCATTCATTCATTCATTCATTCATTCATTCATTCATTCATTCATTCAGTCATTCATTCATTCATTCTTTCATTCATTCACATTCATTCATCCACCCATCCATCCATCCATCCATCCATCCGTTCATTCATTCATTCATTCATTCATTCATTCATTCATTCATTCATTTATTCAAATTTCAGGCCTGAAGAAGATAGTTACAGACCGGTACATGTGGGTAAAATGGCTGAGATGTGGAATTCTGTTTTCAAAAAACACGGGCAACTTAATCCAGAATGTGGTGGATACCTTTCTTTGATCCGAATGGGGAGGAAAGGCGTAGACTTGTTTGGAGGGAGCGAGTCATCTGTAATACCTGCTCCTATGCTTCTATTCGATTCTCTTTATATAAGGAAATTTCCAGCCCAAAACAGGGTCGCAGATTAGCATGCACAAACAGAGCACTTCAAGTGGGGCTCTCACAGACTAGTATAGGTAATGCAAGTTTCTGCAGGTTGTGCATGACACTAAATTCACCTGCACCTTCCGAAAGAGGGATGCAGAAGACAGGGAATGTGGTATGTTCACAAATAGAGAAAACTAATGAGAATGAAATGAAGGCCAGACGAGAAGAACTCAAAGAAATCAACACTTTGAGAAGTGTGAAGCGAAATATTATATAAGTGTTGAATGTGATGCAGTGTACAATAATCCATTGTATTCAGGTACAGGGAAAACCCCATCCCAACCTGCTACTCAGTGTACTTACATTCATACAGAGAATGTTACCAGCAAAAAACAAGTGATTTCAGTTTGTAACAATAATAAACCATGTTCCAGGAGAGGACAACACAGGGGGTTGCAGTTGGTGACTTGAAGATCCCAGGGCTATTTTTTGCAGACGATATGGTGCTAGTGTCAGAAAGCGAAGAGGGGCTAGCGAAGATGCTGGGAATTGTTGGGAAATATGGGAGCAAATGGAGACTCGAACTTAATGAAAGCAATAGCAAAGTTATACCCGTGGGCCGCAAAGTGGACCCCACTCAAAGGTGGAGAGTGGGGGAGTTCTGCATTCCGGAAGGTAGCAGTAGACTTCTTAGTGTAGGAGAGACGAGTGACTATGAGTACCTGGGGGTAAATATAAACATAACAGGAAGAGGCATCTACCGAAACCACACCAATAAATTGATTCTGAAGGGGAAGCGAATCCTTAACCAAATGAAACTTATAGGGAGAAACAGTTTCAATAAGGTTTTCGTGGGGAAAACTATTTGGGAAATGGTGGGTCTGCCAAGTATAACATACGGTACGGAAGTTGTACCCCTAAACCACACAGTTGTTAAGAGCTTGGAAATCCTGCAGAACGATGCAGGCCGATGGATAACAGTAATGCTGCAGCGCTAGAAGCGATCAGGGGTGAGCTTGGGTGGATGAGGATCAAGGACAGGATAGACCTATTGAAACTCGGTTATCTTAATTATTTGGTAAATCTCCCCGATAGCCGGTGGTGTAAAGTAATGTTCCTGAGAACTTTCAATTCAAATATCAACACGGGGTGGATGGTCCAAGTGAGGGAGCTAGTAGAAAACTACTCATTGGAGATTTCGGACCTTGACGTTGGGGCAAACCAGGGCAAAAAGATCGTCAGAGAAAGGGTCATGGAGGATTGTAACCGTAATTGGCGAGAGGGGGTCAAATCAAAGAGATCTTTGGGTGGCCTGTGTGATAAAGAGAAGCCTGGTTTTGAAGAGTACCTTGATGGAACCTTTGGGGAGTCACTGTTGTTCAAGCTGAGGTCGCGGTCCCTGGAGCTGAGGGGAAAAATTGGGAAAAACAGTGAAAAGGAGTGCCAGATGTGTAACTTGGGCGTGGTGGAGACCCTGGAACACTTTCTTATAGAATGCCCAAAATACCAGTCTAAAAGAACAAGATTCACGGGGAGTATAATGGGGAAGTGGGATGGGAGAATGAAGGACATGTGGTTAGGGGGCAACTTAAAGGAGAGGGTTAATATACTAATCGAAGAGATTGGGAAGAATGGGGCAAGGGATGTCATCAAGCAGTTCGTCTCTGAGTGTTGGGAGGAGAGAAGAAGCGCGAGAATAGGGAGGCAGTTGGTAGAACATGGGTAACCAAGGCCTTCTCATACGAGAACCGCGACAAATCAGCGGCCGGCCGAAGTGTTATTATTATTATTATTACATTAACAAACAGCCCTGTGGGCCTGAAAACCCAGAGTGTACAGTAACGTTGAATATGAAAGAAAGTATTTGCAATGAAAAGGCATGGAATACTTCTGGTCTAGAACAACTAAAATCAGATGACTTGGAGGTCCAGTACATGACAACTGATCCTGATTCTCAAGCCTTTAAAGCAGCTGAGATAATTTACAAGAATAAAAGAAGTTCAATACGCCCTGAACATTTACTGGATACAAGGCACTTATTTGTAAATCACAGAAAGAGAATAAAGAATGACGAGTATTGTTGCAATAATGCCTGGGAAGACAAAGACTGAAAGACAAACAAACTGTAACCGCTTTGCATTGGATATAGCAGCCAAATGCACAGCAGAACTGTAAGCTTGTCAAAAGAAACATTTTGGAAATTGAAGTAAAGTTATAAATGCTATGTCATATGCTGAAGATGCTATTGTCGATTGTTACCAAGGAAATCATAAATTGTGCAAGCGATATTCATATGTTTGTTCTATCAAGAAAACTTGGCTTTCCAAGAGTGCATATTTGTCAGATTCATTTAAAATTCCTCTATCACCAATGGCAAGTCAAAGGTTACGAAAATGTGCTAATATACGACTGTCCAGGTGCAATATACTGAAGACCAAACTTCATAGCAATACCCAAAAAACTGAGGCCATGAATCGTTGTCTACGGAGGTCTTTGGCACGTAATATCACATTTCCTAGAAACTTAACGGGAAGAGCCCACAGTGCTATACATTCAGTGAACAATGGCCCAGGAGAATCTATTGTGAAACTCTGTAAAAAGTGTGAATGCCCATTGACATCTGGTTCTTAAGCAGCAAAATAACTGAAGCAGTTGCAGAGCAAAATGATTCAGATTAAAAGGGACAGAAATCGATTGAATTCAAACTTCAGCGCTGTAAAAAAACGCACAAAAATGTATAAATTATATGAAGAACACCAAGAGGATGAAATATTTACAGAAAAGCCTTAGAAAAGGAAGAAGCCAAAGCTGAAAGGGCCATAACGAAAGTAAAAAATAAGAAAGATCACTACAAATGTCACAAGCAATAATTTTCAAGTAAGAGATTTCATACTGCCCCCCCCCCCCCCCCCCCACCACACACACACACACACACACACACACACACACACACTCTCTCTCTCTCTCTTCCTATCCTGTCCACTTGGAACATAGTGTGAAACTTTAAAACAAAATGAAATAGTTTAATAAGTATTAACTGAACTAAATGAGAATCTGGATTAATTTTGCCAGTCTGAATACTTTTTTTCAAATGGACAGTCAATCGGCCATGAATCTTGCCACAGAATTCACACTTTTTCTGAAGATATAGCCCTAGCTGCTGAAATTTGCCATATATTAAAAATGTACATGGTTCTGTGTACATATTCCAGTTAATTATTAGAATCCCCCCCCCCCCCCCAGGTCACTCTAATTATGCCATATCCTCGGCTGTTTTTTGCCCCCTCCATAACAAACAAGCACGTCTACTCCCCCCCCCCCCCTCCCTTGATGATCTAAACATAATTCTTTCTTTGAGTCTGTCAAAAAATGATGCCATTCTTGAAAATAGACAATAATGCACGTGCATCTTCATTCTGTTAGCAACAATCACCAAGGAAATGCAAAAATACAATATTTCTATTATGTGGAAAAAAATGTGATCGCATCACTTCAAATTAAATATTTAAATACCTACATAAAGTACAGACCTTCACACAACTTTCTCTGTCTAGAAAACGGGGGGTCATGCAACAAATAAGAGAACTATACGCATTCAACTCACAGAGTTAACAGCAGGCACCAGTGGTTCCCGGAAGTCTGCTACCGTATTCGTACTACAACTGATAATAAAATAATATTTCAGGATAACAACTCATGACCAAATGTTCTTCAGATATCCATGGAGAAAGCTAAGACATCAAAATTCCTCAAAACGCAGCGACAGAGGCCACAGAGCTGCGTGGTGTGAATTCCAAAACTGTAGGCTTCGTTTGGTGTCGGGTCGTCTCGCCCCAATTTCCGCTCGCACCGGATGAATTCGCCCGGATATGAGGGGCGAAAGGACGATGATTTTATTTAATTTTTCAATGGTTTTAAAGTACTTTTCGCCATCAGTTAATGTTTAAATGCATTTAAGTAATAAGGAACCAACACACTTACCAACTTGAAAACAATTTAACAACAACTGAAAGTTAAATTCCACTACCTGTTGCATTGGATGAATGTTTTATCATTATGCAAAAGTGGCAAAGGAATATTTTATTGGTAGCATTGACATGAATGACTCAAACCTATATAAATGTGTCATAATAATTGTGTGCCCACGCTATCACTACCTCCAGCAAAAGTACTTCAAGCCATACTTTTGTTACCGGCCATCTATTCAGAAATTTGACTCTTTGATGGCCTCAGAGTCGCGTGTGATTATAAACAAATTGTCAAAATTTATATACCGTGCAGATAAGCAACGAATACCTTAAATAATTATATGTGCGTGTATCAGCCATTCCCGATATGAAGTTACCCCCTCCCCCACCGAAAAACATGTAAATAAATAATAAATAAATAAATAATACATTGCATATATGGATGCCATGGGTACAGGCTCTCCGAGCTGGTGCAGGTGACGTCCATACTCGCAAGGCCCAGTTGAGTTGATGTAAATTGTTTGATCTAGCTGAACAACATACGGGTATAAACTTTCGATTTCACACATTCTGGAATCCCTTTCTCGTTTTATGCAAGGGTGGACGTCACGTGGGGCTAGCTCTTGGAGCTGGTGTCCATGTTGTCGATATGTGCATGTCATTACCAACAATAACTGTTGGAAACAACTGTTATATATAAATATTCCCTACTAGAATTTAATACGTGGGCGGACTTTATGTACCTTAACCTTTCGCCAAATCTAAAACCCAATCATGCAAACTTTTGTTTGAAGAACCTACGTCTCGTCGGAAAACTGTTATGTTCTCACTCACTGTAACAAACAATTTATTATATATTGAAAGCTGTAAACATTGATAAATGTTTAATGCTGAATAAAGAATTGAATTGAATTGAATAATTAATCAGCAATGTGAACATCTTCCACAAACTTTCTTTCCCGACTATCCCGTTATGTGATTATTGTAATCGACTGTGATGTGTGTGTGTGTGTTATGTGTGTGATGTGTGTGTGTCCATCAGTATAGTTCAAGTAATCATCAACAAACTCGGCAATCAACAAATAGTAGACAGTTTTGTTCTCGATTTTGAAATACACAGAACGACACACGCGTTTGAATGGGATGATCAGTATGCCACGAGTGCCAGCGCGGAAGGATAAAAAGAGAGGCCGCAGGTCTCGAGTTTTATCCTTCCGCGGTGGCATAAGTGCCGTGTCGATTAACCCATTCACACGCATGTGTCGTTCTGTGTTTATTACATGCCTTCAGGTCTTTTAAAGCAATTATTAGAAGGACACTCAGTGATTGATTTGACAACATGTCCCCTGAGTTCCAGTGTGTTTTATGTGCCAGAAGGCGCACAGAAAACATTGGAATTCAGTGGACGAAATATCAACAAAAAGAATACATTTTATCGTCTACCAAATTTGCGAGGTACCCGTGTTATTATTAATAGCTATCGCTAGCGATTCTAATTGTGTAATTGTGGTGCACGATTTGTAGAACATTCCAGTGAAATTCCGCTTCTATTTAAAAATAGTCCGTTAATGATTTTCGATTTTCATTTTCCGCGTGGTTAAGTGTTCCTGTAGATTGTGATTTTCTTGAACAGGCGTGTAATAAAAGATAAATATCCTCATTGTATCCTGTTGTATCATGTAATAAATTGTAGACTATATATTTTTAACTCAAATATCAAAACGGGGTGGATGGTCCAAGTGAGGGAGCTAGTAGAGAACTACTCATTGGAGATCTCGGACCTGGACGTTGGGGCAAACCAGGGTAAAAAAAATCGTCAGAGAAAGGGTCATGGAGGATTGTAACCGTAATTGGCGAGAGGGGGGCAAATCAAAGAGGTCTTTGGGTGGCCTGCGTGATAAAGAGAAGCCAGGTTTTGAAGAGTACCTTGATGGCACCTTTGGGGGGTCACTGTTGTTCAAGCTGAGGTCGCGATCCCTGGAGCTGAGGGGAAAAATTGGGAAAGACGGTGAAAGGGAGTTCCAGATGTGTAACTTGGACATGGTGGAGACCCTGGAACACTTTCTTCTAGAATGCCCAAAGTATCAGTCTAAAAGAATGAGATTCACTGGGAGTATAATGGGGAAATGGGATGGGAGAATGAAGGACATGTAGTTAGGAGTAGACTCAAAGGAGAGGGTTAATATGCTAATCGGAGGGATTGGGAAGAATGGGACAAGGGATATCATCAAGCAGTTCGTCTCCGAGTGTTGGGAGGAGCGGAGAAGCGTGGGAATATGGAGGCAGTTGGGAGTACAGGGGTAACCGTGGCCTTCTCGTCCGAGAACCGCTACAAATCAGCGGCTGGCCAAAGTGTTATTATTATTATATTATTATATTTAAATATAAGCAGCCATGGTATGAACAATATTTATTCCTTACACACCTATGTTACATGCATACATTCACAGTTAACAATAGAGATATAACAATACAAAATAACAATATTCACGGAGTAAGTGTGACAGCATATTATTAGTTATCCTTGTGTTTTCCAGGGTATATGGGAATTTACACCGGTCTGGGAACTCATACACCCTGAGGCAAAGCCGAAGGGTGTATGAGTTCCCAGACTGGTGTAAATTCCCATATACCCTTGAAAACACAAAGATAACGGATTTATTTCCAAGAATTGTGGAGTACTTAATACTTTAACCTAAATTGTGGGAAAAGACTGACAGAAAATTTGCACGTTGTAAATTTCTTAATAAAACCAGACAAATATGGATGTCATTGGAACTGGCTCATTGAGCCAGTTCCAATGACATCCATATCTCTAATATTTTATTGCACATTTTCCTGTATTTTTATTTTTGTTCTAACATAACTGGGCAGGAGATATGAATTAATAATTTAAAATGGGAACTTGTTTTAGCCATATAGTCTGCTGTTGTGTATTCTTGTTTTTACACCGTGGTTAACCCCGGTATAAACAAGCTACTGTGAATTGCAAGCCACACTGTACCTCTCAGCCAATCAAAACACAGTATTTTTTTATTTGGAAATAATTAGTCTTCATCACTCAACACCATTACACCAAAACCCTCTCTATTTGTCTAATTTGGGGGCGAAACCACCCATTTCGTCCCTTGCGGCGAAACAACCTGGGGCGAAATCACCCGGGGCGAATGGGGGTTGGGACGAGGTGACCTGGGGGTGGCGAACGGGAAATGGGGCGAAACGATCCGGGACCCTTTGTTTACATTGTAGGTGCATTTCGATTTCCGGTCAAGGTCATCGGAAGGAAAAAGCATCGTTACACAATGCCGTCTAAAATCAAATAATGAGAATGATCGGCTTTGTACAGCATGCAATTATTATATAGAGACTGCACAGTTGCCATATTCTGTGCAAGGTATCATGACATCTGGTGAAATTTCCTAGAATTACGATTTTGTATTTCAATGGAAATTCGTGGTTTCGAGTGATCTGCGCATGTCCGTCGAACATGGGACCCATCTTCAATAACAAATGCAGACAGTGGTGTACAACTTTTTTCCTAAATGCAGTCCTATCGCTGCATCCGAAAGTGTTTTGAATGCCTAGCTATCTTTGTTGTTGGATATCTTAAGCACATTGTTCTCCGGAGGAAATATTATTTTATTGTCAGTTCTGGTACGAATACGGTAGCAGAGGTCCAGGAACCAGTAGTGCCTGCTGTCAACTCGATGAGCTGATCACATAAATGTTCCGTGTTCTATACCCCAACCTTCACTTTGATGTATAATTTATGTATATTTAATTTGAATTTATGGAATATCAGAGGTGGGAATTTCAAAGTAAACAAATTTCTCTTACTTATATAGCGCATAAAGGGGAAAAGAAATACTCAGCCGAGTGTCATTTTTATCATAATTTTTATTTTTTATTTTTTTTTTTTTTTATTTTTTTTTTTTTTGTCTTTTGCGTTATTCAGTTTGTTTGATGGTCTTTATTTATGTGTGCCCTGTTTCTAACTTGGACAGTACATTTAAGTATTCTGTTCTGTTTCCTTTGTGGAGGGGATGGGGAGGTACTTATGCATGTTTTTTTTCGAATGAGTATTTTAACCCACAAAGAGTCAGATCCTGTCCAACTAGCTTGAGATTCTTCAAATATGAATCTTTGTGAACTGCCAGTCACAATACTCGGAGATGGTACCGGGCCGTCTCGTCTTAAAATCAGCTCGACCCAGGCGTTTCGTCCCATGTCTACTCGTCCAAAAAGGTGATTTGTCTTAGTTTGTGTGTTTTAGAATGAAGATGATAACCCCAATAGTTTAGATCCCTGGCCAATAAATAAGGAATTATTTTTTAAAAAATTCTCATACTCCCTATCATTTTGTCCACAACTATTGTGTGAAAGCTTTGAACCAACCTGTAAATCCTATCAAATAATTTTCAGCCCAAGTATACACTTTCTCTATAGGCTGTTTTGCTGGTCACTTGTGAAATCAAACTGTACATAACGCCCTTTAGATAGCCAACATATATGCAGCCAACAATTATAAAATTCAGAATCCCTCTATTATTTGAATTAGGTAATTTTCAGTCCATATATGCACTGTGATTTTATAGGTTAGTTGTAAAATGAAACTCTACATTACACTCTGTAGATAGTTATCAGATATAAAGTCATGAATGTCTTTAATATTTGTATAATGTAATCTTCAGTCCAGATGTAGAACAGGAGAGGATACAATAAACTATTAGATAGGACAGACTATTATGGGTGGTCTAGGATTTTTTATTCAAAGTGTTTGTTTTATCACAAATCATTGGAGGGTGCCCATAGGCCAATTGACCAATAAAAGCTCCCAACTCTAATTATGCAAATTATGAAAATGTGGCCCAGTTTATTTTATTCAGCCAATCAAATTGTCTAGTTTTGAAGTTGACCAATGAAATTGACGGAAGGCTTTATTTATCACTGATTAATATGAAAACAAAATATCAAATGTTTTAAGGTGAACAAAACGGACGAATCATATGATAAAATAGGATATGATACAAGAGGCTAAACTGTTTTGAGTGGTCTAGGATTGTTAACCAAAGTGTATTTTATTATAAATTATTGGAGGGTGACCACAGGCAATCTCCAATGATGTGGGAATTTGCAAACTCATTTCATTCATTGAGGACGGGAGGTATTCAGTAGTGTTTCTCGTTCTCAGTAACTAGGTGAGGGCTAATCTATTTTGAGTGGTCTAAGGTTGTTATTCAAAGTTTGTCTTATTAGAAATTATTGGAGGGTGCCCATAAACAATCTCCAATGATGTGAGATATGACAAGCTTATAGAAACAAAATATTATTAGCAGTTTACTGAAAAGGAAATATGAGCAAAGAAAAAGTTAACTCCTGCTCTGGTAACTCCTTCTCTGGAAAGTTGATAATTTTCCAGTTGATAATAAATAATCTTCAACCCAGGTAATAATTTTCCAGCTGATAATAATAAACCAGTTGATAATAATTTTCAGTCCAAATATACATTTTCACTACAGGTTGTTAGCTAGTCACTTGTTTATGCTCTGAGTAAGAATGCAAATCTCAGTAATGTTATTCCATCCATAGTATGATTGCTTTGGACAATTATACTGCAAAGCCAATAATAAAATTCCCAATCCAGGAATACTTTCTCAACATAGATTGTTTTGATACTATTGTTGTTCCGCCCATTAGAAGTTTGCCCACAACTATTGTATACAACTATTGTACAGGTCTTTGAACTATAAATCCAACCAAATAATTTTCGGTCCAGGTACACAACCTCCTTATAGGTTATTCTACTGGTCCCTTGTGAAACCAAGTTATACACAATGTCATATTGACAGCCATCAGATGAAAGGGCTGAGCTATTTTTTGTGGTTCAGGATTTTGTTTATTCAAGTTTATTCTATAACAAATTGCTGGGTGGTGCCACATACAATCTCCAATAAGCTGTGATATAAGGGGCTTACATAAGCAACATATTATTTGCATTCACTGAAAAGGAAACATGTTGACTTTTGCTGTGGTAGCCTAAGTCTTTGAAAGCCCTAATAGCGGCTTTTAGCACTCACCCAGTTGGTAATTATTTTCAATCCAGGTAATAATTTTCATTCCAGGTGTATATTCTCACTATAGGTTGTTGTTGTTGTTCTTATATTCTCACTATAGAGTTTTGTTAGTCACTTGTTTGGGCTTTGAGCAAGAATGTTAATTTCAATAATGTTGTTCAATTTATCACAATTTTCAATTTTGTCCACGGCCCACAACTCTAATATAATTGCTTCGAACAGTACTGTAAATCTTGTCAAATAATTTTCAACCCAGGTGTACATCTTCACCATGGATTTGTTTATTAACCCTTTACCTAACATGAAAAGCAGACGACACTTGCAAAAAAAAAATTCTTGAATAACTAATTTTTTTCATTTTTTGTCTCAAAAACATAGGTTATGACCCCTCGTTGGACGAGCTCGTTCCAACGAGGGGTCATAACCTATGTTTTTGAGACAAAAATTGAAAATATTTTGAAAATTAATTGGCGATTTTTGAGAATAGCGCTGGCCGGTTTTGGCCGTTACGTTGGGTAAAGGGTTAACCACTGGTGTGGGATTTGAGTAAGATATTAATTTCAATAATGTTTCTTCCACCCATTACAGTTTTGTCCATAAAACAGTAATGGGTGGAACAGCATCACAGCGATATATGACCAATAGATATATAATGGGTGGAACAACATTACAGCGATATATAGCCAATAGATATATGATGTGTGGAACAACATTACAGCGATATATAGCCAATAGATATATAATGTGTGGAACAACATTACAGCGATATATAGCCAATAGATATATAATGGGTGGAACAACATTACAGCGATATATAGCCAATAGATATATAATGTGTGGAACAATATTACAGCGATATATAGCCAATAGATATATAATGGGTGGAACAACATTATAGCGATATATAGCCAATAGATATATAATGGGTGGAACAGCACCACAGCGATATATAACCAATAGATATATAATGGGTGGAACAACATTACAGCGATATATAGCCAATAGATATATAATGTGTGGAACAACATTACAGCGATATATAGCCAATAGATGTATAATGGGTGGAACAACATTACAGCGATATATAGCCGATAGATATATAATGTGTGGAACAACATTACAGCGATATATAGCCAATAGATACATAATGTGTGGAACAACATTACAGCGATATATAGCCAATAGATATATAATGGGTGGAACAACATTACAGCGATATATAGCCAATAGATATATAATGTGTGGAACAACATTACAGCGATATATAGCCAATAGATATATAATGGGTGGAACAACATTACAGCGATATATAGCCAATAGATATATAATGGGTGGAACAACATTACAGCGATAAAAAGCCAATAGATATATAATGTGTTGAACAACATTACAGCGATATATAGCCAATAGATATATAATGGGTGGAACAACATTACAGCGATATATAGCCAATAGATATATAATGTGTGGAACAACATTACAGCGATATATAGCCAATAGATATATAATGTGTGGAACAACATTACAGCGATATATAGCCAATAGATATACAATTCTGAGATATAGCATGCTGTGAGTAAGATTGCTTATTCTCCATTACTGTTTTGCCCTCCCCGCGGGAACCCGAGAAGAGGAGCACATGTTTTTATATATATATTGTATTTCTGTAAGTCAACATACTGAAGAAATATATATCTATATATTGTCCTTTAAGAATGTCCAATGGCGTCTAATGTTTACATAATTCTATGTTGGTTACCTCATCTCGACTTATCTTCATCCTTAATAATGAACAGTGAAGATAATGGTTAGCCTGGGAAATCCGACGTTACATAATTGAGAAAAACAAGGCACGCTGTTCATTCGTCAGCAATCAATTTAACTGGCTTATTTTTATTTCCGTTTGTCCCAAGTGATATCCTTCGCATGCTTCGTCGCGTGGTGCAGGCAGTGCCGTTGTTAGTGGTGGTGAGGTGTTCTCTCATTGTCCTAACCCGTCAAGGGTCCACTGAAGAGGTCGCCGATCATAATGGCTATTGATGATAAGGTAAGTGAACATTGGCATCGTTGGACATTGTCATTGTCGGTAACATTGCTACGTTGGAGAGGAATAATTGGTGGGTTAAAATCGCACCTCTTGGGGTATGTTTGAGAGTTATAATAAGTGCCCACGAACTGACTTGCTCATAGCGATCGTTTACGAAAAGAGTATATTTTCTCTGAGCAAATGGACCGATTAATTGGCGACGATATCGGATATGCAAATGTGTGTGTGTGGATGGGGGAGGGGAGTGGGGGGTGGATGATTGTTGAAATAAACTTGCCTTGTTGAAGTTTATTGGAAAGCGTTAATAAGCGCTCTCCAGTATATATACAGCCTAACATAGCACTCATTCATCAACAAGCTCTTTTTGAGAAAATGCTCCCAGTGATGATGGACGTTGTTTACCGATTGTTCTGATGATTTTTTTTTATGGGTTCTGCCCCCGCGGGAGCCCCTGTAAGTGAAGCAGTGCCTGTGCACTGCGGTAAAGAGGCTCTGTTTTACTGCAAAATGGGACCCAGTCATCCAATGATTGGCAGGTGCAAACCCTCTGTAATATGGACAGCATTGGCTTATTAACGCTCACCCCAGTTCTTGAGTTGATACTCATAGTGTGATCATGATTAGCCATTGTCCAAAAATATGTGGCCTTAAACACCAATAAATAAATAAATAAATAAATAAATAAATTATGGGTTCTGCGGCCACAGAAATCCTCCCACATAAACATCCACCTGACTATATTTTGTGTACGACGCATGAATGTTTGAACAGAAATGTATATTGCTACATTATATATTCTTATACTGCACCCACTCATATATGTCATGTTTCTTCATGCCCATACAAAATGCCTTCCCAAAATGACCCAAACCAACTCAGCTAGCTGAATATTATAAAGAAACCTGATCATGGTTCGTCTACAAAGTGTTTTTCTTTAAGGCCCACTATATCACAAAATCCTGACAACAGCGTACAACTCGCCTTGAAAAATATCAGATTAAACATCTTTGATAAACCCCTTGGTTCCTTTCTGAGTAGTATGGCCGTCTTCCAGATTTTTGATCATGGCTAACCCATTGACGATTGATGAGATACAGAGCAGTAACTCATTTGATTTCATTTCCCAGTTTAACGACGCAATTACCGATAACGAAGTGTCCGACTTGAACTCTCCCTATACAATTGAGAAACGTTGTTGCGAATACTACACGCCGGAACGCTTTAATGAAGAGATTTCAAAAATACCCAACACACTTAGTCTTTTTAACATTAACTGAAAAGCCTTAATGCTAACTGGGAACCCCTTCATGACCTAATATGTCACCTTCAAACCGAATCCAATTTTTTGGACATCATAGGCTTGACAGAAACATTTAATATAAAAGAAAATATTACCTACACACTTGATGACTACCATCCTTTGATCACACGACAGCGACCTGAGCACGACGATGGCAGGAGAGGAGTAGGTCTATTTATTAAAGACACTATCCCATTTAAAATTCGCGAAGATCTATATGTGTTTATCCCACATGTCTTTGAATCCCTGTTCGTCGAGATCGCAACGAAAGAAAAACAGATCATTGGAATCATTTATAGACCTAAAACAGCCCCTAAAGTCGACCTCGATTTATTCCTGGAAAAACTGTCGAACTTACTAGACGTGTTAGGTCATCTAAACAAGACTGTTTATCTTATGGGTGATTTTAATATCGATCTACTGGGCTTCTGCAAACACACTAAAACCGACTTGTTCATAGATACCATATTCTGTGCTGGATTCATGCCTGCTATCACGAGACCAACGCGAATCACGGATCACTCTGCCACTATAATCGATAATATCTTCTGCAATGAAATCAAGCCACAAACATCTGGAATAATTATCACTGATGTTAGCGATCATTTTGCAACATTTTATGTAGTCAAATCAGCCACAAGACATGTCCACACAGTACAAACTCTAAAAAGATAATTTAAGCAAGAAAACACTAACCATTTCAAATCCTTATTGTCTGCAAGCGAGTTCTCTAACGTAATGAACGCACCGTGTCCAAATGACGCCTACAATACTCTACTTAACATTGTACATTCAGCCTTTGACCGCGCATTTCCAGAAATAAATTGTTAAAGTTCTCCCAAAATTTGTTGAGCGCGAACCGTGGATGACATTGGGTCTTTTAAAGTCATCAGTGGAAAAAAACAAACTGTATGTAAAAAAATTAAACCCAACAATGCAAAACAAATTGAGATACAAAACGTACTGTACCATCTATAACAGACTAAAACGAGCTCATAAAACAGATTATTATAACACTATACTTCGAGAAAACAAACATAATATGAAAAAAAACGTGGCAAATATTAAAAAAAAGTAATTAATGTCGACATTTGTCGATGATAATGTTGAAATAACTAACGCCGAAGCAATAGCTGACAAATTTAACCCATTACCTAACATGAAAAGCAGACGACACTTGCAAAAAAAATTCTTGAATAACTAAATTTTTTCATTTTTTTGTCTCAAAAACATAGGTTATGACCCCTCGTTGGAACGAGCTCGACGAGTTCGTTCCAACGAGGGGTCATAACCTATGTTTTTGAGACAAAAAATGAAAATATTTTTTAAATTAATTGGCGATTTTTGAGAATAGCGCTGGCCGGTTTTGGCCGTTACGTTGGGTAAAGGGTTAACTCATATTTCGTTAACATTGGCAAAAAAATTAGTGAGGCATTGCCTCCTTCTTGCCGTCTATTCTCCGAGTATATTGAGGGAAACAGTGAAGAATCATTCTTTATATTGCCAACTACTCCACACGAAGTAATTCAGTGCACTAAAAATCTAAACCCAAAACCGAGTAGAGACCTTGATAATATGTCCTCCAAAATGGCAAAGGAAATCATAAATGAAACCGCTGAACTCTTAACACACGTAATTAACCTTTCATTCTCAACTGGACTGGCCCCAGCGAAAATGAAAATAGTTAAAATAATACCCGTTTTTAAATCTGGCAATCAACAACTATTCAACAACTATAGACCCATCTGCATCTTACCAACGTTCTCTAAAATGCTGGAGAAATTGATGTATTCTAGGTTAATACATTTCCTGGAGGATAACAAGATAATTCATCAACATCAGTTTGGTTTTAGAAAGGCACATTCAACAATACACCCGGTACTACATCTTGTCAATAGTGTCGGCAAAATGAACGATCAGCCGACAAAAAACTGTACATTAGCTCTTTTTCGAGACTTCTCCAAAGCATTTGATACCATAAATCACTCGATTTTACTTAAAAAGTTAGAGGTCTATGGAATCCGAGGGCATGCGAACACCTGGTTTAAAAATTGTCTCACCGAAAGATGTCAATCGGTATCATTCCAAAATGTCTGTTCAGGCTTTCAGGACATATATACAGGTGTTCCGCAGGGGTCTATTCTTGGTCCTCTTATTTTTATTATTTATATCAACGATAATATAAATTCCACGTTCATGAAAATGTTATCGTATGCTGATAACACTACTACTTACACGGCTGGCAATAACATAGAATCAATCATAGAAGTAGCTAACATCGAACTCAACAAGGTAAACAATTGGTGTATGGCGAACAAACTCGTCCTCAATGAAAGTAAGACAAAATTTATCATCTTACATCCACAGGGTGATAGTTACTCAATTGGAAGTAGGAGAATTGTGCTTAACAACTCAACCATTACTCCTATCGCAAATAATCAAGAAGAAAAATTTGTCAAATTCTTAGGAATTTTTGTGGATGAAAATCTCAACTTCAGGCACCATCTTTCTGTTGTCTGTTTCAAAAATCCAAGGGCTAGTTGTGCCATAAACCGAGTGAAAAGAATTCTGCCACAAAAATGCTTGAGAACATTATATTACTCTTTAATCCACAGTCACATGCAGTACGGTATCCAAGTTTGGGGGCACTCATCCGCCACAAGAGCACTCACAAAACTGCAAAAGAGAGCCATCCGAATCATATCAAACAACAAAAAATACCCAACACACTTAGTCTCTTTAACATTAACTGTCGAAGCCTTAATGCTAACTGGGAACCCCTTCATGACCTAATATGTCACCTTCAAACCGAATCCAATATTTTGGACATTATAGGCTTGACAGAAACACTTAATATAAAAGAAAATATTACTTACTCACTTGATGACTGCCATCCTTTGATCACACGACACCGACCCACTATTTAGAAACCACCGTATCTTAAAATTCACAGACTTGTATAAACTTCACGTTCAGCTGTTTATGCATGATTTGCATAATAAAATGTTACGTGAAAGTTTTGAGAATAGCTTTAAAATATACCTAAACCCATCCGGTATGGACACTAGACAGTCAGGTAAATTGCGCACATATAAACCGAGGACCCTGTTCTCTGCTAAACTTCCCATTCATACTTTCGATAGGACGTGGAACAATATTGAAACATCCGTTTAAAATTATCCAAGCTCACTATTCAAAAAGATTATAACTGAACAAATTCCATGTTCGTGTTCACTACATGTCAACTGTAGCAATCCAGTATGCCCCGATTGTGTTCTCGTAGCTCTGGTTATCTCATCTCATCGCTACCTCTCTCCTCAACTCAATCATCATCTTGTCCCCTAGGCTCCAATGCGTTCTTTATGCCTGCTGACACATGGAACACATTGGAACTCGGGGGATGACATGCTAGAAAACATAGAATAGATCTATCACATAACGGGAAGAACTTGTCTAATATGTCATATGCAGTATGGCTATAAAATTCCATCTTATTAGTAAACACGCTGTTGTCAGGATTGCCTCGATTGTTACGTCTGCTTCTCGTATTCATTTCTCTTCTCTCATTTTCCTCTTCTCTTCTTTTCTCTGCTTTTTTCTCCTTTTTCTTCTTCATTTTTTTTAAACGGGAATGGCGGGATGACAGCCACTAGTGGCTACGCCATCTCCCAGTGGTGCAGTTATGTAGTTCTGAAGTATGCTACCTATATGTATATTTTTGTTATTAACTGTATACGTGTTGTACTACTGAATAAAATCAATCAATCAATCAATCAATCAATACTTTGACGTGTAGTGTTCAAGTTTTTTTAGTGAACGAGATTCAAGTTTTTTTCATAATGTTTCTTGATGATCTAATACGAAGAGCTTCCATGACACAAAATAACAGTTGTTGATGGGCCTTTTCTGTGGCGCTTTTGTGCTTCCATAAAAGTTTTATTTTTTACACCGAAACACATTTAAAAATTGGCGTTTTCACCACATTTTGATGGTTTGTAACGTTTTGTCTGTTCATCATATCAATAGTACGCGCATCGTGACATATAAAACAGACACACGCTAAAAACTAAAGTATTAAAAACTACACTTGAAGTGCTGTATTTAACACTTACTAAGTGCCGAACTAGCACTTTGTTCAAGTGTAGATATCCCAGAACTTGACAGGTGTTACAATAATACCACTTGACAAGTGTAATGTCGCGACACTTAAAAGGAAACAACGCAGATGACGTGGATGAGGCTCGAACTCTCGAGCCTGATCCGCGTCATCTGCGTTGTGTCCTCTTTTTTTAATTATGTACCCACCAAGCGCAAATCAAATTATGGACGATTCTGGAAGAACCACCAATACTAGACACATGGGAAGTGCCATCCATTCAAGTTTCAGATGTCTGACGATTGTAATGTCTAAGTGCTTAAAGCATTGCACTTTGAGTGTTAAAATCAAACCCTAAGAGTTAGAATGGGTTTAACACCTTGAAAGTGTCAGTTTTAACACTTTAGTTTTTAGTGTGCACTGTCCTTTCCATTGATATAAAAGTCTAGGACGTGAGATTTGTTAATTGTTTTTCCTGAAGAAAAAAAAACCTTGGAAATTACAGTAATAACACATCCTTTAACAAAGAGCCAAAGTGGATGATTACTTATTGTTGGTAGGTGTGATACTGATGGATATTCTTAATGCCGGCAAATCTGTGGAGTAGATAATTCTAATTTGATTGATTGCCATAAGAAGGCAAGCCTTGCATGGTTCCTTTTGGTAACTTTGATAAACTAACACAAAAGACAGCTCCGAGAGAATGATTACCTCTGCTGTGTGGTAAAACATTCTAATTAAAATTTCTAAGCCATTAACCCTTTGAACCCGAAAGGCCGGTTTTCGTTCCAGGGTCGTGATTCTCCCTGAATTCATCAGGCCTGGCATTCTTAAAAATGCAGGAGGGCTAAAAATCGCTCGCCTCACATGGCCTAGGGGAGCGATTAGCTCTCCTCAAGCTTACAGAAACTAAAAGTGGCAAAATAAAGTTGTTCTATCAATGGCAGTGTGAATTCTGCCTAGTGAGCTTTGTACATTTTATTTAGTGCTGCTAACCAGGTAATCTCTGTGAGACGGCTACACTGCTCCTCCCACACCTCCGGGCCTTGACAAGGCCCGGAGTTGTGGGAGGGGCAGTGTGGCCATCTTGCAGAGACCACTAACATAGCAGAGTTCTGAAAACCTGTAGGTTTTAGGAATAGGTTGTTGTGGTAATCATTATTTTCTATGGCTAGGAGGGCTATTTTTCGCTCTCCTCAATTTTTTAAGGCGAGCGAATAAATCGCTCTCCTGAAAATGCCAGGCCTGATTCATAAAGTAAATAATTGCTCAGTGAATTTGTTTGGTAGACCTAAGGCTGCACGTTGAAAATATTAATTGGTCTTCCCCCAAATAACGAATATAGACCCTACCACTTGGTGGTTCTGAACTGGAATGGAATATACCATCGGGGCCCAAATGGTTAAGTCAAAACACAACCCTATCTTATATATATGTATATATTATCCCACCTAGTAATAGAGAACCCTCAATGTGATGTTTGGAAACACCACAACATACTAAAGACCTACTTAAGATCGCGAGCGAACATCCAGATACCATCTAACGAAGCAGGGCCAGTGGGCGAATCTCCAGATACCTTCCAACGAAGCAGGGCCAACGAGCGAATCTCCAGATACCATCCAACAAAACAGGGCCAGCGAGCGAACTCCAGATACCATCCTACGAAGCAGGACCAGCGAGCGAATATCCAGATACCATCCAACGAAGCAGGGCCAGCGAGCGAATTTTCAGATACCATCCAACGAAGCAGGGCCAGCGAGCGAATCTCCAGATACCATCCAACGAAGCAGGGCCAGCGAGCGAATTTTCAGATACCATCCAACAAAGCAGGGCCAGCGAGCGAATCTCCAGATACCATCCAACGAAGCAGGGCCAGCGATCGTATCTTCAGATACCATCCAACGATGCAGAGCCAACGCCGTCTTTGTCACTTCAAGGAGACGGAGCCGATATCGCGTGGACAAAAGTCACTTAAGTTCAATTTTGTATAATGAAATTTTATTAATAATAATAACTCTTTGGCCAGCCGCTGATTTGTCGCGGTCCTCATAAGAGAAGGCCATCATTCCCCCTGCACCCCACCCCCTCTTCCCCTCCTCTCCTCCCAGCATTCAGATATAAACTGCTTAATAGTGTCCCTCACTTCCTCTTTTTCAATTTCTTCAATAAGCATTCCTACCCTCTCCCTCGTGTCCCCCTTCAGCCATCTATCCTTTGTTTCTTCACCCCACTTCTGCATTATTCTTCCAGTAAATTTTATTCTATGAGGTATATACTGTGGGCATTCCAAGAGAAAATGTTCCAGGGTCTCCAATACTCCAGAGTGGCACATTTGGCATCCCTTTTCCCCATCTCTCCCAATTTTTCCCCGGATGATTACTTATTGTTGGTAGGTGTGATACTGATGGATATTCTTAATGCCGGAAAATCTGTGGAGTAGATAATTCTAATTTGATTGATTGCCATAAGAAGGCAAGCCTTGCATGGTTCCTTTTGGTAACTTTGATAAACTAACACAAAAGACAGCTCCGAGAGAATGATTACCTCTGCTGTGTGGTAAAACATTCTAATTAAAATTTCTAAGCCATTAACCCTTTGAACCCGAAAGGCCGGTTTTCGTTCCAGGGTCGTGATTCTCCCTGAATTCATCAGGCCTGGCATTCTTAAAAATGCAGGAGGGCTAAAAATCGCTCGCCTCACATGGCCTAGGGGAGCGATTAGCTCTCCTCAAGCTTACAAAAACTAAAAGTGGCAAAATGAAGTTGTTCTATCAATGGCAATGTGAATTCTGCCAAGTGGGCTTTGTACATTTTATTTGGTGCTGCTAACCAGGTAGTCTCTGTGTGGTGGCTACACTGCTCCTTCCACACCTCCGGGCCTTGGTAAGGCCCGGAGTTGTGGGAGGGGCAGTGTGGCCATCTTGCAGAGACCACTAACATAGCAGAGATCTGAAAACCTGTGGATTTTAGGAATAGGCTGTTGTGGTAATCATTATTTTCTATGGCTAGGATGGCTATTTTTCGCTCTCCTCAATTTTTTAAGGCGAGCAATTGGCGAGCGAATAAATCGCTCTCCTGAAAATGCTAGGCCTGATTCATAAAGTAGATAATTGCTCAGTGAATTTGTTTGGTAGACCAATCAATATTTCCAACGTGCAGCCCTAAGGCTGCACGTTGAAAATATTAATTGGTCTTCCCCCAAATAACGAATATAGACCCTACCACTTGGTGGTTCAGAACTGGAATGGAATATACCATCGGGGTCCAAATGGTTAAGTCAAAACACGACCCTATCTTATATATATATATTATCCCACCTAGTAATAGAGAACCCTCAATGTGATGTTTGGAAACACAACAGCATACTAAAGACCTACTTAAGATCGCGAGCGAACATCCAGATACCATCTAACGAAGCAGGGCCAGTGGGCGAATCTCCAGATACCTTCCAACGAAGCAGGGCCAACGAGCGAATCTCCAGATACCATCCAACAAAACAGGGCCAGCGAGAGAACTCCAGATACCATCCTACGAAGCAGGACCAGCGAGCGAATATCCAGATACCATCCAACGAAGCAGGGCCAGCGAGCGAATTTTCAGATACCACCCAACGAAGCAGGGCCAGCGGGCGAATCTTGAGGCTGTATTTATGAACCGATCTTCACAAAACTTCTTAAGTACTTTTGTTATCACCTTGGGACGAGAACGAGTGTTTCTGGGCGCGGTCCAAAATTCAAGATGGCTGCCAGTGGCCATTTTGTACCGAAATTAGGTCCAATCAGTTTTTTGTCACAACTTCTACACAGCTCATATTTGTGAACTGATCTTCACGAAACTTCTTGGGTACCTTTGTTTTCACCTTGGGACAGGAATGAGTGTGTTTTGGGTTGCCTTTGTTGTCACTGTGCTATGAGAACAAATATTTTGGGGTTCAGTCAGTCCCACTCTGGGACTCAAAGATTTTTTCTAGTTTCGCATCTGACTGTCACCCACCTTTACAATACTTTACCTATACATTTGTTACAGGCTACGGTCAGTATTTATGTACAGACCATTACAATACTTTATATGTACCTTTGTTATCAGGTCATTACCTAGATGTTTGTCATTGCTGTGTCACATACTATACATGTACATGTCTTTGTCTTGACAAGTTGAGCTACAGTGTCATTGACACTTTCATTGTTTTATGGTTTCCTAAGAAGATTGTCTCAATCGAGTTCGAAAACGGGCGTGGTCCGATATAGGACAGCAAAATTATGCGGTTGACTTGGTCATTTTTTGCGAATTTTGTGCTCTACAGCGCGATAACTTGAACAAACGTCAACCGATCCAATTCATTTTCGTTATGTACTTTTTCCAGGAACATTTTCTGGATCGAGTTCGAAAATGGGCGAACCCTTGTTTTAAAGTTATTCGACGCTCGGTCGGGTTTAACATGGCAGCATTTAATATATTATCTCAGTGTGAATACGAATGTTATGTTGAATAAATTCAAATATTACTTTGTGTGTGAGTACCTATCATAACACTACTATGGCTCTCAGTATCAATTACTACACTCCTACCGCTACGGATTCCTGTCATTATTACTAACATACATGGCATGTATTTCTACCAACAGTAAAATAAGTCTGTTTGCTCTAACGACTCTTCGACTTATCTCTGAAAAGGAATCCCGTGGTCCAAGTGTACTGTATATGGATTGCCCAGAAACGTGGCGGGTGATTTCGCCAAATGAGCAGAAGAACCATGTTGAAATTGTTCGTATGGCTGTTCGACCTACCTCGGTGTTGGATGATACCTTTGAGATTATGAAACACTTTTGGAGGATATCATTTAGAGGATAGATTTTGGAGGATAGTTATGGCTCCTGGCACCTGTTTAGATTCTGCCTTCTAAACCAACGCTTGACCTTTTGGTAACTTTGATAAACGAACACAAAAGACAGCTCCGAGAGAATGATTACCTTTGCTGTGTGGTAAAAAATTCTAATTAAAATTTCTAAAACATTAATCCTTTGAAGCAGAAAGGCCGGTTTTCCGTCGCAGGATCGCGATACGACCTGCATTCACAAAGTAGATAGTTGCTCAGTGAATTTGTGTGGTAGACCAATCAATATTTTCAACGTGCAGCCCTAAGGCTGCACGTTGAAACTATTAATTGGTCTTCCCCCCAAATAACGAATATAGGCCCTACCACTTGATGGTTCTGAACTGGAATGGAATATACCATCGGGGTCCAAATGGTTAAGTCAAAACACAACCCTATCTCATATATATATATATATATATTATCCCACCTAAAAACAGAGAACCCTCAATGTGATGTTTGGAAACACAACGGCATACTAAAAACCTACTTAAGATCGCGAGCAAACATCCAGATACCATCCAACGAAGCAGGGCCAGCGAGCGAATCTCCAGATACCATCCAACGAACCAGGGCCAGCGAGCGAATCTCCAGATATCATCCAACGAAGCAGTGCAGCGCCGATTTTGTCACTTCAAGGAGAAGGAGCCGATATCACGTGGATAAATATCACTTAACATCAATTTTGTGCAGTGAAATTTTATTTTTATTTTAAAAAAAATAGACTAACTTTGAGATTGATATCGCGATAACTTCAACAAACGTCAACCGATTTGACTGATATTTGGCACATGGGTTTCAAGGAACAATGTCTTGACCGAGTTTGAAAACAGGCTCGGTCCGATGTACGGCAGCAAAGTTAAAGGGCTGCTTAAACCCATTTTATTCTGCCTTCTAAACCAACTCTTGACCTTCATAGTCCAAAGAACACTGCTCCCGACTTGTCCATAGTCACCACCACCTACTCCATGACCAGCTTTCCTCATCCAATACTCTAGGCTTTCACCACTACTGGCTTCAACTATCTGTCCTTTGCTGGAACCCTTCAGAATTATTACGCACATGTAGGTCTATTACAGGCTTGTTAACTATCTCACTCCTCTACCTAAACCCAGCCTTAGAATGCCCATTTGACCACCCATTACTTTACTACGATACTAAAAACCAAGCATATTCCACACCATCACATGAACAGGCTTCCCATACTACCCATGGGTTAGTACAGAGCATTAGGAGTCTTGATAGTACGGGAGCACGGTGGCTCGGCGATACACTGTTGGACTTCTAAGCTAGAGGTTCCGAGTTCGATCCCCGTCCAGGACGACCCGCGTTGTGTCCTTTGGCAATGCACTTTACCCCGGATGCCTACATTGGGGCACGATGACGCCGTGCACTAAGGCGTAGTGCATGTCGATGGTGCACATATCTTTAACCGCTGTGACCCTGCTTGATCGGATCTTGAACAGAGTTAGAATGTTGAGCTGACAGTTGCTCGTGGATGCTCGGTGATTCTCTCTGGGTACTCCGGCTTCCCCCACCCGTGAAACTGTCACGGTCACGATTAGCCATTGTGTATGTGACCTTAAACGCCAATAAATAAATAAATAATAATAATAAATACTTGGTAGTACAAAGTGCTGACAGTTGAACAACAGAGGTACATAAGTCTATCCTGTACTACCGTACCAGACAATCAAACATAACACTGCAGGGCCAACCATACGTACTCCCCATACCCCAACAGGACAGTATAATACTTTAAATTTGTAATTCTAAGGATAGTTACTAATAGTAGACAAATGGGGTACATAAATGACGCCCTATACTACCATACCATACAACCAAGCATTACCAACAACACCATATGGCCTACTATTACGTACTGTCTGTACCAGCCTTGGATAATAAAAAACATTGGGTAGGTTAAAAGTACCGAGGACTGACAGCAGACCCGCACGAAACAGGAAGTCCACACTATACACCTGTACTAGTCAACAAAACATACCCCTCGACACCGCAAGGCTAGTAGTCCAACAGGGTAATACTACAGTACGCTCTGTGCTACCGTACTCAACAACAAAGCATTACCCCCACAATACCACATTGCTTTTCATGACACATTACCCATAACTCCCACGGAATAATAAAATGGTTAGTAGAACCAAGGGGGTAATAGTCCAACAGAGGCACAGATAGTTCATCATGTACCGTACTAGACTATCAAGCACTACCCTCACAATACGCCTTTCCTAGCACTAGCACTACCCTTAACAACCACTCGATGGAATAAAGCATTCGATGGGTTAGTAGAACTAAGATCTAACAATGGAGCAATATGGACACGGACAGTGTCCACACCCTATACTACTGTAATGGACCACCACGGCGTCATCGTGCCCCAATGTAGGCAAGAGAGTGGTGGCCGAGTGGATAAGTGCGCTGGTCTCTCATGCCAGAGGTCTCGGGATCGATCCCTGGTCGGAGAAAGTTCTCGAGATGTCCGAACAATCTCTGCCAGCATCAGTTGTGGGGTTGATGCTGTCACAGCGTATCGTCCTATCGGGTAGGGACGTAAAATGGCTGTCCTCTGTGCGGAGAAAGACACACTCCGTGCAGGCTAAAGATCCCTTCGTAGTATTCGAGAAGAGCTAGGCCGCGAAGTTGCCGCTATGAAGGTCATCCCACACACCTACGCCATTGGGCCAAGGAGAGGCGTTAATATCAGTTGCATAACTTGTTCGCCAATCCCTGTAAAACAAATGAGATTAAATAAATAATGGGCCACCAACCATAACCCAGAACGCCGTATGACCTGCTATTACGTATTACCTCAACCAGCCGTAACAATACAAATAATTCGGAAGGTTAGGAGGTCTAAGGATTAACAGTAGATACAACTCATACTATACCACCGTATCAGTCTCGATTGAGACGCTGGATACACCCTGCCCCGAATTAAGTAATGACTGGTTGCACAGTGATGACATACTCAAGGCCATGTAGATGAAGGTTATTAATTGGTTAGTTTCATATTGGCCGAGATATCCGCTCGAGGTAACTTCATATCAGCCTGAGACTGAAGTAATAACATATTTATTTATCAAGTAATTGCAAAATGTTCTCAGATTTGTTACAGTTTTCTGACAGTTTCTCATTCTTTTCATTAAGTCCGAAATTTCCTCTTCTTCAAGTTCAGCTATCCGAGTGTCTTGGCTTCCCCAGTGGGAAGCCAAGACATTCGGATAGCTGATCCAGGAGAACAAGGAGAAGACTTTGAATCTTAGTTTGTGCTGAACTGTCTGTACAATTCTCATCTTTTCCTCTCTCTTCATCCACCTAATCCTCATTAATTGCCACCATCAATTCATCACCACACAAAAACTGCTCCTTTGTCTGGTAACACCAATTTTACTGATTGATTGATTTTAACGAACGGTGAATGATTTCGCTGCAAACAAAATGACTGCGCCTAGTAACGCATTACGGTAGACAACTCTAGCTTGGTCCATATCCGCCGAGATGGGCGTGACATCAGCCTAGTCCGGGGTCTGTAAATTCTCCCCGCAGCCCGGCGAACAGAGTTAATGCTTTGAGGTACGTTTTCTCGAATTTTCTTCGTAACATCATCGTTTAGAGGTATCAGACTAAAATGAAGACTTAACACGGTACGAATACAGAAAGTAAGGTTGCGACAAAATATTCTGAAACGCAAAGCCTGAAAATGGGAAAATGTTTTTCTCACTTATCTGTATACATCTGGATTGCAGGAACACTCATTAGAAGAGTGTCACAACCACAGGAATCTTTTCTTTTTTTTTTTGGGGGGGGGGGGGGATGGGGGGTGCTATAAATATAAAATATACTCGACAACAACAGAATCTTTAAGGTTTTCAGTGTTTCGACGCCTCGTAATAACTGATCGTTTTTTAATGTGTATGTCTGTGAAAAATGAATATGCTGACGATGTTTACATTTTTATCGGCAACACAACGTCGCCTGAGTGCTAGAACGTCCTATGTCCCCTATCGTCGGCTGCGTGCTAGAATGTCCTATGTCCCATAGGGGACATAGGACATTCTAGCACTCAGGCGACGACAAATGAAATGGTTACAACATATTTCAGTTATTATTGACAAACACCAAGTGCTGAACGTGGCGAGTTGATACAGTTTTACTAGTTTTAGTACTAAGTAAACACCATGGCGTTTGCTGAAGTGAAAGCTGTTACACTATGAAGTCACAGCGTAACAGCTTTCGCGTCAACCAACGTTATGTATTGGGAGGAGTTATCGTGTTGATTGACTTGACGTCATCTTAGGGGAGGGGGGGGATGGCACATTGATTGGCATCTTTTTTCGCTGATGTTCGAGCAGTTTCCAGCAGTCCAGTTGTACAGAGATCAGTGGTTTATCCCCCAATGGATTTACTTTAAGAGAGAAAACAAGAAGATGTCCACACTGACTGCTGTCTCATTTGATATTGATAATTGATAATTTATTTGCAGTGTATAGAGTACAAAAAAACAATTAATACAAGAAGAGCAATAGTATAAATTGTTTAAATGTTATGATGGTTAAAACATTTTGGGTGTGATTTGTAATTGTTTTAATCTGTCGAATAAAGTAACCTATTAACTAACTATCTAACTAAATCGGTGACGTTGTGTACTAAGGCGTACTGCACGTCGATGATGCACCTGTCTTCAACCAATGCTAACCCTGCTTGTGTGGAGTTAGTATGTTGGGGAGCTGACAGTTGCTCACCGTTGCTCGGTGGTTCTCTCCGGGTGCTCCAGCTTCCTCCATCCGTAACACTGTCGAGGTCATGATTAGCCATTGTGCAGAAATATGACCTTACACACCAATAAATTATAAATTATCTAACTAAATTGCTCGCTTCCCCACTTGCTCTACCACTCTCTTACTTCGACAACACTAGTCTACTATTTCAGTTTCTCAATTGTGTATACTTTCCCCCTTTCAAGAGTTTTGTTGGGAAAAAAGCACGAATTGACAACGTTTAAGGTGCTATATAAATAACTGGAAAGTTATCTTGAAAATAGGTGAAAGGTTATTTTAGATGTCGCAAAAACATGTAATAATTTTTTTCATTTTTTTTTCTTTTTCTCTTTTTTTTTGTTATCCAGAATTGTAAAAAAATGTTCATAGATACGGATAACAACAACAACAGAATGAATGAAATATTATGGCATTGTTTAAATTTGTGGCATCGAAAATAACCTGTCACCTATTTCCAGGCCAAGTCCCCATTACGTAAACAGCACCTTAAGCAAACAAATGGCCGTATTTCCCCGTTCAATATTCAAGCTATACTGAAATATTCAAGCCATACTGATATTCGTTCTATTTGCACTGTACAGTTCCAGACTATTTCGATGACTACTGATAACTCTGCATTCACAATGCTTTTATTTTTATGTTGATGGTTTTGTCCCTAGTTATACTTTTTTATGCCCCCGACTTAAGTCGGATGGCATATAGTGATTGAAGTGTGCGTGTGTCTGTCCGTGTCTGTCCGTCCGTCCGTCCGTCAGTCAGTCAGTCAGTCCGTCCCTCCGTCCGCCCGTGTGAGTGTGTGTCCGAGCCAATAACTCGAAAACTATTAGGGCCACAGCCATCAAACTTCACACAATTACCATGGGAGGATGTGTCACACACCATCGCCGGGTTCGTACCTTCAAGTTCAAGGTCACATTTCAGGGTCACACTAAAAATCGGTCAATATTCATGTCTCAGCCATAATTCAGAAACGAGTCATAGTACAATTGTTAAACTTTTTACAAATGTTAAGGACAGTCAGAAGGTGTGACGCGTATAATAGTTACCGCCGCATCTGCAAGGTGGAGGTCACAATTGACCTTCATTTGTTCAGGGTCACAAATCGTGTCTCAAGCATAATTCCAAAACTGTTAGCGCTACAGTCATCAAACTTCACACACTTATAAAGGACTATGGGAGGATGTGTCACACACCATAGCCGGGTTCGTACCTCCAAGGTCAAGATCACATTTCAAGGTCAAACTAAAAATCGATCAACATTCTTGTCTCAGCCATAACTCAGACATTAATCATAGTACAATTGTTAAACTTTTTAAAAATGTTAAGGACAGTCAGAATGTGTGTCGCGTATAATAGTTTCCGCCGCATCTGCAAGGTGAAGGTCTCCGGGGGGGGGGGGGGCATGTGTTACCTTAGTAACATTCTTCTTGTTTACATTTATTTTTCATTTACTTCATCGTGATTTTTATTTATTTGCTAATTCTGTGTTTGCTTCTTTGGTTTTTATAACTCGTTTTGATTTCAGGCGGCACTCACTCCGTGTTTGCACTCATTATTCAGTAAATGGATTCCTCGAGCTGAACGTAGTCGACTGATTAGTGTAGCATTGGCAGGTAATGGTATATTGTTATTTCTGTAGTGTGTATGTGTTCTATCGATAAATAGATTATCTGAACCTGATTCAAAGAACTCTTCTACGCTATACAGATTAATATAAATAACTTCCAGTTGGTTTGTTGAATTCTTTGTTTCAGAGCTTGCCTTGGTGTACATTGTGCTGCAGTTGAATTGCTTTGTCAAAAACTGTGATCCCCATACTAATGGAAAAAACCTACTGCTACGTAAATAATAATAAAAATAATAATAATAGACTGTGATCATATTAATGAAAAATCCTACTACTGCATAAATAGATAAACTGTGATCATACTAATGGAAAAGCCCTACTACTACGTAAATAGATAAACTGTGATCATACTAATGGAAAAGCCCTACTACTAGGTAAATAGATAAATTATGATCATACTAATGGAAAAGCCCTACTACTAGGTAAATAGATAAACTATGATCATACTAATGGAAAAGCCCTACTACTACGTAAATAGATAAACTGTGATCATACTAATTGAAAAACCCTACTACTAGGTAAATAGATAAACTGTGATTATACTAATTGAAAAACCCTACTACTAGGTAAATAGATAAACTGTGATTATACTAATTGAAAAACCCTACTACTAGGTAAATAGATAAACTGTGATTATACTAATGGAAAAGCCCTACTACTACGTAAATAGATAAACTGTGATTATACTAATGGAAAAGCCCTACTACTACGTAAATAGATAAACTGTGATTATACTAATGGAAAAGTCCTACTACTATGTAAATAGAAAAACTGTGATAATACCAATGGAAAAGCCCTACTACTGCGTAAATAGATAAACTGTGATCATACTAATGGAAAAGCCCTACTACTACGTAAATAGATAAACTGTGAGCATACCTATGGAAAAGCCCTGCTACTATGTAAATAGAAAAACTGTGATAATACCAATGGAAAAGCCCAACTACTGCGTAAATAGATAAACTGTGATCATACTAATGGAAAAGCCCAACTACTACGTAAATAGATAAGCTGTGGCCATACTAATGGAAAAACCCTACTACTACGTAAATAGATAAACTGTGATCATACTAATGGAAAAGCCCTACTACTACGTAAATAGATAAACTGTGATCATACTAATGGAAAAACCCTACTACTACGTAAATAGATAAACTGTGATCATACTAATGGAAAAGCCCAACTACAACGTAAATAGATAAACTGTGACCATACTAATGGAAAAACCCTACTATTACGTAAATAGATAAACTGTGATTATACTAATGGAAAAGCCCAACTACTACGTAAATAGATAAACTGTGATCATACCAATGGAAAAGCCTTACAACGACGTAAATAGATAAACTGTGACCATACTAATGGAAAAGCCCTGCTACTACGTAAATAGATAAACTGTGATCATACTAATGGAAAAGCCATACCACTACCTAAATAGATAAACTGTGAAAATACTAATGGAAAAGCCCTACTAATAGATAAACTGCATTCTGCCCTCAGACAAGACATTTTCTCTTTGCATGCAACTCGCGGATATTCCTACCCAGCACAGGGTTTCTCTTGTCACTAATAATAGTGTAATTTGGTCAGATTTAAGCTTATTTCCCCATGTTCACGATTAGCCATTGTGCATACGTATGTGACCTTAAACACCAATAAATAAATCCAATAAATAAATAAATAAATAAATAAATAAATAAATAAATAAATAAATAAATAAATAAATAAATAAACATAATTCATAATTCCCTGCAGATTGAATGGATTGGAGCTCAGGGGACGATTTGTCAAGGTTTTATAGCAAATCCGGCAATAGCTGCTCACCAGTAGCCATGACCAGATCAGACGCAATCTTATGGGTATTTCGTCACCATGTGCCTAATCGATGCTCTGATCAATTTCAGCCAGCCATGGCTGTCTCCCAACTCAATATGAGTCACTGGTAGGAAGGTGATTTAACTTACACCTAGTATTAAATTTATAATTTCAACAAAAAAAAACAAAACAAAAATGTCTGGTAATGTTTTTTTTATGGCCTCTACCACCTTCTTGGTAATATAGCATTAATTGACATCAGCTATTAATCGGTCAGGTATTTTTTTTTTTTTTTTTTTTTTTTAATATCCTCACCGTACCTAGTCATGGCTGCCACATAGCGGGCATGACAGGGCCAGACGAAAACAGTTTATAGATCGATAGAAGTCAAGAGATCGATGTAAATCAGTAAATTTCTCAGGATAGTATAGCATATGCATTTATTTAATGCTCAGGCATCAATTCACGCTGAAAAATTAAGTCATATTCCCCTGTCGGTCGGCAAAACGAAATATCAAAATGATATTTAGAAATCGATATTTCATCGTAGGTTCGGATGACGAATCACATGTACTTTAAACGAGTCAGCACATCAGTAATGAATTCCAGAGTCCCAAATACAAACGAATTCGAATAATTGATAGTGACAGTGACTAAATCAATTCATTAAATCAGCGGTTTCAAAGTTTGACTTTCTCATTCACCTTCCAGCGAAAAGCCGAAATCACTTTCAAATTTCTTCAGTTCAACTTCACACGTCTTCAGTGCATTGAGTTCAAAAAAAATAAAATGACGTGTCTTGTTATTGAAAATAAGAAAGTGGTGTTTTTTGTTATTATTCTATTTCTTCGAAACACATTGCGATTATTTCAATTCGCCAGCCTTGGTAAATCGTAAAGTTAGGGGAGAAATAAGACGGGACTACTTTTTGTGCGGATATTCACACATTCCAATGGTTGGAGTTTGGTTGTTGTAATTTTTGTATGGACGCCGGTTCGGCACATAAATTTTGCGCCTTAATGGCAAATAAAGGCCACAAATTGGAGAGTTTGTAGTCGTAGAGCATTAAATAAAAAGAAAATTCACGAAAATTCGTTCGTGGCTACAAGAAATATGAGGATCTTCACTCGCGACTGCGTCGCTCGTGAAGATCCTCATATTTCTTTGTAGCCACTCACGAGATATTTTCGGTATTCATCAAATTTTCGTGAATATCCTCTATATCTTTACTCTTGTATATCTCCAAATATTTTCATCATGACCAGGCCAGGTGAAAACAATTTAAGTAATTGAATACAGACAAAACTCAAGTGTTCACTTTTGAAGAAAGTGAATAAATTTCTCAGCGTATTATAGTATGTGTCTATCTTTGCGCCTGGGCCTGCGAGTATTTCCCCATTTATTTTCATCAGATCCAGCCATGGCTGCCTCACAGCAGCCATGGCTATACTAGATGAAAGCTTTGAAGAGATTCGCTGTAAAGGATATTATAGTAAGTGTCTATCTTTGCTCCTGGGCATCTGAATATTTCCCAAATGTTATCATCAGATCCAGCCATGGCTGCTTCATAGCAGCCATGGCTAGATCAGATGAAAGATTTGTAGAAATTCTCTGCAAAGGATCATTGGCCAAGAAAGCAATTAAAAGTATCTGGTGGAACAAAAAACTATTAAAAGTTGATTTTCCATTTGCATTAAGGTGATTCTAAAGTCATGGCTGCCAACATGGAAGCCAGAAACATAGAAAAATGTGAACATTTCATTGAACAATAACTTGGCAACGAAACAGCCTTGCCCTTGGATACCAGGGTTCTGGGGAATGGTCATGTCACATAGAACGTGATGGGACCTCCGCAAAATATGCATTTAACAAATTTACGAGTCATTTGGAGACATTGGAAAATGTGTACTGTCAAAAAGTCGGAAATGGCGTGGTCAGGTTTTCAAAAAATAGCGAGACGCCTCACCTTCCAATGAACAACCAACTTGAGCTATTAGTAATGTACTGCAGCAGTTGAGTCTTAATTTTGAATAAAACACATCGAAGATAGGACTAAGCACGTTGTCAATCTGGGTCGTTTCAGTCTCAAAAGTGTCCGCCATGTTTACGGTGGGAAATTCAAAACACTAAAGGTTTGGGCAACATTGCGACGAAAGATCTCGCCATATGTCCCGTAAGTTCTCATGACAACGTCACTGCTGAAATTCTGATTGTCGATATATCTCAAGGGAAGCAGACTAATAGAGGCAAATTGCATTGATTGTCTGTTTTATGTAAATATTCTTTCCTCGCCAACTGGAGTAACGAATTTGTTTACATGGATCGACCTTGTCATTAGTTTGTATTCATGCGCCAAAATTACCAATAGAGAACAAAAATTGCAGTTATTTTTAATTAACAAATCTGTGACATATAGTGGAATTAGAAACCCATGTTGTATTCTTTCGTTGTTGAAATATTCATAAACTGGTTGCTTTTTCACTTCTTTTAATCGCAAATCGGGGGAACTATTGTTCGTCATGTAATATTGATGGTTAACTTTATTGGTCTGTCATTCGGTCCCGTTTCGGTCTAGTTTCGGTGAGTTCCAGAAATAATGCTCCTAATTTTGCAATCTGGTGTGATTTACATTGCGAATCATTGTAAATGATGTATTTCATAATATTTGTTTGCAATCCACAAAGATCATCGATAATTTCGAATAATCTGTGGGCTATTAGATTCATGTCTACAAGAATTTGTTGATGTCACCGGAAAGTCACATGCGTTGGTAAGTCGCTTGCTCAAGGTGCGAAAAATAATATTTTTTCTTTCTATCCACCCCACTAGACCTCCTAATCACAAATTAAAATATGGCAGAAGTGTGAAGACGCAATTTTTCTCTAGGAAATTATTTTGTCAGTCGTTGCATAGAAATTCTCAACGAAAGTAAAGTATGGATACACACACAAGGCACAATCGAGTCTCAAATTTTTGAGCGGTTTGCCTTATCGAAATATTAGCTAATAAATCTGCATTTTCACAAAAAATCTCTGCACAAAGTTACAAATAGGGCCTCTAAATAATCAAAAATCCTGAAAACGGAATTAAAAAACAGTCATTAGATAACCAAAATACCAAAGACAAGACATATTGAATGGGTGTTTTGGGGAAACAAAATGTTTTCATGAAAACATAATGTCAAGCAAAATTGTTGAGAAGAATGCATAACTGTATCATACCACTGTGTGGTGGTTGGTAGGTCCCGGGCTGAATCAGAATAATATAGTTTGTCAACATAGAGCCTAAAACCTGAACTCAATGTTTACAATATTTACTGTACAGGTTTCACAGTGTACATACTAGTAAGAGGGCACAAGAATCAAGAGAAAACCTTTATGACAAAAATACTGAATACATGTGGAAACTGAAGGTGGCTTGGGAATGCTGCATGATTCCAGTCCAATCTGGAAACCTGCCACTGTTAAAGGGGTCTCTATTGTGGATGGGATGTGAACCAGCATCAAATGCTGAGTTGGTCTATTACTGTTGCAGGCAATATTAATGTGTACCTTTTTTCCCTGTACAAATTTTTCGGGGGACTATTAAAATAGCCGGTGTCCGTTCATGTATCCGTCCCACTGTGGTTTCCCCATGATAACTTTAGTTATAGTTGACCAAATCAAATGAAATTTGGTATGCAGGTGTATCAACATAAAATACAGGTCCAGTTCGAATCGTGCAGTCCGACAATTTTTGTCAAAGTTATGCCCCTTTTTCAACTTTATTTTTTTTTTAGTTTCCAACCAGTAACTTGAGCTGTAATTGACAGAATCAAATAAAATTTGTTGTGTAGGTGTATCAACATAAAATGCAGGTCAAGTCAAATCAGGATTTGATCCGACAATTTTTGCCAGAGTTATGTCCCTTTTTCAATTTTTAAAAATTCATTTTTTTATGGGGTGGGAGGGGGGTGGTGGCCACGCAGTCTTTTATTTTCTATTATTGGGATTTGCCGATACTCTTTCAACAGGGTCATCTCATGTCAAGACAGTTTTACTTGTGGAAGAGGGCAGAACAGATATCTCACTTGTGTGGCTAATATTTGCAGGGGAGGTAAACTAGATTACTGATTAGTGTGGTGTGCCATACTTTTGAACTGTAAATAGTTCCCTGTGATAAAAATGGCTGGACCAGTGCATGCAGTGGTCCTTCAAAAATTTAAATTAACATACAATTGGATTTAGTTTTTAAAAAGTTATGACTCAACTGTTGTTCTCTTGTCCATATAGAAAACATATCCTTCAATGTGAGATTAATATTTTAAGTTTTGGTGGCAGGAAGATGACCGTGAGTTAGGGATTTTCAAAAGCATTTTTTTGGTGAGTAAATTCTTTTTTTTCAATTTTTGTCACATTTTTGTAATCTATTAGGTAGGAAGCAATCATTCATGTATTAAATAACCATTACTATTGAAAAGTGATGAAAAATACATCATGTTTTCCACCTGTCCACTCAAACTACAATCTTCAGTTTAGAATCAACTTAAGAATTGTAAGTGGTAATTTATCCGTTCAATTCTGACTTACGTGTATACTCTTTACCTACAAAGTATTTTTTCGAAGATATTTCCATCAAATCCAGTCACGGCCGCGTCAGGCTCTGAATGCATGTTTTATATTGACTCTTAAAAATATTTTTGTCATATCTATCGGTGTCTTCCCACTAGACCAATTCCCCTTAGACCAACTACATAGTGTTTCTGATTAAGGGTTGATTAAGGATAATTAGGAAAACAATTATTTACAAAAAATCTGCCCAACATCTCTAAAATATCGACAAGCCAGAAAATGAGCCGACAATCATCTGAAAAATGAGGTCCCCAGAGGGTGAATTTGGTGATGCTACCCTGCACAGCAGGGTAGCATCACTAAATTTACCCTCTGTGAACCTCAACCTGAATCAAGGTCTCAAACATAATCAGAAAGAGATACCCAGAGGATAAACTGGCCCACTGTAAGGGATAGCATCAGCAAATTCCCCCTCTGGGGACCTCATTCTGCAAATGACAGACTGATTATTTTCAGGCTTGAATATCAATACCATTAAATACATTTATAAATATTTATAAATATATCAAATTATTGATATAGAATTATTTTTAAAGTAGAACACACCAGTTGGTCTACGGGGAATTGGTCTTTTGTGAATTGGCGTCGTGGGAGTTGGTCTACAGAGAATTGGTCTAGTGGGAATGAACCAGTCTATCAGCCATGGCCACGGTGCACTGACCAGTTCCGGTGGAAATAATATAAAAAGTTTACTTCATGTGTTCCTAAAATACAGTATCCTATATACATGAAAATTAAATTTCCACTGCGAATTTGGGTCGCCAATATGCCCCGTACTAGCCAGTTGTGTCGCTAAAAGAAGATATGTTACAATTATTTTTAAGGGGCTATATAAGTAATGGAATTTTGTTTATTTTGAAATTCTTACCTCTCATATTCCTTAAATTCAGTTTAAATACACAAATTATACACCAAAATGAAGGTTGGGGCGTATAGAACACGAATCACATATGTAATCAACTCATAGAGTTGACAGCTGGCACCACTGGTTTCTGGAAGTCTGCTACCGTATTCGCACCAGAACTGATAATTTAATAATATTTCACGAAAACAACTTGTGGCCGAATGTGCTTCAGATATTCAATAACAAAGCTTGGCATTCATACACTTTCGAGTTCAGCGACAGGACTGCATTTTGGAAAAGGACAACACTGTCTGCATTTTTTATAGAAGATGGTTTCCATGCTCGACAGACTTGCGCAAATCACTCTATACCACGAATTTCCATCGAAAAACAAAATCGTAATTCTAAGAAATTTTAACAGGTATCATGATACCTTGCATTGAATATGGCAACTGTGCAATCTCTATCTAATAACAGTATACTGCACGAAGGCGATCTTTTTCATTATTTAATTTTAGACGGCATTGTTTTTACATGCTTTTTCCGTCCGATGACGTCGATCGGAAATCGAAAGTGTACTTATACGAAAACAAAAGCAAAGGCTTTGGAATTTCCCCCAATGCAGCTCTGTCGCCGTGTCTTGAAGAATTTTGACCCCCCTAGCTTTGTTCTTGGATATGTAAAGCACATTTGGCCACAAGTTGTTTTCTTGAAATATTATTAAATTATCAGTTCTGGTGCCTACAGTCGACTCTATGAGTTGATTGCACATGTGTTTCGTGTTCTATACACCCCAACCTTCATTTTGATGTACATTTTGTGTATATTTAATTTGAATTGAAGGAATATCAGAGGTGAGAATTTTCAAAATGAACAAAGTTTCATTACTTATATAGGCCCTGAACAACGGCAATAATGACGAATAATTTTGTTTACAAAAGTCCGAGTAATATTTATTGTTTGACATAATTCATGGATATTATATACCAGGCACAGGCACATCTATTGTGAACAGCTGGGGATAAGTGTTACCAAAAGAAGTGGTAATATCCTGGGTCACCAGATGAAGTACAGTTGTTATCAAATTTAACAGCTGTCAATCGTGATATGGCCGTAAAATAATGCCCAACCTTGCAGTTTACATTCGGGTCATTTCACACAAACTGATGCTACCAATTCTTACCATCATTTTTATACAAAATGAAGGAGGCAATAAATAGTATATCTGGATGCAACTTTGACTTGTACTAAGGGTACCTGCTCTCATCACCTGCATCTCAACCTGCCGCAGATGCCCACAACTGTAATCAAACAGGTGAAGATGTGTGCCACAGGACGAGTTACAGCTGTAATCAAGCGAGGCTTTTAACTTGAAATATAAAATGGAAATTATGTGTGTAACTACTAAGGGCTAATGGAGGATAGATGC
Organism: Pictodentalium vernedei; assembly: GCA_031216915.1. NCBI lineage: Eukaryota > Metazoa > Mollusca > Scaphopoda > Dentaliida > Dentaliidae > Pictodentalium > Pictodentalium vernedei. The sequence continues at coordinate 472,536,892 of CM062292.1, read as the reverse complement.
TTAATGGTATCTAGCACAGTTGACATCAGATTTAGTATTTTTTGCAATTTATGATTGTACAGCTAAGACTGAGTATACACATAATGTTAAATTGTAATATAATATTTAAATTATGTGTGCACCTACTGGGGGCAAATGGACGATAGATGCTTATTGGAATCTAATACAGTTGAGATCAGATTTAGTGTTTTTGCAATTTATGATTGTACAGCTCAGACTGAGTATACCCATGGGGAAAGTGTGGTGGGGGTTCGAAGCCCACCTACGGCAACCGCATTGTGTCTTTGGGCAAGACACTTCATCTCCATTTCCCGCGTGGGGGCACGATGACGCCGTGGACTAAGGCGTACTGCACGTCGATGGTACGCATGTCTTCAACCAATCTAACCCTGCCTGTGCTGCAGTGCGGAGTTACGATGTTGAGGAGCTGGCAGCTGCTCGTCGTTTATCGGTGGTTCTCTCCGAGTACTCCGGCTTCCTCCACCCGTAAAACTGTCATGATTTGCCATTGTGCGCATAAATATGTGACCTTAAACATCAATAAATAATAATAATGATAAAGGTGTGGTGGGGGAGGTGGTACTACACGGGTATGATTGCATGATATAATACTGATTCCACATCATTATGTCACAGTGTAATATTAATTAATAGACAACAGCATCAGCGGTTAAATAAAAATATAATATGTTATTATATGTGTAACTACTAACAGCTAACAAAGGACAGATGCTTATTGATATTTAATACAGTTGTTATCACATTGAGTTGTTTCGGCAATTTATGATTGTATTTATGATTGAACACTGTTCAGCTGAGAGTGAGTATATATATGGGACGATGCGCGTGTGTGTGGGGGGGGGGGGAGGTGGGGGGCGCACACTGGTATGATGTATTATTAGATAGTAGGTGACAGTATCAGCTGGTGTTTAACCCTTTACCTAACGAATCTACATCCGCCCGTAATCCGTAGATTCAGCAGTTTAAAAAATATTATTTTTCAAAAAATGTCAGCAAAACCATATCATGTGACCCCTCGCTGGAACGAGCTCGTTCCAACGAGGGGTCACATGATATGGTTTTGTTCAATTTTTTTGAAAAATTAAAAAAAATTATATTTAAAATAATAAATTTTGATATCGTCTGCGTTGGGTAAAGGCTTAACTAAGCCAATTCCTATTTATTGTTTGTTAAACTGACTGATTTGGTCCTATTTCCATAGTTAATTATAGTTAATCCTGTGGGTATCCTGTGTCCATATACTCAATGTGATCACACTGACTGATTTGGTCCTATTTCCATAGTTGATCATAGTTAACCCTGTTAGTAACCTGTGTCCATCTACTCAATGTGATCACACTGACTTATTTGATCCTATTCCCATAGTTGATCATAGTTAACCCTGTGGGTAAACCGTATCCATCTACTCAATGTGATCACACTGACTGATTTGGTCCTATTTCCATAGTTAATTATAGTTAATCCTGTGGGTATCCTGTGTCCATATACTCAATGTGATAACACTGACTGATTTGGTCCTATTTCCATAGATGATCATAGTTAACCCTGTGAGTTCCTGTATCCATCTACTCAATGTGATCACACTGACTGAATTGGTCCTATTTCCATAGTTGATCAAAGTTAACCCTGCGGGTATCCTGTGTCCATATACTCAATGTGACCACACTGACTGATTTGGTCCTATTTCCATAGTTAATAACAGTTAACCCTGTGAGTATCCTATGTCCATCTACTCAATGTGATCTCGCTGACTGATTTGATCATATTTCCATAGTTAATCATAGTTAACCCTGTTGGTATCCTGTGTCCATCTACTCAATGTGATCACACTGACTGATTTGGTCCTATTTCCATAGTTAATCATAGTTAACCCCCTGGGTATCCTGTGTCCATCTACTCAATGTGATCACACTGACTGATTTGGTCCTATTTCCATAGTTAATCATAGTTATCCCTGTTGGCATCCTGTATCGATCTACTCAATGTGATCACACTGACTGATTTGGTCCTATTTCCATAGTTAATCATAGTTAACCCTGTGGGTATCCTGTATCGATCTACTCAATGTGATCATACTGACTGATTCGGTCCTATTTCCATTGTTAATCATATTTAATCCTGTGGGTATCCTGTATCGATCTACTCAATGTGATCACACTGACTGATTTGGTCCTATTTCCATAGTTAATCATAGTTATCCCTGTTGGCATCCTGTATCGATCTACTCAATGTGATCACACTGACTGATTTGGTCCTATTTCCATAGTTTCATAGTTAACCATGTAGTTATCCTGTATCGATCTACTCAATGTGAGTATACTGACTGATTTGGTCCTATTTCCATAGTTAATCATAGTTAACCCGTGGGTATCCTGTGTCCATCTACTCAATGTGGTCACACTGACTGATTTGGTCCTATTTCCATAGTAAATCATAGTTAACCATGTGGGTATCCTGTATCGATCTACTCAATGTGATCATACGGACTGATTTGGTCCTATATCCATAGTTAATCATAGTTAACCCTATGGGTATCTTCTATCAATCTACTCAATGTGATCATACTGACTGATTTGGTCCTATTTCCATGGTTGATCGCAGTTAACCCTGTGAGTATCCTGTGTCCATATACTCAATGTGATCTCATTGACTGATTTGGTCCTATTTCCGATGTTAATCATAGTTAACCCTGTGGGTATCCTGTATCGATCTGCACAATGTGATCACACTTACTGATTTGGTCCTATTTCCATAGTTGATCATAGTTAACCCTGTGGGTATCCTGTATCAATCTACTCAATGTGATCATACTGACTGATTTGGTCCTATTTCCATGGTTGATCGCAGTTAACCCTGTGAGTATCCTGTGTCCATATACTCAATGTGATCTCACTGACTGATTTGGTCCTATTTCCAATGTTAATCATAGTTAACCCTGTGGGTATATTGTATCGATCTGCACAATGTGATCACACTTACTGATTTGGTCCTATTTCCATAGTTGATCATAGTTAACCCTGTGGGTATCCTGTATCGATCTACTCAATGTGATCACACTGACTGATTTGGACCTATCCTGCATAAATCTTATAAATGTGATCATACGGACTGATTTGGTCCTATTTCCATAGTTAATCATAGTTAACCCTGTGGGTATCCTGTATCCACCTACTCAATGTGATCACAACGACTGATTGGGTCCTATTTCCATAGTTAATCATAGTTAACCCTGTGGGTATCCTGTATCAATCTGCACAATGTGATCACACGGACTGATTTGGTCCTATTTCCATAGTTAATCATAGTTATCCCTGTGGGTATCCTGTATCAATCTACTCAATGTGATCACCATGACTTAATAAGAAAAAACTTAGAATGGTGTGGAATAGTAGCATGTATCGTCCTGCTAAATCCTATAAACCCCATAGACTCCTGCATCCATCCTGTTAATGCTGTTTCACATCTGCAGTATATGAAATGACAGCATTATAGTGGTATTCAGGAGAGTGATATGTGTTTAATTTAGCCTGTTACCTTTATTAATTCAGCTGCTCATGTGCACCCTTTTGCATCTTAAGATTATCTTCAGATTCTGTAACTGAGATTTGTGACTGAGAAATGTGTAAATACTGTGGAATGATTTTTGATTTTACAACAAACACCTGCAGCAATTTTGATTTAACGAGTCAACTGCTTTCCTTTTATTTTCTCCTTATTCTCATTTATTCTCTAGGCTAGTATTATACTGGAAAACAAGTCACTTGGCTTATTCCGACAAATCACTCAGTGTTCTCTTTCCATCTTTCTGTGAATGACTTCCTGAATATAAGAATGACCCTGACTCCACTGACTCTTATCCTTGTCTTGAAACCTTCCTCTGTTCTTAGCTTGTACGCAATGTTAGAAAGTCTACCCCTTTCCTTTTCCAGGGAGGGTGGGAGGTCAGTTCTCACACTCATTTTTGAGCCTTTAAGGTTTTTAGCCCTTTTCAATATCTCCTGTTTGTCTCTGTCACTGCCTGTTTGAATTATGAATGGATTTGGTGGTGGTGTCCCTTGGTGATCACCATGTCTTGCCAAAGGAGGTCTGTGTACATTGACTGCTCTACTGATAATGCCAGATGCTAATGAATCTTCAAGTTTGATATTGTTTTTTAGAAACTGTTCAACTTGAGTATACGGGTCCTCATTCTGCACCTCACTAATACCATACAGAAGTAGGTTGTATTTTCTGTCGTGTATTTCACTTAACCCTTTACATAACGTAACGGCCAAAACCGGCCAGCGCTATTCTCAAAAATCGCTAATTAATTTTCACTATTTTTTTCATTTTTTGTCTCAAAAACATAGGTTATGACCCCTCGTTGGAACGAGCTCGTCGAGCTCGTTCCAACGAGGGGTCATAACCCATGTTTTTGAGACAAAAAATAAAAAAAATTAGTTATTCAAGAATTATTTTTGCAAGTGTCGTCTGCTTTTCATGTTGGCATCACCTTTTAGTTCGAGATGAGGAATGATGTTGCTCTCTAACTTCTAGTTTTTCAGAATTATATGCAACAGCATTAGAGAGGTCTATATAATCTGTTTTAAGTTCGGAAACAGCTCATTTCGTCTTTTATTGAGGTCATTTCGGTTTTTAAGTCTCGGATCTCCGATCTGATCCCATCAAACCCCTTGAAAAGCCTCTCGTCAAGATCCTGAATCAACTTTCTAAGATCATTATTAGAAACACTCCGATTGCCTACATGGGGGCACGATGACGCTGTGTACTGAGGCGTACTGCACGTCGATGGTGCGCATGTCTTCAACCAATCTAACCCTGCCTGTGCTGCGGTGCAGAGTTCAGAGTTTCGATGTTGGAGAGCTGACAGCTGCTCGTCGTTGCTCGGTGGTTCTCTCCGGGTACTCCGGCTTCCTCCACCCGTAAAACTGTCACGGTCACAATTTGCCATTGTGCATAAGTATGTGACCTTAAACACCAATAAATAATAATAATAATAATAATATTAGAAACACTGGCAGATCCTGTGCTTGGTTTAGATAACGACGATGACGGCATCCTAATTATGTGTTAGAATAGTCTGTAAAACTAGATCGATCGATCACCTCGAGAAAGCCGAAGAATCTACCGCGAAAATACGTGACAGATGAAATCCATTCAAAAAATTAACTGAAGAATGCCCTCAAAGATCACGAAGACGTTCAAATGCAACATCACGTCCCGCATTGAATTTACTGGAAACACGTCAGCTCCCTAACGGTCGAACATAGATAGCATAATGAAATAACCAGAAGATGTTCTTCAATGTTACATCGAACCTACTTCATATCCCGCCATTATGTTTGACCCCGATTCTCCGAGAAAATTACTGCAGATCACAACATTTTCATGGATCGCCGAATCTCGATTGGTTAAAGTATCTCAGTGACTGTTTTCAGACAATACTCTTCTTGCTTGGATGTGATGCAACTCACACTGTTGTGATCACGTTAAAAAGAAGTGCCACCTAGAGTACATAAAGTTTCACTCCGATGAGCTAGAAACATATAAGGTAACATATCTCTTTCAATACAACTGGTCTGTTTAAATGGTATTTATGTGTGCATCTAAACCATGCCGTTTGAAAAATCACGTTTAATTGGGTCCCTCTCGTTGATCATATCTGAGTGTTCCTTGGATTGAGTTATTTTCTAGATAAAAACTGCTTGCCTCACCCGCATGGGAGAGTTTGTTTATACCAGTTTCATTAACATATTATCAAACTTTCAAACTTTATTTCTTTGCAGCACAATATATACCATGATTACCTATTCTACTATATATGAAAAGCCTATGACATAAATTTTAGCTTTACACACCAACCGTGATGAACACGCCTGCAATTTTATTAGTAAAAATTTACACCTACAGTAGAACTACGTCCCCGTTGATCTTTGGTGACGTCGGCCTGAATGCAAACTTGTCTAAATTTATCACACGTCGCCTCGCTAAGAGTGAAATGGGAGTGGCAATTATTTATTCCGTTTTTAAATGGGTTCACCTCATAAGATGCCAAAAATTAACAAACATGCATTGTCTCGTGTTAATAAAGCATCCATAACTCGAAATAGTTTGTTATTATGTTATTAAAACGAAAAAGGCTCAGTTTCTATTTTTTTCATTTCGTTTCGTCGATAACATTGACAGCGGAAGTACCGTCCACCGATGCTCGTGTAAACAAAAACAGATTCGCTCGTATGTACGTCTGGTACTCAGTAAAATTGAGAAATAAAAAAAGCGACTCTTAATAATCTGACGATCATGGTATAAATAAACCCAAAGTAGCTTGGTGGTTAACACTTCACCCGTGGTGAGCATTTGGTACACCAAACTACTATGGGTATATTCTATAGATATCATAGTTTTAGGCCTCAGGTCATACCAAAATCATAATGCAGTGTTAACGTCTAGAATCCACCACAGTATTCTCTGACTTACATTATTACCCGTATCTTTGGCATACACACCCTTTGTTCATTTCATGACAGTCTCAGCTCAACTCAACGGAGCATACTGCCAGTGCTCCACGGACGGGCTCGCACACAGGCAAGCGTCTCAACGGGTCCCTATTTTACACCCAGGTATGGTGACGATTGCGTAGTACTGTGAACATTCCCAATGTTCACAGCTGGCACATGATTCAACGTCGCAGAGTCTCACACTAAAACTTCGCTGATATATACCAGCCACTACTACGGGAAGCACCCGAATCAATCGCTGAGTGGTCACCCATCCAAGGGTTAACGGGCTTGACGTTAATAATAATAATAATAACACTTTGGCTGGCCGATGATTTGTCGCGGTTCTCGGATGAGAAGGCCTTGGTTACCCTTGTACCCAACTACCTCCCTATCCCACGCTTCTTCTCTCCTCCCAACACGCGAGACGAACTGCTTGATGACATCCCTTGCCCCACTCTTCCCAATCACTCCGATTAGCATATTAACCCTCTCCTGTGAGTCTCCCGCTAACCACATGTCCTTCATACTCCTATCCCACTTCCCCATTATACTCCCAGTGAATCTTATTCTTTTAGACTGGTATTTTGGACATTTTAGAAGAAAGTGTTCCAGGGTCTCCACCCCGCCAAAATTACACATCTGACACTCCTTTTCACTGTTTTTCCCAATTTTCTCCTCAGCTCCAGGGACTGCGACCTCAGCTTGAACAGTAACCCCCCAAAGATGCCATCAAGGTACTCTTCAAAACCAGGCTTCTCTTTATCACGCAGGCCACTCAAAGACCTCTTTGATTTGACCCCCTCTCACCATCCCTTACCATCCTCCACGACCCTTTCTCTGACGATTGTTTTTACCCTAGTTTGCCCCAACGCCTTGGTCAGAGATCTCCAATGAGTTGTTCTCTACTAGCTCCCTCACTTGGATCATCCACCCTGTCTTGATATTTGAGTTGAAAATTCTCAGGAACATTACTTTACACTACGTGCTAAGCCGATAAAATGGGGAATCCGTAGTAAATAAAGTCGTGATGATTCGTGATACTCTGATTCAATCGAATGCACCCTAAGAACATTCCCCTGTCCTATTATAAGCCTTTGGGTCACATAGCAACCACGTGCTACCATAGAAACCAAGATGGCGGCCTCCAATATACAAAATGGACGATGGAAACACGTATCACCCTAACAACACGCGCTGCGCATGCGCACTAACACCACGTATCACTATGGAGATGACGTCACAAGATGGCCGCTCACGTGGGTTACCATGTCAACACAACATGGCGCCACTAAGTCACGTGACTATGACGTCACATGAGATCCTGCATGAGATCTTGCCAATGTGGGACGTTCCATACACCTCCTACAACTTTGGCAGACCCACCATTTCTCAAATGGTTTTCCCCACGAAAATCTTATTGAAACTGTTTCTCCCTATAAGGTTCATTTGATTAAGGATTCGCTTTCCCTTCAGAATAAATTTATTTGTGTGTTTTCGGTAGATGCCTCTTCCTGTGATGTTTATATTTACCCTCAGATATTCGTAGTCACCAGTTTCTTCTGCACTAAGATTTTGCTGCTACCTTCCGGAATACAGAACTCCCCCACTGACCACCTTCGAGTGGGATCCAAATTGCGGCCCACAGGTATAACTTTGCTCTTGCTTTCACTAAATTCGAGTCTCCATTTGCTCCCATATTTCCCAACAATTCCCAGCATTTTCGCTAGCCCCTCTTCGCTTTCTGACACTAGCACCATATCGTCTACATAAAAATGAGAATATACACCACAAATAGACGGAAACTCTGGTTTTGTTGATCTTGTGTCCCCCACGATGAGAAGGAATGCCTAGAAAAAAGTGAATTTATGAAATATTTAAATTGTTAAAAACAAGAAAGGCTCTTAAGATATATTTATTGTATAGAATACATGCAAATGAAATAAAAGTACATCGCATACCAGAAAAGATAGCCGTTTTTGCCCAGTGTACTATTTGGTGATTTTCCCTATATTTCTTCTGTTTATATTCCTCTGAATCCTTTGAGCTCCTCTGGAGGCTTTGTGATGATACGTCATCATTTCATTACGTAGGCTGGCTGCTAAGTGAATGTGGGGTGGGCTGATTTACCCCAAATAATGAATATCGACTCTTCCAGTTGCTGTCATTGAACTGACATGGTAGATACCACCAGGGCTCAAAGGGGCAATGAAGTGGCAAGCTTCGACCCTTCAGTTGAGAAAAAACGGTGGCTATGATTTTCAATGACTGCATGTCTAGCATTTGGAGTGATGCAGTTTTTCCGGTCTTTTCCAGAGCGGGTCAGATTTTAGTACAATGGTGGGTATTAGTAGTTTATTATATTTTCAGGACAACATATCGGAACAGCTGTGACATTTCCTGTGGCGGGGTTGCTGTGTGAGTATGGGTTTGATGGAGGATGGCCATCTATATTTTACGTGTTCGGTATGTTGTATTTAACACTTTACCTAACGTAACGGCCAAAACCGGCCAGCGCTATTCTCAAAAATCGCCAATTAATTTTCATTATTTTTTTCATTTTTTGTCTCAAGAACATAGGTTATGACCCCTCGTTGGAACGAGCTCGTCGAGCTCGTTCCAACGAGGGGTCATAACCTATGTTTTTGAGACAAAAAATGAAAAAAATTAGTTATTTAAGAATTATTTTTGCAAGTGTCGTCTGCTTTTCATGGTTAGGTAAAGGGTTAATAAGCTTGTAAATATACTCGTTCCTTTCTCACACCTTTACATACACCCGCACACCTACCACCCCAACCCCTCAGCGTCACACACCCACCCTACTCCTCCACACACGCCATTCCAACCCGTCACTCACCCTGCATACCCCACCAGTACCGTCACACACACCCCACACCGTCACACACTAACGAACACGCTGGCACAGGAACCACAGTTCTCTCCCCCACACCGTCACACACCCCCACCATATTGTCACACCCCTAACCCCATACATCCACCATCGCAATCCAACGCCACTCACCACCTCTACAGGCTGGAGGTCGTATTTATGAATCGATCTTTACGAAACTTCTTGGGACGAGAACGAGTGTTTTTGCGTGCGGTCCGAAATTCAAAATGGCCGCCAGCAACCATTTTGTACCAAAATTAGTGCAATCAGTTTTTTGTACAGAACTTCTGTATGAAAGTTCTAATTTGAATAACTTTTTGTATGAATGTTTAGTAACATCGAATACATCACATATAATACGAGTTTGTATTCTTGTGTAGACATTATGCAAATTAGAGGAACTTTGATTTATTCACGAAACTTCTTGGGTATCTTTGTTATCACCTTGGGACGTGAACGAGTGATTTTGGTTGCGGTCCGAAATTCAAGATGGCTGTCGGCGGCCATTCTGTACCAAAATTAGGTACAATCACTTTTTTTTTATACAGAACTTCTATATGAAGGTTCATTCGATTTGAACAAAGTTTTGAATGAATGTTTAGTAACATGGAATACATACATTACATATAATACATGTTTTTTCTCGTGCTGAAATTATGTAAATTAGATGAACTTTGTTTTATTCAGTGCTACTTATACACAGTAAGTGCACATGTCAATACGGCTCGGGCTAGAGCTGTATTTATGAACCGATCTTCACGAAACTTCTTGGGTACCTTTGTTATCACCTTAGGACAGGAACGAGTGTTTTTGGGGTGCCTTTGTTATCACTGTCCTATGAGAACAAATATTTTTGGGTTTAGTCAGACCCACTCTAGGACTCAAAAAGGGAGATAATTAAAAATCTTTTCCGAAAACACCAGATAAAATAATGTTTCTTGAATTCAGCATCCCTGGGATATGTATATTCAAATGTGTTGAAGCCAAGTTCCTGTGTTAATATTTGTTGTTGTTTGGGGGGGGGAGGGGGTAAACATTATTAGCACAAACTGATTTTCTATTTACAATGAGAAAAATAAAACCTCTTCACCCGTGGGAACCCTATGAGTTAAAGATAAAAATAATCAAATACCTATATTTTAAGAAGGACTAGACAAATATTTATTAATTAGTAGGAATCAACCGTAGAAGGGTTTGAATCAAACAGACCAAAACAATTGCTAACATGTGGCTTATGGTGCGCCATACAAGGATCCCCATTGTAACATTAACCCCATGAAGATTTATTTTCTAGTTTAGCATCTAACTGCCGCCCACCTTTACAATACTTTACCTATACATTTGTTACAGGCTACGGTCAGCATTTATGCACAGACCGTTACAATACTTTATATGTACCTTTGTTATCAGGTCATTACCTAGAAGTGTGTCATTGCTGTGTCACATACTATACATGTACAAGTCTTCATATTTATACATTCATTAACCCTTGGAACTCTGGGTGGTATCTTCCACATCAGTTCAATGAGAGCAACAGGAATAGTCCATATTCATTATTTAGGGGTAGACCAATTAATCTTTTCAAAGTGCAGCCTTGTGGCTGCACGTTGAAAATATTAATTGGTCTACCACGCACGTGAACTTAGCATCTATCCTATTTAATGAAAATGTATCATGTTCCTGGACAAAAAAAAGCGGCCGCTCGGGTTCAAAGGGTGAAGGGATCGAAGAGATGAAAATTAAGTTTTGAAATATAAATTTTTTCGAGTTCCAAGGTTGTGTCAAATACCTATGAGGGAAAGTACACAATATGTCCACCCTGGCTTCTATAATGTTTGTGGTTGCGGCACGTGGCCCTCGCGTCTGCCACGGGCAACAATTTTCGTCATTGGAAGACATTCATGGGAAAGTTAGTTCCTCTTAATTTCCTAAAGCTGTCAGTAAATTTAACACTAAGGGTATGAAAATTTGATATAAAAATTAAAATTGAAATTTCGAAATTTTAGCGAATTTGTATCATTGATGTGCTCATTATTTCGCAAACTTCAAGCATTTACCTGTAGAGTGGTTTAGAAACACAGAAGCTGTTGTTGTTTTTTTCAATTTTTTCCCCAATTAGTTTGAACGTTTGTCTATTATTCTCTGTTGAAATCCATTTAAAAATAAGAAGATAGCGCCTTCAACATCTTTTGATCTTCTGTAGCTTGTTTTCTCTTCATTATATCAACAGTGTATGGATAGTGACATATAATATAGACATTGCCCATTCTATTAATATAAAAGTCAAGGACGTGGGATTTGCTAATTTTATCCTGGGAAGAATAAAATTGCAAAATTACTGCAAAAATCCATTCGCTAAACAAAGTCCAAGTTTTCCTTTTGTTACTTTTAATAAACCAAAACAACAGACAGCTCGGAGAGCTGTCTGTTGTTTTCATTTATTAAAAAGAAGAAAATGAAACTTGGCTTTATTTTGAGTTGATGTCATAGGTGTTTCCCCAACAATTACTTGCTTCTCAGTTGGGCATGGCTCCTTCATATAATAATTTCAAGGGAGATAACTCTATTGAAAATCGATTTTTATGACCATACTAGCGGGTGAATACCCGGCGTTGCACGGGAGAAGATGGTTATATCAATATACCCTCAGATATGATCGGCTAAGCCGTTTTCGAAATAGAAGGTCAAGGTCACCAGTTTGAAGGTCAAGGTCACACTGCTCGGACACCCCGATAAAGTCAAAATGACCGATGGGTTAATATACCCGCTCATATGAATTTTTAGCCCGATCGGCCCAGCCGTTTTCGAAATAAAAGGGCAAGGTCATCAGTTTCAAGGTCAAGGTCACCCCGCATGGGCACGGCACCCATCCCATGTTACTCGCATGGACGAATTACCCCCAAGTACAAAATTTGAAATCGATCGGTCGAGAAACGACCCTAACCTCATACACGTATACGGATGAAGATGAACACAATTTGGAAGTTTCAACTTGTTGAGTTTATTAATCCCTTGAATCCTGGTGATATTTTGATCATGTCAATCGAATGGAATGAATTGGCAGAGTCCATATTCACTTTTTGGAGTGTTGGCGCGGTCATGGAGCAGACCAGTTGATATTTTCAGCCCATTGCTGTGCGTTAAAAATATTGTAAAAAATACTTTCATTCCTGTAGTCGAATGAAAATTATCCCCACTCTTTCGGGTCTTCTACAAAGTATAAAATCGTACAAAAATCTTGATCTAAACTCATTTTTCATGTATCCAATCGGCAAGGCAGAGCACATCAGAAAAAAATGAAGTGACATCAACAAAAAGTTTGGAATGAAAAGATACCAACAAAGTGTTTCTGTACACATGTTGTACACTCGTTCAGATCGCCGAAGTTAGGCAACGTCGAGCCCGGTTTATCATTGGATGGGTGACCGTCTGAGCGATCAATTCGGATTCCCGCGTTGTGTCCTTGGGCAAGGCACTTAACCCCGATTGTTCACATGGGGGCACAATGACGCCGTGTACTAAGGCGTACTGCACGTCGATGGTGCGCGAGTGTTCAACCAATCTAACCCTGCCTGTGTTGCAGTGCAGAGTTACGATGTTGGGTAGCTGGCAGCTGCTCGTCGTTGCTTGGTGTTTCTCTCCGGGTACTCCGGCTTCCTCCACCCTTAAAACTATCACGGCCATGATTAGTCATTGTCCATAAGTAAGTGGTCTTAAACACCAATAAATAAATAAATAATAAATTGTACACTTGTACAGTATAATACCTTTGTATACTGCCCTTTTGATGTTAATAAAAAACTATTGCTTGGTCCACCATACAAAATCACTGGAAAAAAGTCAATTAAATTCACTTTTGGATGTCAGAACGTATTTTGATTTTGAAGCAGAAAAACGGCCTCCTGACATACTTCAATATTATTACGCGAACTTTTACATTCATTTTGTTTTTATATCTCATTTAGGATCATTCAACGTATTGTGGTCATCGCTTTGGATTTTAACTATGTCAAGTTCTCCAACAACATCGTCGGGTGTGACAGTAAATGAGTTAGAACTGATTGTAAACGATACAACTACTACGGAGCAAACAGGGCACGAGCAAGTGAGTTTAAATATTGAAATATACTGCTGGCTTCCGGGTATACTTTTTAACATAGTCGGTATACTCAGAAGAGTTTAAATTTTGAAATATACTGGGTTCAGGGTAAACTTTTCAACATGGTTGGCTTACTCAGAAGAGTTTAAATATTGAAATATACTGGCTTCAGGGTAGACTTTTTATACACTTGCATCAAAAGGATCTATGCAGTATACCACAGATGTGTGTGGGAGAGGGGATTAGTTGATTAGCCATCCTTTGTTTCTTTATTTGTTTATTGGGTTTTACGACACTTTCAACTGCTAGGGTTACATTGTGCCAGGGAGTTTTACGCGTGGTGGATGCTGGAGTACCTGGAGTGAACCACCGAGGAACAGAAAGCAACTGTCAAACTTTCCAATATCCAAACTCTGTACAAGCAATGGTTTAAGGCAAGTGCACCATTGACGTGCAGTTGCAGTACGCCTTAGTACCCAGTGTAAACCTGCCCCCCCCCCCCCCCCCAAACAGTATAGCATACACGATTGTTTGTTTATAAGGTTTAACCCTTAACCCAACGCAGACGATATCAGAATTTATTATTTTAAAAATCATTTTTTAAACTTTTTTTTCAAAAAATTTCAACAAAACCATATCATGTGACCCCTCGTTGGAACGAGCTCGTCGAGCTCGTTCCAACGAGGGGTCACATGATATGGTTTTGTTGAAATTTTTTTTAAAATAATATTTTTTCAACTGCTGAATTTGCATAATACGCAGGCGGATGCGGGCGATTCGTTGAGTAAAGGGTTAACTGTACTTTCAACATCGTTTTATACAGGTTTACGTGTAGAGCCATCCAAAGAAAACCACTGAGCATTGGCGAGTAACTGTCAGATTCCCCGGCACTAGCAGAGTTGTCGACGACTGAAGGCCAGTTCACCATCGACATGTAGTACGTCTTATTGCACAACGCCACGGTGTCTACATGTGGGAATCTGGATTAATCGTCTTGCCCAAGAAGACAACGCGGCAACAGCTGGTCGGGATTGAACCGTGGACCTTACTGTTTGATGTCAAATGCTCTAACCACTCTGACATCGCACTCCCCATAATAGTTAGTCATTATGGCGATCAAGATTTAAACCTTTTCCAAGAGATTTAAACATGATATACCTCTTACCCAAACGGTGCCTATCACCTAAGGTCTTATTTTCAGGGCAGACTGAGCCAAAAAAGTTGCCGGGAACCGTACCAAGGAGGTGCCGGACCTGAACAAAAATTTTAATTTTTCGAACCGAAAGAACTCTGATTCCTTGCATCTGAGCGATCAATGGCTGTCCACATAGAGAACATTTTCGATGGCATTTTTGTATAAACTTTGTCGCTCATTTGGCAAAAATGGTTGTATCAAAGGGGCCCCAGACTCATCAGGCCGATCATAGTTCGGCCCAGTGGGAGAAAAATTTTATTTGCCGAACCGAAAGAACGCTGTTTCCTAGCATCTGACAAATCATGGCAGATTGGGCTGCTGGCATATTGAAATGCCCTCTGTGTGGAATGCCATTGTCAGTCCAAATAAATGGCATTTCGATAAACCGATATTCTATGCAATTAGATCTGTTTCGTGTTTTGGTCATTTTCTCGAAATTCCATGTGCCAACAAGTGATGGGCTGTGTAAAATTTGAGGGCCCTGGGAGGCTCACAATATTAGGCCCACTGGGAAATTTCCCGGTGGTCCCTACGGTTTATTGGTCTCGATTTATATTACATCTGTCGACAGACTCAATTAATACTTTATGTAATTTAACAGTTATGTCTATGGTCAAAAGACTCAATACATTTCCATCATGGGGGCAGGGTAGCACTGTGTACTAAGGCATACTACACGCCGATCGGGCACTTGCCTTTAACAGCTATTAATGCCGTTGAGTTAGTATATTTGGGAATCTGACAGTTACTCCCAGCTGCTTGATGGTTGTCTCCGGTTACTCTTGCTTCCCCCGCCTGTAAAACTATCCGAGACCATGTGATCCTGGTTGTTGAAAGTGTCATTAAATCCCAATAAACAAACAAATTTAATTTAAACGCCATTCACAAAACCGTGATTCAAACTTGCTTTTACATACTTTGTCTCAAAAACATAGGTTATGACCTCTCATTGGAGCGAGCTCATCAAGTTATGTTTTGAAGAGGAAAATGAAATATTTTAGTTGAATGTGTCGTCTGCTATACATATTGTCGTGATACGCAATGGGTTAGTGATACGCAATGAGTTAAAGGAATACACGTTGGCCGAGAATGGTCGAGGCAAGGTCAGGTATAATTTGTTCATAATGATTTATTTCCCACATTTTAATCCGATGTTATTTCTTAATTACACTTTATTCACTTCTATGTTTTATCTAGGATAAAGGCAACACACCTTGGTTAAAAATTTTGTCTTCCAAACCCATCTGGGGTTTGTTCACCATACATGTTTGTACAAGCTATGGAGCGTACATGATGCTGACGATGTTACCAGCTTACTTCAAGGAGATCATGAACTTACGTATACAAGAGGTAAGGAAGATTACAAATGTGCAATATGTGGTTATATATACATATTTATCTGTTGTGAGACAAAGTTATAAGGACGGTGGCTGATTTGTGACAGGGACATTCCTATTTCTAGCACACCTAACTGAAAGTCAGGTGAGCTATATCAATCACTCTTTATTCGTCGTCCGTCTATTCGTCCGTCTGCCTTTGTGAAGGTAGTGTTTGAGTCTTCTCCTCACAACACGCTAAAAACTAAAGTGTTAAAAACTACACTTGAAGTGCTGTATTTAACACTTACTAAGTGCTGAACTAGCACTTTGTTCAAGTGTAGATAATCCAGAACTTGACAGGTGTTACAATAATACCACTTGACAAGTGTAATGTCGCGACACTTGAAAGGCCACAACGCAGATGACGCGGATCGGGCTCGAACTCTCGAGCCTGATCCGCATCATCTGCGTTGGGTCCTTTTAATTATGTACCCACCAAGGGCAAATCAAATTATGGACGATTCTGGAAGAACCACCAATGCTAGACACATGGGAAGTGCCATCCATTCAAGTTTCAGATGTCTGACGATTGTAATGTCTAAGTGCTTAAAGCAATGCACTTTGAGTGTTAAAATCAAATCCTAAGAGTTAGAATGGGTTTAACACCTTGAAAGTGTCAGTTTTAACACTTTAGTTTTTAGTATGAAACCGAAGGGCTGATGGGCCATTTCAATTTTGCTGAAATCAATGTGCACCCCCCCCCCCCTCCCCCCATGAGTAGTGGGTGGGGAATCCCACCTCAACTTTTAAAAAACTCTCTTCTCATGATCCGATCAGTAGAATAAATTGATATTTGGTATTCAGCATCTTTAAGAGGTGTACACTATAAATTGGTCAAGGGAAGTTTGAGGGACAATATTTTTTTGTTTTGGGAGGGACAAGGTTTTTGTTTTTTGGATGGAATTTCTATTTTCTGAATCTTTGGTCCAATTTGAACCACATTTGCTCTGCTGTATTATTTGGTCATAAGTACTTTATTCGTGCTAAAAAAAAAATTTACGCATCCCCGTGGGAACCCAAGAGTTGAAGAAAATGAAATTCAATAGCCCATATTTCCGAAACTGTACGGAATAGAGAAGTTGGCATGACGAATCCTTTTGGCCAGTAGAAAATATTATGGGTAAAAATGAAATCAGTAGCTTATAGGGACGCCTAGTTTAACACTGTCGTTAATGGAGAAATGCTGAGTCGGCAGTTTTCAAAAATTTAAAAAATCTTCTCCTGAACCACCATTTAGAACTTTTTGATATTTGCTATACACCATCCTTGGGGCGATCAGATTCAACTTTGTTCAAATCAGTTAGCTGGGTTCATATCTGCGCTTCATACAGAAGCCGGAATTTTAACTCGGTGAAATATGAGGAACATCTTTTAGAAATTTTCTTCTTCACACCCTCCTGACAAAATCTTTTGATATTTGACGGACAGTATCCTAAGAGGTGTTAGATTCAAACTTGTCCAAATCAAGTTCATGGTTTCATATTTGTTCTCCCCAGGGGAGCCCGAATTTTTACTTTGTGCAGTATGAGGATATTCTGTGCGAATCTTTTACTTCAGATCCGTGACCGGATCCACTAGTCATAATCTTGTGATATTTGTTATATAACATCTTTACGGGTAGAAGATTCACATTTGTTCAAATCAGGTCTCTAGGTTCATGTTTGAGCTCCTTATCGGAAAAAAAACTCTTTTTATTCAGATCTACAAGTCAGAATCTTTTGATGTTTGGTATATAGCATCCTTAGTGGTGTGTGTGTGGGGTAGACCCCGAAGCCGCCGCCATGAGCCGCCGCCGCCAGCCAAATTTTTCGTAAGCCACCGCCAGCCACATTTTTCGTCAGCCACCCGTATTATAAATCAACCGCCACGAAATTTTGCGCCGGTGTTACAGGAATGGAAGTCCGTAGGAAAATTAGTCCTTCTGGACTATTATTCCGCGGAATTATAGTCCTAGGTCTAACATTTCTAGGAATAGTAGTCCGCCGGACTACTATTCCTAGAAACGTTAGACCTAGGACTATAATTCCGCGGAATAATAGTCCAGAGGGACTAACGTGCCTACGGACTTCCATTCCTTTTACACCGTCTTAAGTCGTGAAAATTGTCAAAATTTCATAATTAACTCTTCACCTAACGCCAGTAGCAGACGACACTCGTAAAAAAATTCTCCTGTAACTAACAATTTTCATTTTTTGCTTCCAAAACATGGGTTATGACCCCTCATTGGAACGAGCGCGACGCACTCGTTCCAATGATGGGTCATAACCCATGTTTTGGAAGCAAAAATGAAAATATTTTCAAAAAAAGTTTCGCACTGGCCGGTTTTGACGGTTACGTTAAGTAAAATGATTAAACGTTAGAACCCGTTCAACTTTTTCTCCTTGTTTTTTTGTGGTATTGCTAATCTGTGGAATTTCTAATCCACATGAAGTATTGGTAATAATGTAATTTTCTTTTTACGAGATCTAAGGTGTTTGGCCGTGCTTGTTCTCCCAAACCACTGCCCCAGTGAAAGCTTTTCTCTCAAACCACTGCCCCGGTGAAAGCGTTTCTCTCAAACCACTGCCCCAGTGAAAGCGTTTCTCTCAAACCACTGCCCCAGTGAAAGCTTTTCTCTCAAACCACTGCCCCAGTGAAAGCTTTTCTCTCAAACCACTGCCCCGGTGAAAGCTTTTCTCTCAAACCACTGCCCCAGTGAAAGCTTTTCTCTCAAACCACTGCCCCAGTGAAAGCTTTTCTCTCAAACTACTGCCCCAGTGAAAGCTTTTCTCTCAAACCACTGCCCCGGTGAAAGCTTTTCTCAAACCACTGCCCCAGTGAAAGCTTTTTTCTCTCAAACCACTGCCCCAGTGAAAGCTTTTTCTCAAACTACTGCCCCGGTGAAAGCTTTTCTCTCAAACCACTGCCCCAGGGAAAGCTTTTCTCTCAAACCACTGCCCCAGTGAAAGCTTTTCTCTCAAACCACTACCCCAGTGAAAGCTTTTCTCTCAAACCACTGCCCCAGTGAAAGCTTTTCTCTCAAACCACTGCCCCAGTGAAAGTTTTTCTCTCAAACCACTGCCCCAGTGAAAGCTCTTCTCTCAAACCACTGCCCCAGTGAAAAATGAAAGTAAATAATCAGTGGCTAAATATCATTAACCCTTTACGCAACGAATCGGCCACATCCGCCCACGTAATATGCAAATTCAGCCGCTGAAAAAATATTTTTCAAAAAATTTAACAAAACTATATCATGTGAGCCCTCTTTGGAACGAGCTCGTCCAGCTCGTTCCAATGAGGGGGTCACATGATTTGGGTTTTTTTTTTTACATTTTTGAGAAAAGTTTTAAAAATGATATTTAAAATAAGAAAATTTTGATATCATCTGCACTGGGTGAAGGGTTAAATCACTTTGTGAAGAATCAATGTTTTTTTGTTAGGTGAGCGCCTCAGGCACTTTTGAGACCTTTTGTTTATCTCAAGTTCTGGACATAATATCTCGAGATCTGGACAGACATATCTCGATATTTTGGGATATTCTATCAAGATATCAAGATATTCTCAAGATACGCATGTCGAGATCTCAATATACATATTTGTCGATATCTTGAGGTACGTATGTCGAGATCTCGAGATATTATATCGAAATCTTGTGATTTTATGTCGAGCTTTCAAGCTGCTATGTCGTGATGTCAAGATATTACGGTGAGCTCTCGAGATACATAAGTCGAACTCTTGAGATACATATTTTTGAATCGCGTGATGTAATGTCGAGCTCTCGAGATACGTGTGTCGAGAACTCGAGATAGCAACATCTCGAACAGAAGTAATTTTGTGACTTTTGTATTGACATGGTAGGATCAGTCACTTTGTTGTCCTACACAATACCTCACATGAGCATTCCTTCAAACATGCTGATGTTTAATTTTTACAAATTTAGTGAAACAGCTTTTGATTTTTTTTACTACATATCACAGGTCAGAATGTTTGCTTTTTGAGATGTAATTATATATTAGCCAGGATAATGTCGTGTTGGAACGATTCTGGGGCGGTGGAATGTGCGGACTTTGGAATACTCGAGGGACCACTAGGCAACGAAAAGCACAATCTAATAAATGAGTTTACGCGAGTAGGGAATGCAAATTGTATTGGCTGAGACCGTTTGTGACATGTTTGTGCTATACATTTTAGCACAGCTTGCCATCGGCATCCCCCACTTCCCACACACACACACACACCTTTCCATATAGTAGACACTGCATTAAAGTACCCGTATAGCACCAAGTAACACCGAAAGCTCTGTCCTCCTCTCCATTTTCCATAATTAAACTAATTGCAAGCAACAATAATAAATAAAGAAGAAGTATCCATACAGTCCCAATTTAGAGTAACTCCTCTGAGGGTCAGTTTAAAATGAAATTGATGAAGCTCGTTCAGCAAATTGGGTCTTTGGTTCGGTTCAGACCAAATTTATTGTGCGACTTTCGTGGGTCTCATGATAAGCTAGGGACGAGTTGAAGCAGAGCTGTATCGAATAATTGATTAGACGACTATCGATCGTTTCCGTCATAATCTATTACTATCTTTCAGTATATTCTCATTCCCTTTAAATGCTTAAAACAGAACGCTCTTCTACAATGTGAAAGGTGCATATTTTGGAGGTACACATTTAACAAATTTCCCCTGCGGGACGAAACAATGTTAAATACCTCGCCTCACGACCAGAGGTCACAACTGAAGCTTCGCGCTAGCTTTTTAACTGCGTACACCTGGTGTTACTTCCGGAATGTAATTGAATCACCGTTCTTTATCGTTTTTCATTATCATATAATGGTCAGATCAAGGCGCACGCGCGATCAACTGGAATGGGGTTAACTTCAAATTTTATTATGCGCAAAACGTGTAGCCTGATATTTAGATATTTGACATCAGCCTGCAGAGGGGTTTAAATAGCCATTTTTCCTCCCAGTTTATCATTTTTTGGTGTACGTCGAGACGAGTGTGGTATATATCACATTTGCTAGCGTGAATTGTGGAGATCAGGGGCGTGGTCAGATGATTTTTTTTTTTTCTACTGTCAACTGAAGGAGAAAAATATGTTATTCCCTCCACTTCATTTTACCTCGTGCTAGGGTTTTCTTGCCTGTGATGTAATACGGCAGGTAATCTGGCTGTGGCGGTTCGGCTTTCTTTGGGCAGGAGGAGAATTAAACAGTGAGCAGGTGCTTCTAGTCAAGTGTCGTCCACCTGAATAGGCAGACGACACATAACTAGAAGCACCTGCTTTACTGTAAGTTTTTCGCGGTATATCATGTTCAGTAAATTCATTCTGATTCCCCGGCTTCTAAAACTTGAGAGTGTGTTTGTTGCCCGTAGGTGAAGGTCGGCCCCGAGGAAAAATTACCTTCTCATGCCCGATGGGGTTCCTTTGGTACTTTTTGAAAGCTGAAGTACCCAAACGGTAGGAGAATAAGAATAAAAATAGCAAAATGACCAAACAAAAACCAAAGTGAGAGTACATGAACCAGATTTAGAGATTGCGAGTATGAACGTCAATATGGGTTGACATGTTTCAGGAAAAGTGGAGGAGACGAGTCCGTCCAATCTCCCCTCCCGTAACTTAGCCGCTGGTCGAGATTGGTATTAACCTCCATAAAATTAAATGTCACTGAAAATGAACGGCATATCGTTCCCAGTACTGGTAATTAACACGTGTGTATGTATGTGCGGTTAGTGGTGAATGGGGTATCGGTAAAAGGCATCATTCGTCCCATTCTTTCCATAATTTTGGCTACAGCTCTTTAAATCTATCCTAAATTTATCCTCCAGCACTTGTGAAAAACTAACACGTCTTCTCGATTGAACTCCGAATACTCGCGTTGCAACATTTGTTTTTATTTTAATTCAGATAAACGTAAATAATTTTTGCAAATATAGTTATAAGTTTGACTGGCATCTGTAGTTTTTACAGATATACAAACATGCACAGAGTAATGCATCAACAGACAGATAGTAATATATGATAAAGAGAATATATGATTGTGTAATTTGAGCAGATATCTCAAACATGTTCACTCGGGTTGAGATCCGGACTCCTGGCTGTCCGTGATAGAGTGGTATTGCTACTCGACGTGAAAATTCGACGACAACTACACGTGCACGGTGTGGCCTAGCGTTGTCATCCATGAAGACTGGCCTTGTGTTCAGAGGATGATTGTCGTTTGGTGAGGAGTATGCCACGTCGGATTCCCGCTAGTCTCCCGAACCGAGGAGGATTTAAAAGGTATTGAGGTATTGGACTGAATGTGGTAAAATCTATGACTGACCGTCCATGTCTTCTGCAGCTCAATGCGTGGAATGTGTCCTTGTCAGACACTCAACTATCGCTGAATTCATTCACCAGATGTCATAGTGCAATGCCTCGTCTTTTTGATGAAAATATAAATACATTTCTTCATATATCTCACTTTTATCAAATATCCCCAACTTTTTTTTAATAATATATATGTATATGCATATTGCTATACATGTGTCGCGAAAATGTTAGCTTATACGCAACCTTAAAATTGTTTTGCTCTAGTTCAAATCCTTTTACCGGGTCGCGGTCTCACAGGTTATTCGAGCTAACCAATTTCTGTACGTGAATCTCTTTGCCGGTTGCAGATTCACTTCAGGTTAAAAGATGATTATATGATTGTGTAATTTGAGCAGATAACCTATTTTCAACTTATTTTTCATGTCTGTATTATTTCGACGCGGACATTGCACAAAGGGAATTATGATAAAGGGAATAGATGACTGTGCAATTTGTAAGGGATAATGAACGAGTGGTGAATCATTCGGTGTTAGAAAACACGAGACCCGAAGGGTCGAGTGTTTTCTAACTCCGAATGATTTACCACGAGTTTATTATCCGACTTAAAACACAACATTTTGTTAAAAGACATGTGTAGTTATAATAGCCGAGTTGAATGTTTGTTCTCAATTTTCGCGTTTTAATAGTATGTTCCTCTGTAGCATTTCTGTGACTGACGATCGGATTTGGATACATCACCCTTCTGATCCACACTATCCTCTATCACCTCCAACTTTTCAAACTGTGTCGAAGTGTTTAAAGAAACTAAAGAACCAAGCTGTTGAGGCAGAAATGTAGCCCATTTATTGCCGGGTTCCCTCGCAAATACCTTTTATAAACAATCGATTTTAATCATTGCCAAAACATAGCTTTTCCTCGATCATCCCCCCCCCCACCTCAAAATGATCGATTTGCTTCCCCCCACTAGGTCCATTTGCTCCCCCCCCCCCCCCCCAAAATATGTGCCTGTACACCGTGACTTTCGCCAACGGGAAACAAAAGGCTTGTCGCAAGTGTGTTTTCTGAGAACAATAACTGTGGATTATTTTACGAATCCACAGTCATTGTTCTCCGAAAACACACTTGCGTCGATCCCTTTGTTCACCTTGGCGATTCGGAGTTATAATGCACTGAGGCGGATAACGCGGCTGTGTTTTAAGAGCAGATAACCTAATTTTTCATGTCTGTATTATTTCGATGCAGACATTGCATAAAGGGAATTGTATACACTTGGAAAAAAGTATCGCAACACCCCACACTATCGATGTTATTATCATGTTACTAGCTATAATCAACGTGTGTCCAGGCCTGAAAATAAGCAATCTGACATTTACAGAATGAGGTCCCCAGAGGGTGAATTTGATAATGCTGTCCCATACAGTGGGCCAATTTATCCTCTGGGTACCTCTTTCTGTTTTCAGGTTTGAGGCCTTGCTTCAGACTGAGTTTCAAAGAGGGTAAATTTAGTGATGCTACCCTGCTGCGCAGGGTAGCATCATTAAATTCACCCTCTGAGGACCTCATTTTGCAGATGACAGTCTTATTTTCTGGCTTGCGTGTGTCTGTTAATGTGAAACGAATGTAATATTTGCAAAAATGATACATCTGGAGTAACTGAAAGATAAATGCAACTTATACAGAAGCAAATTCATAAGTTTATTCAGAGGATAAAACAAGTACCACAGAATGACTTTTCAGAAAGTGCTAACAAGTATGACCGTGTGAGGTACAACTGTGCAGTTACTGTATAGTTACTGTCTTATAATCACCAAGGGATAACACTAGTTTCCATAACAGAACACAATGTCGTATCTGGTGTTACCCCCCGCTAATGCCAATAACATCTCGAACCCTCCTCCTCATCGAGTGTATAAAACGTTGAAAGTGACGTTGAGGTATACCATTCCATTGATGATGAAGGACTTGCTCCCTTTCTGCCAGATGTTGTACTGGAGGATTACGCTGACGTATTTTCCGACCCATCATATCCCAAACATGTTCACTCGGATTGAGATCCAGACTCCTGGCTGGCCATGGTAGAGTCGTTATTGCTTCTCGACGTGAAAATTCGACAACTGCACGTGCACAGTGTGGCCTAGCATTGCCATGCATGAAGACTGGCCTTGTGTTCAGAGGATGATTGTCGAAATGAGGTACAATAGCCCTTTCTAAGATTTCGGTGATGTACTGTTGCCCAGTCAGATTCTGTCTTACAGTGACAAGGTCGAGTTTGTAGTCATGTGACATGCGTCCCCACACCATTATTGAACCACCACCAAATGGGACTTGCTCTATAATATTCCTTTGAGCATATGCTGTGTTTCTTCGTCGCCATACTCGAGTTCTGCCATCGGGCATAAACAAAAGAAATCGACTTTCGTCTGACCAGTGGACCTGTCGCCATGATGCCAAATTCAAATCACGTCATGCCTGGCACCAAGCCAGTCTTGCAGGACGTCTGATAGGTTTGCCTGGCTTATTCAGCTGACTTGAGTCGATTACGGACCGTTCTGTCTGGAGGTTGACGGAGTGGTAGCCAGTTACGTTTTAAGTAAACCACTTGTCGGGAATGGACTGCGTCTAGCGATTCTCAAAAGAGCTGCATCATCTCTAACATTTGTCACACGTGGTCTTCCTGAACGTTGACGATGTTTAACATCATGGGTTTGCTGCTGCTTCCATATCAAACGGCTGATGGTTAACGGATGACGACCAACATCTCTTGCTATAGCTCTCAGTGACATACCTGTTTTTCAGCTGTTCTTTAAACTTCTGTAGGAGAGTATGTGTTTGCGAACATTCTAAGAACAAATGCAATAGCGATTCCCGTGTGTTGACACAGGAAGTGTACAATTCCGTTTCTGACAGCTCGTCGTCTCAATGCTAGAATGTCCTATGTCCCCTATGGGACGATATATTATTTCCCCTATGGGACATAGGACATTCTAGCACTCAGGAGACGAGAGCTTGCATTTGAAAAGTTTGAAGTTGGTAAATAAGATATTGTGTCGTATTTTGTTCTGTAAAGTCCTCAAATAAGCATCCTTTATGGTCAGGGATAAACGTTTGTATGTCAGTTATCACTCTGATTGTAGATTGATATTCAAGCGTCAGTTCCATTTTTCCTGGGACTGGGTGGGTAGGCAGTTTTGCAAGCAATTGTGGAAAGGATTGGAAAAACGGTTTGACCAACTTTCTGTGAGTTTTTAATAGTATCCAAAATTTGTCGCCTTATTATTTCGAGTTTCTTATTTTTAGGTATAACCATTTTCAAAGAAGTTGGGATGGACTTAATTATTCCGTGATACACACTAAATGGTGTTACATTATATTTACTGGAAAAATCTGGGAAAGTTAATAAAAAATTATTTTCTTCTGCGAGAAGGTCGTTGACGAAACATATCTCCTTTTCACACCACTCTTTGTCAAAGAAAAGTTTGCCGTTTATCTCTTTATTCTTAATATAAAATAAAGGTTCCGAAACGATGTCCTTTGGATTAGCAGTATAGGGTCATTGTCCAAACGAGACCATGCTATTATTACATCTCTCCAAAAAAGGGGTTTGTGTGCAAACATACTTTTTGGCGCCCTTCCTTGTGCATATAACAAATTTGGTAATTTCTTAAGGGCTCCAATTCGTCTAGAACTAGTGTTTTTCAAGGAAATAATACAGTAGAGTCTATTAATTTTTTAATCCACGACATTTTCAAAGTGTAGCTGAATATTTTATACCTTTTACTTTATACCACAATTTTCCATTGTATTATTAGTTATAGAGTTTGTTGGTGGCCTAATATGGTATATATGGTGTCAGTTAATTACATATTGGATGAGAGCGAAGTCCAATATGGAATTAACTGACACCATATATACCATATTAAGCCACCAACAGACTGTGTAACGAATATATCTTACCGACTGCTGCATCGATGCACAGAACTAATAACAAAAGCGATCAAAATTAAATGAGAGAATTCTCACAATGTGTTCACGTGTCTTTATTGTAACATGGCAAATTCATACATACCAAACAGTTTCATTTCATAATCAATATCTTACCTCCTACAGGTATCTGGAAATTTTATTGGTTCAAAGACGTAACACGCAGACTGCATATAAAACCATATACTGCCTATCAACATCAATATTCGCTGACAGCTATGGGTAGACACGCGAACACATTGTGAGAATTCTCTCATTTAATTTTGATCGCTGTTGTTATTAGTTCTGTGCATCGATGCAGCAGTCCGTAAGATATATTCGTTACACAGTTTGTTGGTGGCCTAATATGGTATGTATGGTGTCAGTTAATTCCATATTGGACTCGAGCTTCTACCAAGTTACAATGAAATCCCTTTATAAATATACGACCTGTGGACTTTGCTAAACGTTCGTGGGTTTTCGGCTCGGGCAGCCATCACGGTTGACCAATCGGGACCAAAAGGGGGCGTTCTCATCTAGACATGACCCCAAACCTGCATATGAAATTTTGTAATGATCGGACAAGAACTACGAGGTGAAGCCTGTGCTAAAGGAAAATGTGAACAGACTCACAGACTAACAGACTCACAGACTAACAGACTTCCACACGCGTGATGGCAATAGCTTATCTTGACTTTGTCAAGTTAAGCTAAAAATGTAGGGGATATCCAAATTGATGTTGATATTTTTGGAAAATGGCATTGGATACGCGTCATTGGACACATCATTATGTTACCAAGTTTAGTGTACATCATGAATGTCATCGGCCCATGAAAACTTCGTGCAGGTTTTTCGCACGAGTGCCCCCGTTAATGTCTGTGGGGTACGTTTTGAAAAATTTTTCGGGCTTTTTCGGAGGTCTCGTCGTTCTTTTCTTGGTATAAACTCATTCATCAATAGTTTCTGGTCGAAACCTAACTTTTGAGGTGTGCGGAGACTGACACGTGACGAACGTCTATGTGCCATTGGCATGTTGGAAGCTGGCAACAGACAGACTGCAGTGGCTCAAATTCCCAACGTTACACAATCGGTAATTAGCAGGTTGTTGTCACGCAACCACCAGATAGGCAATGTTGATGACAGATGTCGGTCAGGTCGTCCAAGGGCGACAACTGCTAACCAGGGTTGTTTCATCCGAACCACAGCATTACGTAACCGCCATCAAAGTGCCTCAGAAATTGGACAGCAGCTGCACCGAGCGACAGATGTGCGAGTCAGTGGTCAGACTATCCGAAATCGCCCACACAGCTGGAATTTGTACGCTCGACGACCTCGAATAATTCCACGTTTGACTTAACGTCACATCGCTGTAAGGCATTATATGTCATCCAAGGGCGTATCACGAGCACATGGCAGTACTGCCGTGACAACATGTTAGCAGCTCATGTGGTGTCATTTGCGCGACGCCACGGCCGTCGATTCATTTTCCAAGATGACAGTGCAAGAGCACACAGGGCCCGTGTCGCCTTCAGGAGCCGAACATCACTAGACTGCCTTGGCCAGCACTACGTCCAGACCTTTCACCAATAAAGCACGTCTGGGATATGCTTGGCATACGCAGTCAAGCTGATATTGGACGTTTGGCGAGGAGTATACCACGTCGGATTCCCGCTAGTCTCCCGAACCGAGGAGGATTTAAAGGGTATTGGGGTATTGGACTGAATGTGGTAAAATCTATGACTGATCGTCCATGTCTTCTGCAGCTGAATGCGTGGAATGTGTCCTTGTCAGACACCCAACTATCGCTGAATTCATTCACCAAAATGTCATAGTGCAATGCCTCGTCTTTTTGATGAAAATATAAATACATTTCTTCATATATCTCACTTTTATCAAATGTCCCCAACTTTTTGAATAGTATATATGTATATGCATATTACAATACATATGTCGCGAAAATGTTCGCTTATACGCTACCTTAAAATTGTTTTGCTCTAGTTCAAATCCTTTTACCGGGTCGCGGTCTCACAGGTTATTCGAGCTAACCAATTTCTGTGTGCAAATCTCTTTGATGGTTGCAGATTCACTTCAGGTTAAAAGATTCACTTCGGCGATTTTTATTAATTTGACAAGAAGTTTCCAAACGTACGTAAGTCCTGAGAGTTTCTGTTGAATATTTACTGGGTCAGTCCCTTCGCACCTGCCGGCATTATTAAGGGCCTATATAAGTAATGAAATTTTGTTTATTTTGAAAATTCTCACCTCTGATATTCCTTCATTTTAAATTAAGGGCCTATATAAGTAATGAAATTTTTTTTAGTTTGAAATTCTCACCTCTCATATTCCTTAAACTCAGATTAAATATACACAAATTATACATCAAAATGAAGGTTGGGATGTATAGAACACGAAACACATGTGTAATCAACTCGTAGAGTCGACTGTAAGCACCACTGGTTCCTGGAAGTCTGCTACCGTATTCGCACCAG
This sequence comes from Pictodentalium vernedei, assembly GCA_031216915.1. Lineage (NCBI taxonomy): Eukaryota > Metazoa > Mollusca > Scaphopoda > Dentaliida > Dentaliidae > Pictodentalium > Pictodentalium vernedei. The sequence continues at coordinate 472,508,067 of CM062292.1, read as the reverse complement.
AACTGATAATAAAATAATATTTCATCAGAACAACTTGTGGCCAAATGTGCTTCATATATCCAAGAACAAAGCTAGTCATTCAAAACACTTTCGAATACAGCGATAGGTCTGCATTTTGGAAAAGGACAACACTGTCTGCATTTTTTATTGAAAATGGTTTCCATGTTCGACAGACATGCGTAAATCACTCGTTACCACGAATTTCCATCAAAAAACAAAATCGTAATTCTAAGAAATTTCAACAGGTATCATGATATCTTGCATTGAATATGGCAACTGTGCAATCTCTATCTAATAACAGTATACTGTATGAAGGCGATCTTTTTCATTATTTGATTTTAGACGGCGTTGTTTTTACATGCTTTTTCTGTCCGATGACGTCGCCGGAAATCGAAAGTATACCCACACGTAAACAAAAGCAAAGGCGTTGGAATTTTCCCCAATGCAGCTCTGTCGCCGTGTTTTGAAGAATTTTTATCCCCTAGCTTTGTTCTTGGATATGTAAAACACATTTGGCCACAAGTTGTTTTCGTGAAATATTATTAAATTATCAGTTCTGATGCGAATACGGCAGCAGACTTCCAGGAACCAGTGGTGCCTACAGTCGATTCTATGAGTTGATTACACATGTGTTTCTTGTTCTATACACCCCAACCTTCATTTTGATGTACATTTTGTGTATATTTAATTTGAATTGAAGGAATATCGGAGGTGAGAATTTTCAAAATAAACAAAATTTCATTACTTATATAGGCCCTTAAATATACACAAAGTATACATCAAAATGAAGGTTGGGGGGTATAGAACACGAAACATTTTTTGAAATCAACTCACAGAATTGACAGCAGGCACCACCTATGTGTCTAAAACAAAAAATTGAAAAAATAATGAAAATTAATATGCGATTTTTGAGAATAGCGCTGACCGGTTTTGTTGGGTAAAGGGTTAACATGTGCAAGAGAATGAAAGAGAAAAAACTTAAACATCAAATTGAAAGTTATTATTTCGGGTCACACTCATCCCACCATAGATGAGGACATCGATAAAAGGACTGGAGTCTGGGGTGGGAAATTTATCAAGGGCTCAAACGCGTGATAGATCGCGTGGTAAAGATACACCCCCATATTGCCTTTGGAAGTTTCCCCAAACTAACATCTGACGCGGAACTGGGAACGGTACGTTCGTTGTCCCGGCAGAGACGTGTCGCCAATGGTGGTGATGTGTGTGTGTGTGGGGGGGGGGGGGGGGTCGCCCCCGCCCCTCCCCAATCCTGGCCAAAATTTCCTGTAGTTGGAAATTCGGAGGGCAAGTCATCAGTAGTTGGAAATTCCACCTGTCTGAATTTTAGAGCTTCTTTGGTGATAAGAATGTTTTCTTAACTTCCCAAAATTCCAATTAGGTTTCAAATCGGCAAAAATTCCAATTGTTACAATTTTCAACTACAGTGTACACAATATCGAGCTTCATAAGTATGCATGATGTCAGTCAGTACGAGATTTCTATAGTACGTTTACTAATCGTAATAAAAAAATCCTCGAAATGCACTTCAGGAAAATCGCATCATGTAAAATCGTTATCCTGAGTTAATTCCATTGTTCATAGTTACAAAATATTGAAACACCGAAAAAAAAAAAGATCATTCCGGTGTAACAGGAATGGAAGTCCGTAGGAAAATTAGTCCCTCTGGACTATTATTCCGCGGAATTATAGTCCTAGGTCTAACATTTCTAGAAATAGTAGTCCGCCGGACTACTATTCCTAGAAATGTTAGACCTAGGACTATTATTCCTAGAAATGTTCCTAGAAATGTTAGACCTAGGACTATAATTCCGCGGAATAATAGTCCAGAGGGACTAACGTTCCTACGGACTTCCATTCCTTTTACACCGGTGTACCAAATAATAACAACCTGATAATTCTATCATAAATGTGTTGACATTTCAGTTACTAGAATCAATTTTATGCCCCCTTTCAAGGCTTCATTTTCAAACTTTTTCTCGGTTGTGAATTTCCAACTAAGGGGAGGAACCGGAATGTGGAAACCCCCTCCCGGTCCCTCCCCCTAGTTGGAAATTCACTACTCTACCCCCCCCCCCCCCCCCAATCGGAAAGCCTCTAGCCACGTACCTGTGTTCTGGGGTCGAATATTACAATACTTGGGTCCAAATGTACCTTACAAGGCACTCTATAAACATACTACAAAACAGTTCTACAATTTGAATAGTACATGGACTTATTATGCAGCGTCAAGCGATTCTCTTGTTTATTCTGGGTATTTTTATTTTTCAATTTTCAAGAATGGTGTGATGTCCATGCTTCCGTTTCTTGCCATATGGTTTGTGACAAATATAGCTGGTGTGTTAGGCGATCAAATTATCAACAGAAAGTACCTATCAGTTTTATGGACAAGGAAACTCATGTCAACAATAGGTAAGTTGGTGTTTTTGAGGGTTCCTGCTGTTGCATTGCCTTACAAATAGAGTTACAAACGGCCGCATTTGAGCAGTGACTCAGCTACTGGAACTCACCTTCAAACCCCTTCTGCCCCCCCCCCCCCCCCCCCCGCCCGCTATTACGCAGTCTCAGTTTTATAAATAGAGCTACAAGCGCCCACATTTGAGCAGTGACATAACTACCATGCCCCTCCTCCTAAACACTCGTTGCCTCCCCAACTACCAAACAAACATTGGACCAATGCGACTTTCCCCACAGCATAGAACCACACAATGGTCTCCAATATAGGGGCTAGACACGTTACAAATACCCCAGATTCGCTCTTAGAGCACTACATTTGCAAAATGTCATCGGGTTGGGAGGGGGGGCTAGTCCTATCTATGACCCTCTGGTCATTGCCACCTTCTCCCATTTAACCTTTAGGGAAGCGGGAGGAGGGACAACGAACGATCGGATGGTCCTAGTTAGGACTAGGGGAGACGCCCGAAACCACATACAATGGCTTTTCAGATATCTTTGGCGCCCCCCCCCCCCCCCCCAACACCCAACAGACCTTCAGACCAGTCTAGTTTGGGCACAACAGCAATATGGAGCAGCCGTATTGTGGCCTGTATGGTTGGAGAAAAAGCGCCGGTATTTTTTTTCTTCTTGGCGTTTGTTTTAGGTTTCAGTTTCCCCTCTTAAAATGATAGTTTACAACCCCTTGTTATAGGTCTTCACCACTATCACTGGTTCCCATCACCCCTTAACGTACGTTTGCTCGAGAATGCTCCTTGGTTTCCCATTGTCGAGCCAAAGTCCTATTTCAGTGCAAATTACGCATGGCGTTTAATAGGAAATGCCACAAATATGAATATAATAGATCTCTAGCATTAAGTGGATGATCATAAAGAATTTGCCAGAGAAAAGCAATCGGCGTCGACAGTGTCGTATACGACACTGTCGACGCCGTTTGCTTTTCTGTGGCGAACTCTGTGTGTTTTTTAAAAAATGATTTATCTGTTGCATTGTTTGATTCGAAGGTAAGCTCTAAGCTATATTGCAAGCATAAGGGAAACCTGACCAAACTATATATTGCCGAAAGACTGCAAAACTTTGGGAAAAGTTTCAAACTCTGCATAATTTAGGCACAATTATCTTATTTGGGCGCAGCGTTTACCGTTATTATTTGGGTAGAATTTAAAGGCCTGCCCCCCCCCCCCCAAAAAAAAAAATTGGTTAGAGCATACCCTATTATGGACCTATCACCTGCATTTGAGAATAACATATATAGCATGGAGTGTCCATTCATTGATTTGACGTTAAACAGTTTAGTTTTGTTCAGTGAACGTCAACCAGGATATATTGTTCCAGATCCCAAATCCAGTACAGAATTCGGCAAAAACACAGTATTTCAGCATATTCTTCAAATATGAACATATTTCTCCCAGTTTTGAAGTGAGAAAACAAGGAAAATGCAAGGTTTTCAATTTTTAATAATAAGGGTGGGGGGAGTGAACCCACTCCCACGTTCCGTGTCACAAGAAGCACAGCGACAATATTCACAGCTCATTACCCGTTAACATTTGCTTCCTTTGCCCTCTGGTCCTCCCGCCGGTCTTGAAACCTGTAAATTCCAGGACACTGACTGAAAAGTGGCAACTGGCAAAAAGTTAAAGATATGATTTTATTTTTATGTTTTCATGACAACAGCAGAGCCACCGGATGTTTCGAAAATGAGCCTAGCATCAGCTCTTCGGCTTTGTCGGAAAAGATTAGTTCTGTCGGATTTAATAATTAAAATTTATTAAAGTTAATTAAATAATGTAGTCTACGCCAGCTATGGGAATATAGAAACATTGATTGTTCACCTTTTCCAAAAGTTGAGGATGTCAAAACCAGTTATTTTGATTATTTTTGTCAATTTTTTTAAACATTGTCGTTCAAAAGCAAATTATGTGACCCCCCTCGTTGGAACGAGCTTGACAAGCTCATTCCGATGAGGATTCACATGATATGGTTTTGTTAAAAATATCAACTGCTCAATTTGTATATTACAAGGATGTGGCTGAGTCATTCGTGTTGAAAGCCAGACTTAAGAAAATTACTCCTCTTTTTGTAATAAACGACATAGCGGCAATACAAATGAAGTTACACGAAAGTGATCGAAAGTGATCGAAGTAAACACAACACCCTGACACATCTGAATACACGCGGTTCCCAATTTTACCTTTGCTTCTGTCCTAATGAATGACCGCCACGAACATTAACTGTGCATTATTTTAGCAATAATGTGACATTATTGGAGGAAACATACTTTGTTTCATTTTTATTGAAACAGTTGTGCTTCCAATAATCCCTCATGCAGGAAGTGTATCACGAACGGCAATCCGAAACAGATTAAATGGACCCGTACACAATAAATAGAAATAAATGTATACAAACTTCGTTTTTGTCTTTCCAAGAAAGCTAATTTCGACGAATATGGAAAATGATATCGCGCGGAAGTTTCCGTGATATATCGGCAAACGCGATCAGGATGAAAAGATTTTGTCTACCTTTTCAGATAAACAATACATTCTCACCTTCAAGTTACTTCATTTAATTGGCACGAACGCTTTCTTATTAATGATATTTGTAACATAAGGGTACTTAGCGCAACCAAAACGGTAGTTTTGTCAAATAGTTAGCCTAAAAAAAGTTAAAAATCTGTTTCTCAGACCCTCCTGCGTGGTCCTTTTGGCAGCCACATGCTCTCTTTTTATAACCAATACAAACATACAAAAATAAAAATTAAATGGTTTATGTCTGATGACCTAAGTTAATAACATTGATAAATGTGTCCCTTGAGAGCAACAGGGCTAGCATTGCAAAGACTTCTTGCACTTGCACTCCAGGGACAAAAAAAAACACCATCACCCATGCTATTCTGTAGATTATAAGGCATAAAAGATAAAACAAACCAAGAACATGAACTTTTGATGGCAAAGAAATAATTATAAAAATAAAAAATTAAATATTTATTTATTTATTTATTTACTTATTGGTATTTAAGGTTATATACTTATGCACAATGGCTAATCGCGACCGTGGCAGTATTTCGGGTAGAGGAAGCTGGAGAGAACCACCGAGCATCGACGAGCAACTGGCAGTTCCTCAACATTCTAACTCTGTTTAAGCTCCGCTCAAGCAGTTACAGCGGTTGAAGACATGTGCACCATCGACGTGCAGTACGCCTTAGTACACGGCGTCATCGTGCCCCCCCCCCCCCCCCCAAAAAAAAATAAAATAAAATAAAATAAAAAACCACCCGCCCACAAGCAATTTTGCACACACAAAAATTCCCTGAGAAACAGAAGATCTACTTTGTGGGGCCTTAACGTATTTTTAAAATCGCGGCTTATCGCCCTTTTAACTCTAAACCCGCTAATACGGTTGCGAATTTAAAAAAAAAAATATTTTTCATCAAATTTGGTCATGGCTTTTGTGACACAGCTACGTCTGGATTTGAATAAAAATTTCATAGAATTCAACCCAAACTGTCAGAGATCAAAGATTTGATTTGGTGTACAGAGAAAAAATGGGTTGTAGGAGTCTAAATATACTTACTCTATTAACAAGACGTCAGGGGGCGCGGTGGCTCAGTTGGTAGAGGTGCAGGCTGCAAGCCGAGAGGTCATCGGTTCGAATCCCACCTGCGGCAACCGCGTTGTGTCCTTGGACAAGACATTTCACCCCCATTGCCCACGTGGGGGCACGGTGACGCTGTGTACTAAGGCGTACTGCACGTCGACGGTGCACCTGTCTTCAACCACTGCTTATCCTGCTTGTGTGGAGTTGGTATGTTGGGGAGCTGACAGTTGCTCGCCGTTGCTCAGTGGTTCTTTCCGGGTACTCCGGCTTCCTCCACCCGTAAAACTGTCACGGTCATGGTTAGCCATTGTGTAGAAATATGTGACCTTAAACACCAATAGAAAAAAAGAAGAAAAAGAAAACAAGACGTCACATGAGTGCTAGAATGTTCTATGTCCCCCATGGGACATAGAACATTCTAGCACTGAGGCGACGTAGAGATTTGACGCCCTGGTAATGAATCTTGGGAAGGAATATTCACCTACAGCGTGTAAGGAGTTTAACGTATTCCATTTCAGGATCTGTCATCCCAGGAGCTTTAATGTTTGTTATGGGACATGTGGAAAATCAAACTCTCGCTGTGTTAATACTGACAATATCGGTAGCAATGACTGGCTTCCAAATTCCAGGATTTTACGCCAATTATGGAGAAGTCGCACCCACATACACAGGAGTCGTGTATGGTATATCGAATACTCTCGCTTCCATTCCAGGAATCGCAGCACCATATGTTGTGTCAACCGTAACAAAAGATGTAAGTATATGTTAATACAGTTATTCAGGGGCGTAGGAAGCTTATAATATTGGGGGGTATTGTAGGGGACAGCACGGCCGCCTTTGGCGGTCCACTCTGCGTAGCCGAACCCGGGGGAGAGTGCTAGAGGGGGATACCAGGAAAATTTGTGAAATATGAACTACTGAGAGCTCATTTCCTCGCTTCTCAAGTGAAAAAATCAAAGTATCGATGCTGCTAATTTTTGGTGTTTATCCCTATACCTTACATGAAAAGCAGACGACACTTGCAAAAAAAATTCTTGAATAACTAATTTTTTTCATTTTTTGTCTCCAAAACATAGGTTATGACCCCTCATTGGAAAGAGCTCGACGAGCTCGTTCCAATGAGAGCTCATAATCTATGTTTTTGAGACAAAAAATGAAAAAATCATGAAAATTAATTGTCGATTTTTGAGAATAGCGCCGGCCGGTTTTGGCCGTTACGTTGGGTAAAGGGTTAAAGGAGGATGTATGTCAGAGAGGAAGATGTTAACCTGTTGAGCGTCAAATCAGTCAGTGACATCGGCTACCTACTTTTCTATGCACTGCAAATGGTGTACATCATACAGTTTTTATGTGCGCCTGTATGATGTAGAATATACAGATGCGTGTGGTTATTTTCGTGTAGATATTAGATATGATTTACAAAGCAGCGCGTTATATATTGAGAAATAATCGACTTTGGCTTCGTTGATGATCGGTAATTTCCGTGAGTACTGAGTAATGGTGAAATGGTTAACCGGATAATCGGTTTGAAAACAGTTTGCTACCTAATCGATTAGAAAAACCGTCAACCGGTTATCCGAAATATCGATACTGATCGTCATTCCACGTTTAAAACGTAGTAAATCTGCCGCTTCTCCTTTGTGACAGATTACACATCGAAGCCGTGTTGAAAATATTGAGAAATAATCGGCTTTGGCGTTCAAGACTTCGTTAATGATCAGTAATTTCCGTGACTAATGAGTAACCGCAGAAACTATTCCGTAGTATGTATATAAACGAACGTTGTCGAGTACTCGACAACGTTCGTTTGTATACACACTACGGAATAGTTTCTGAGAAAACTGCTTTCCAATTCCTGTAGTTTTGATCCCAGATTCGGCGAAATAATGGTTACAGATAACCGGATATTAACCGGTTAGAGCTCTCGGTTAGTCGGTTGTGAAAATAAGCCAACCGTTTCAGCCCTAATAACAATTGTTCACAACACATCTGATACGTGAACGGCGCCAGAGATCAACGTTGACGCCGTGGGGCGCGGTGGCTCAGTAGGTAGAGGTGCAGGCTGCAAGCCGAGAGGTCCTCGGTTCGAATCCCACCTGCGGCAATGGCGTTGTGTCCTTGGGCAAGACACTTCACCCCCATTGCCCAAGTGGGGGCACGATGACGCCGTGTACTAAGGCGTAGTGCACGTCGATGGTATGCATGTACCAACCAATCCAACCCTGCCTGTGCTGCAGTGTGGAGTTACGATGTTGGGGAGCTGGCAGCTGCTCGGCGGTTCTCTCCGGGTACTCCGGCTTCCTCCACCCGTAAAACTGTCACGGTCATGATTAGCCATTGTGCATAAATATGTGACCTTAAACATCAATAAATAAATAAATAAATAAATGACCCCATAACGTTGGGAGTGAGTTGATTTTGGAAGAAGAATTGAATTAATCTTCTCTCAAATTTTCATTAACTGTTTACCTAATACAAATAGCAGATGGCAGTTTCCGGAATTACTGAACATTTTCATTTTTGCCTTGGAAACATAGCTTGTTATCCTTAATTGGAACGAGCTGAATGAGCTCGTCCCAATGAGTGGCCGTAAACTATGTTTTCAAGTCAAAAGTTGAAAAAATATAAAAATTTTGTGAATTATATTAATTCGGCCCCTTTGGCCTTTTTTGTTATTATACCTTATACCCCCCCCACCCCTCCCCCCCCCCCCCCCCCCACACACACACAGTTGACATTGGCACACGTAAAATACCTTAAAAACAAATACTCTAGAGTTTCTCATTTAAAGGTCTCGGAAAGTGAAGTCTCTTCCACTAGCGCACAACTGGTGAAAAAGTCATGCGCTACCACCCTCGATCGCAAACCTTGGGGCAAAGGGCCAGTTGCCCAGCTGCAACCCCCCCCCCCCCCCCCCCCTTCCGGCGCCCTTGTGGTCATTCACTCCGGAAAAAAGTATTACATTTTGTAAGCTATACAGTGGAGAAATCCAAGAGATCATTTTCTATTTTCCATTGTATGTGTACCCAAGTATTACCTATCGGTTACGATACAGTGTTTTTCTTCCATTGACGACAGAACTAATCTTTCCTCCTCTCCCCATCTCATCAAGCTGATTTGGGCAAAAACATCCATCTATCCATTTAGTGTACCATCTCATGAAAAAAAGATACTGAAAAAAATATAGGTCACCAGGTGAATTTTGCCTTTAAATTTGGTGCTTCCTGTACTCCCGTCCAGTTTCGCACTGAATGAAATAGACATATTTTTACCTACCCCCACCCAATTTTAATCTTCTCTCACACATTTCAGGAGACAATAGTCACCAAAATTTTATATCTTCTCCAAGACATGGAATTTAAAAATTTTATTCACACTTACAAGCTCAGTTCATTTTTCACCAATCGGATAATTCCAGAAAGGTTTATCCTCCATTAAAGGTCCAAACCACTAGAGGCGCTGTTTCCACGAAAACACTGTATTGTACCCTATCAACTGAACAATCGTTCTCAGTGCATTTCCCAGGGGCCCAACTGATTCACGCTCGGCACAGCACAAATTGTAACAAAGTTATGACGTCACTTGTACCGGTGAATCAACCAGGACAGCTCAGTTGTAAGCGAAAGTAAACAAAAAATGATGGAGTCGCAAAGGCGGAAGAGAGTTATTGGAATTGTTGGAGTCAGACATTTTGTCGAATGACGTCACGGCACAAATCTTGCACCACCTCGCGAGGAGGTGTAAATTTGTGCTGGTCGGCACAGTCCCGTCACATGTTCTGTTCGTGGTTGATTGTGGGGAATCCCTGTTCCGTCACAGTTTGTGCTGTGCCGAGAGTGAATCAACCGGGCCCTAGGGGCCCGGTTGATTCACTCTCGGCACAGCACAAATTGTAACAAAGTTATGACGTCACTTATACCGGTGAATCAACCAGGACAGCTCAGTTGTAAGCGAAAGTAAACAAAAAATGATGGAGTCGCATTGAAACATCGTCTGTCTGTCAGACATTTTGTCGAATGACGTCACGGCACAAATCTTGCACCACCTCGCGAGGAGGTGTAAATTTGTGCCGGTCGGCACAGTCCCGTCACATGTTCTGGTGTATATATCTATTTTTTTTTAATTATGTCTTTAATGATTTAAGTACAGAAATTAAGATTTTATTTGTGTTTGACATTATTTTTTAGCTTTTGAATACGATAACCATGGAAAATGGATATTATTGGTAAAAGAGGATTTTTTTCAAATTTGCCAAAAAGTTGACGGACCGAACTGGTATGGGTTCAATATCGAGTATGCGACCCATTATTGAGCTTGACAACGCATTCTCATGCTCCCAATCAGGTTCCTGGTGGTCCTTTGTGGGATGTTGTTCCATTCTTGGACCAGCATGGCACCAAGCTCCCGGACACTTCTTGACTGGACTGGATGGGCTGAAATTGCAAGCTGCAACTCATTCCAGACATGTTCGATTGGATTGAGGTCAGGGGATATTGCTAGCCAGTCCATACGCTCAATCCCCTTCCTCTGTCGGTACTCCCCGACAGCATGGGCAACATGAGGACTGGCATTATCGTCCATCAGAATGAATCTATCACCCATTGCACCTGCATACAATCTGACGTGAACATCCAAGATCTCATCAATATCCCGCTGTTTAGTCAATGTACCACGTTCAAGGACACAGACCACTGTACGTCCATCCCTGCTGATGCAGACCATGATTGACCCTCTACCATAGCGATCATACTCAGCAATGTTTGCTGCATGGTATCGCTCTCCTGGTCTTCTCCATACCCTAGAACGCCTATCTGTATGGTCTAGGCAGTACCTTGACTCATCTGTAAAAAGGACAGGAGGTCGCCAATCTTCTCTGGTCCATCCAACGTGGTCCATGGCCCATTCATATCGTGCCTGGCGGTGGTTCTGGGACAGCGGAATGCGAATACATATTTTTCACGATCGGGGACCACCTTCGTGCAACCTTGCCCGGATAATATGCGTTGAAACATTTACCCCGGATGCATTCAGAAGGTCACTGAGAAGCTGGGTTGCTGTGGCAAAGCGGTTCCTACGGGCCTGAATGATCAAAAACAGGTCTTCAGCTGCCGATGCTGCCCTGTCTCTACCACCTCCATGCTGTCTTACTGGTGTGCCATACTGCTGAAATCCTGCCCAGGCGCTGGTGATCACCGTATGGTGCACATCAAGGGCTTAAACCTACCTGACGATGGGTAGCCCCTTGCTCCACCATCCCTATAGCCCGCAACATTTCTGCTTCAGACAAATGTCTTCTTACATTTGCATTTGCCATATTCAATCATTAAATCACAAGGGTTTGTGTTGAAATGAAAATTGAATACCCTACACATGTCATGTGCATGTAGACCGTAAACGGAAACATCATGAAAATCAAGGGGTGCATGCTTTCCATGACTGTCACGAAAGGTCTTCCTATCAAGAGAGCTTATGTAAACACGGGGGACCATCTCAATACATTTCTCAATCATATCCACCAAAAATGTCGCTAATATGTCACAAGTAAATTTCATAATGATGTGTTAAATATATGGTGCTTAGCAAACTTTGAGTAGTATAGTTTATTCCCTAGGTAACTTATGAAATACACTGAAAACATGTACCCAGACATGTCCTACGCTGTGAATATAGTGAATTCTGTCCTTCAGCTAGTATAGTATATTCAACCGATTACCAAAAATGGTCGCTGACCGATTACCGGTTATTTGCGCTCACAATCGGCCGATTCTGATGCCGATTTCGATTGTAATGCCGTGCACGACGAGACATGTCGAGGCTCGAAAGAACTTCATTAAACTGAACCTTTTTCACACTGTTAAACTTCGTTGACTGGGATCGCAGTAAAATTACCAGACGCGCATACTTGGGCGGTAAACGTGGCTCTCAGAGCCACGTTTACCGTCCAAGTGCGTGCGACTGGTAATTTTACTGCGACTGCAGTCAATGGAGTGCAGCCTTCACTTTTTCCGGTATGAACTGGCGACTGCCGCAAGTATGACCTTGCTAAGTAACCAGGCTAATTTCTGCTTTTTGGGGGAATTCTACTCGCTATGGTGTTCAAGGCTGGATCATTGGGTACATGGACCCTGTTGAGTAAAAACCAGATGTTAGCTTTGATCGCACACTGTTTAATACTGAGACTTTTGTCGTAATGATACAAGTGAAGCTGAATGAATGAAATGAATGAAAGGTTTTAGCGCGCTGAAGGCGCGCAAGGACGATGTGGGATTTACAAATCCCTTGCGACCCGGTTAACCTTATTTTATTTCACTTGGATCACACAGGCCTAGCCTTCATATTGCCTCAAATGGAGTCTGAGGGGGTATGCACGCGGTTAGAATTCCCGGCAGTTTACGTTGGAGTGTTAGATTGTCAATACTCAATCCCTCAACGCCATCAAAACTATTAGAGAGTGGGCTCTATTCGGTTCCAGCTCAGCGATGGTAGAGGTTTTAGTCCCACCATGGTGGCGAGTCAGAATGTAATGTTGTGCGATGGCAAATTTAAGGGAAGAAGAGAAAAGAAAGCCAAACAGCAACGCCGGTTTGGTAGCGGCCCCGGTATATGACCATAGCGATTACAAAAAAGGAGTGGAGAAAGCTCCAACAGTTTAGTTTTTAAAAACCGGGAGTCATCCATCAAGCCTTCTGGGAGATAGGATGCCGTATGTGATTATGAGGTATCTGGTTATCCTTTGGGAATTCCAAATGACCTCCTCCACCCCCATCCCCCCAAAAAAAAATTATTCCCCAAGTAACTTATGAAATACACTGAAAACATTCCCTAAGTAAATTATTCCCTAAAAAAATGTGAAGCTTTACAGCAAACGCCACCTTTTATAGTCTGCGACCAAAACAACACCCATCCCAGTCAACAAGTAGTGGATAATCAGCGTCGCTAATAACCATGAATAACAATCTATGAGAATAAGACATTGATAAGCCCTGAATAAAATAATGCAGAATTACCTTTAATGCTTAGCAGCGAGTAGGTACTGAGAACGGTAGCTGGCAGGTTATTGTTAATTACGTATTGTTTGCTTTGTGTCGTTCACCGTTAAACACACCCCCAAGCCTTCCAGTCCAAACAAATTCTTGGAGAGTGGGGGCGTTCTGTATTCTGGAAGGTAGCAGCAAACTTCTTAGTGTAGGAGAGACAGGTGACTACGAGTAGTTGGGGGTAAATATAAACATCACAAGAAGAGGCATCTACCGAAAACACACAAATAAATTAATTCTGAAGGAGAGGCGAATCCTAAACCAAATGAAACTTATAGGGAGAAACAGTTTCAATAAGGTTTTCGTGGGGAAACAATTTGGGAAATGGTGGGTCTGCCAAGTATACCATATGGTACAGAAGTGGTACTCCTAAACCAAACGGCAGTAAAGAGCTTGGAAATCCTGCAGAACGATGCAGGCCGATGGATAACGGGGCCGAGTAATGCTGCGGCACTAGAAGCAATCAGAGGGGAGCTTGGTGGATGAGGATCAAGGACAGGATAGCCTTATTGAAACTCGGTTATCTTAAATATTTGATAAATCCTCCCCGACAGCCGATGGTGTAAAGTAATGTTCCAGAGTATTTTCAGCTCAAATACCAAGACAGGATGGATGGTCCAAGTGAGTGAGCTAATAGAGAACTACTCATTGGAGATCTCGGACCTAGACATAGGGGCATACCAGAGTTAAAATATCGTCAGAGAAAGGGTCATGGAGGATGGTAACCTTAATTGGCGAGAGGGAGTCGATTAACGAGGTCTCTGGGTGGCCTGCGTGATAAAGAGTACCTTGATGGCACCTTTTTTGGGGGGGGGGGAGGCACTGTTGTTTAAGCTGCTGTCGCAGTCCCTGGAGCTGAGGGGAAAATTGGGAAAACTAGTGAAAAGATATGCCAGATGTGTAATTTATGCGTGGTGGAGACCCTGGAACACTTTCTACTAGAATGCCCAAAATACCAGTCTAAAAGAATAAGATTCACTGGGAGTATAATTGGGAAGTGGGATTGGAGAATGAAGGACATGTGGTTAGTGAGAGACAAAGGAGGAGGTTAATATGCTAATCGAAGAGATTGAGAAGAATGGGGCAAGGGATGTTATCAAGCAGTTTGTCTCAGAGTGTTGAGAGGAGAGAAGAAGCGCGGGAACAGGGAGGCAGTTGGGTGTACAGGAGTAACCAAGGCCTTCTCACCAGAGAACCGCGACAAATCAGCGGCTGGACAAAGTGTTATTATTACCAACCCAATTATTTTCATATTAATGACACTCTTTGTTTCGCCTTGCACATGTATAACAAAATCCTTCACACAGTAAACTAAATAAAAGATATTTACAAAAACGAACTCTTATCTTGCTCCGTGATACAAATACGCTCAGTTATAGTTATAAGCTTTACATGTCGTTTAACTTGTACATCCCGTAAAGGGGCGTCTAGAGAGATTAAGAATACTCATTGTGGTTGTTTCTCAACTTTATTGAATGGTATCATCTCAAATATCAAGACAGGGTGGATGGTCCAAGTGAGGGAACTAATAGAGAACTACTCATTGGAGATCTCAGACATAGACGTTGGGGCAAACCAGGGTAAAAAAATCGTCAGAGAAAGGGTCATGGAGGATGGTAACCTTAATTGGTGAGAGGGGGGTTACATCAAAGAGGTCTTTGGGTGGCGTGCGCGATAAAGAGAAGCCTGGTTTTGAAGAGTACCTTGATGGCACCTTTGGGGGGTCACTTGAAGCTGAGGTCGCGGTCCCTGGAGCTGAGGGGAAAAATTGGGAAAACAGTGAAAATGAGTGCCAGATGTGTAATTTGGGCGTGGTGGAGACTCTGGAACACTTTCTTCTAGAATGTCCACAATACCCGTCTAAAAGAATAAGATTCACTGGGAGTATAATGGGGATGTCTGATGGGAGAATGAAGGATATGTGGTTAGTGAGAGACTCAAAGGAGAGGGTTAATATGCTAATCGGAGAGACTGGGAAGAATTTGGCTAGGGATGTCATCAAGCAGTTCGTCTCCGAGTGTTGGGGGGAGAGAAGAAGCGTGGGAATAGGGAGGCAGTTAGGAGTACAGGGGTAACTAATGCCTTCTCATACGAGAACCTCGACAAATCAGAGACCGGCCAAAGTGTTATTATTATTATTATTATTATTATTATTATTATTATTATTATTATTATTATTATTATTATTATTATTATTATTTTTATTATTATTATCATTTTACATTAAAAATTGAACAATTGCAGAAGATAATAAAATGCGGTTAATGAATCATCACAAAATGGTTGGCAATAATCAGTTGAACCGATGTTTCAGGAGCCGTTTTCAGGAGCCGTTGTCATCCGATTGCTCACAATTGGCCGATTGTGGTGACCGGTTCCAATCATAGGGTGAATACTATTCAGCTATAAATAGTTAACACTTTGAACCCTGGAGACCTGGGGCCAAAACTATCATTCTTGTTACAGCTGTATCCGCTACAGCAGTAAAATCAGTGGTTATCACTAGCTTGTGATACTAATCTGTGTCTGTTTCATAGTACAGCAGTTTTCTTACAACAGTATAACTTAACAAGTCTTGTCATAACAAGCGTGGGATCGGATCACAAGAGATTCATAGTTTCGGTTCATCAGGGTTCTGGTAATCACACGAACACTCACAAGTCAATTAGTAGTTAGTGTTCAATGGTCAATTAGGTTGTCACGCAGACTCACGCTCGTGTTTTTAATGCTGTTGGTAGAAGAGTTTGTTTGAACCGTGACCTTTTCGAACACAGTTTGTCAGAGATATCGTCACATCGTCAAAATGTTGGACAGAGTTCAAAAGCAAGTTTTTGTTGAAGCCGTGAAAGAGAAGAAGGATATAATTTTCGGGAAATTTTCAACGCAGATCACCAAATCAGCAAACGTTCAAGCATGGAATGGCATTTTGCGAAAAGTACAGGCTGTTGGTGCTAAGGTAGATGGTTTTAAGACTTTGCGGGGAAAAATTTGGTCAAATCTCCGCCGAGCCACGATGAAGCGGTTTTCTGAAAGCAAGAAGACAGGAGCAGCTGGTGGAAGTGAATCGAAGCTCACAGATGTGGACAATCTTATCCTAGATGTTCTCGGCCGGGAATCTGCGGTCATGAAACCCCCTGATGTAAGAGACGCTCCTGTTAATTTCGGTTCTGCTACTAAAAAGGAGTCGGGTACTGCTGTGGATGAAGTAACTGGCGTGGTACCAAGTTCACCAGCGGCTGACTCGCCACAAGAACCTGACAACGGCGTCGATGGTTCAACCGTTACACCCGGTACATCACAAGCAACGGAGACTACAGACACTGAAACACGAAACAAAAGTCAGAAAAAGAAGCTTAAGAGTGGCGTTAACGCCCTTTTCCAAGAGGATTTCATACAGTTTAAAAAACGAAAGATCGCGCTAGAGATTGCAAACCTGAGACTATGTAACATAGCTAAAAGACTCGAAATAAAGATCATGAGAGAACAGTTGGCCAACCTAAAGAAATGAAGTTTTTTTTATTGAATCTGAACTGAGAAATTGTATAAAATAGAAAAATGATAGAAGTATTAAATAATTACCTCAGTGATTTTGTGTGCATCTATTGTGTGACCAATATTGACAAAGCACCCTGTATAGAGTTTTTTCAGATTAGATCCCAATCGATTCGACTACATCTCTATGGATTCGAACAACAGCGGTGCGACATCGCATGTATCTCAAGCTCAAAGAAAACTGACATACATACAACTTGGGCCAGTGTCCTTCGAAACTACAAAGATCTAGTCAAATTGATTCGAATGCTCAAACCCATTATAACCGTTTACAGAGTGAGAATGTGGATAGGGGCGGGGCGAGGGAGTATGAGTACAGAAGCTCAAGAGGTATGGAGAAACGATTTATGTGCGAAAAAATAACAGTGTGTATATCAGTCCTTCTTTGAAAAAAGCAGTTTCTCAAACCAAATTCTGCAGTGGCTGCTCTCTTCTCACAACCTGCCTATTATCTTGGTTGTTAATATAATTTCGATCATTGGCTTGTTCAGGTCCACTCTCCCAAAAATCCGAACCATCATCTCCATTTCTGAGACAAAGATTATACAGTACACATCCACACGGACACAGTTCAGCGGCCATTTCCATTTTCTCAACCCTCAAAATAGTACGCAATGCATAAAATCTATTCTTCATAACACCAAAACACCGTTCTACCACGCTTCGTCCAATCTTGTGTGCTTTGTTGAATCGAGACTGGGCTCCAACCTCAAATGCGTCCCATACGTCGGACTCACGAACCACACGGGAATCATGCCAGCTAGCCGGCGCTTTGGAACACACAAAATAAACATATTAATCCGGTCCGCAAACAATAGCCATATTCAAACTGTGTGCATGGTGGCGATTAACGTAACTATTTTCGTCTATCGCTGGTGGTATCACACGCATATGAGACCCATCCATCGCTCCACTCACACTAGGCATTCCAGTAAGAGCGCGGAATTCTTCAGCTACTTGGTAGCATTTGTTTGGCCAGTGTATGCATTCAGGTACAAGAGACAAAATCAGTGGAGCCACAGAGTGTACTGTCCTCTTGACCGTGTCGTATCCTATCCCGTGGCAGTCCTGCACAATATGATAGAACCCGTTGGTGCCTAAAAAATGTAAAAATAGAAGAATATTTTGTCGCGTACTCAACGGGTTACTCCGTAGTGTTCGGGCCTCTAAATGATGACCTATATTCGACTCTAACAGGTCCACAATGGCCCGTGGAATCCGACAACCCTCCCTAAAATACCTGTCTGATTGGAATTCAAACCTTCTGTCCTGCCAAGTTCGTGGTTGTCTGGAACTTCTAGTCAAAATCAGCGCATCGATTTCTTCATCTGAAGAGTACGCCATCTTCGTATAGGAATGTAATCTTGCACGAGGTTTTACAGCTGGCAAGCAAAATACAAACAGTGTGTTACTTGTGAAATAACATCAGTAAAAATAGTGAATTTTTACTGTTGTAGTACAGCTGTGAAGACTGATAGTTTTCACGAAATACACAACTGTAACATGTGAACGCGGTCACAAGTTATCGCTCACATCTGTAATTTCGACACTATTAAATCCCGATGATAGTTTTCTGTTGCGGACACAGTTGTATTTAGACACACTTTACAGTTGTACATTGGTTGATAGTTTTGGCCCCTGATGGTATGTTCCATCCCAATCAGTCAGTGCCATCAATTTGAAAGAGTCCATATTCGTTATCTGGGGTAGACCAATTAATATTTTCAACATGCAGCCCCAAGGCTGCATGTAGAAAATATTAATTGGTCTACCACAGATAACGAATATGGACCAAACAAATTCACGGAAAACCCATTTACTTTATAAACCCATATCGTATTACAATCTTTGAGAGGAAATTGCCTCTCAGGCTCAAAGAGTTGAACATCACCATGGTTTCTTTGATTACAACATAAGATTCCCAAATGGATAACCTAACCGTCCAGTATTTACAACATAATCACCCAGTATAACAAATGTTTACCCCAAGGTAACAAACATGATCTTCAGACAAAAATCAGATAAATTGTTTTTGCCATGAACCAACCTAAACCAAATGTTAAAGTATCGTAAACGTTTGCAGTAATACTTGTTCATCTGTTCTTTGTGATTTTATATTCTAGAACGGGATCGCGGTGGCTCAGTGGTAGAATGTTGGACTTCTATTCTAGAGGTCCCGAGTTCGATCCTCGTCCGGGACGACCCGCGTTGTGTCCTCGTGCAAGGCACTTCATCCCAGTTTCCTACACAGGTGCACGATGACGCCGTGTACAAAGGCTTACTGCACATCGATGGTGCACATGTTTTCAACGTCAGTAACCCTGCTTGAACAGAGTTAGAATGTTGAGGAGCTGGCAGTTGCTCGTCGATGCTCGGTGGCTGTCTCCGGGTTCTCCGGCTTCCTCCATCCGTAAAACTGCCACGATTGGCCATTGTGCATACGCATGTGACCTTAAACACCAATAAATAAATAAATAAATACTATTCTAGAACGTAATAGATAACACGTTAGGCTGCCTTCCTTTTCAACCTGCTCGAGACGTCAGAATTTATAGCAACTCTGAATTTTCAACGGTTATCCATTTCTTAGATGGAGTGGCGTAAATACAACCGGGGAATTCGTAGGTACCCCCCCCCCCCCCCCCCCCAGACACCGTCTGTGGGGACTTCGATGGGTTCAAGGTAACCCCGCTGAAATTCTCTCGATGTAACACACCAGTCGATATGTCGTCAGATGTCTCAGATGCGAGGATGTTTTGTCTTTTCAGTCCTGAAACGTAGGCTGACACTATTGAAATTATCTTGTTATAACACACAACTCGGGTCTCGATAAATCTCTCAGTTGCAAGGATTTGGCGCCTTTTTGGCCCGGAATAGGCGGTAGTGCATTTTTTCGTTATTTCGCATTGCCCATAGCGTCCATATGTTCATATTTACCAAAACGTACGCAACAGAGATCTGTTAGTTCGGTATAAAGCATCCTTTGGACCAGTAAAATGGAAAGTTAAAAAATTGCCACCGGTTATATCATAGTGTGCCGGAGAGGGAATTGTAAACAAATGCTGGGTCAACATATTTTCTAAAATTTAAAAAAAACAATTTCTCCTTCAGAACCACTGATCAGAATCCTTGGAGATTTATTTGGAAAACAACATCCATATAGCGTGGGGTTGAGGTGGGGGAGAGATACAAGTTTGGTAAAATTACGCCTCTTGATTTACACATGGGCTCAATACAGCAGCCCAAATTTTAACGTCGTGCAATATGAGAAGTACTCTTTAAAAGTATTCTTCTCCAGAACCATCAGTAACAATCTTTTTAATATTTGTTATACAACCTCATTACGGAGATCGGATTCACATTTGTTCAAATCAAGTCCCCCAGTTTATATTTGGGCCCGAATTTTAACTTAATGTAATATGAGGAATAATCTTTAAAAATCTGCTTCTTGAGACACAATCAAGGGGGCGCGGTGGCTCAGTTGGTACAGGTGCAGGCTGCAAGCCGAGAGGTCCTCGGTTCGAATCCCACATGCGGCAACCGCGTTGTGTCCTTGGGCAAGACACTTCACCCCGATTGCCTACATGGGGGCACGATGACGCTGTGTACTGAGGCGTACTGCACGTCGATGGTGCGCATGTCTTCAACCAATCTAACCCTGCCTGTGCTGCGGTGCAGAGTTCAGAGTTACGATGTTGGGGAGCTGACAGCTGCTCGTCGTTGCTCGGTGGTTCTCTCCGGGTACTCCGGCTTCCTCCACCCGTAAAACTGTCACGGTCACGATTAGCCATTGTGCATAAGTATGTGACCTTAAACACCAATAAATAAATAAATAAATTGAGACACAATCAGAATCTTTGGATACATGGAATACAGCATTCTCAGGGAGGTCAGATCTAAATTTTTTCAAGCCAAGCCCCTGTTCGCTATTGGAGACCGAATTTTAAGTCCAGTTTGAGGAATAATCTTTAAAACTCTTTTTTTCCAGAACAATTAGTCAGAATCTTGTGAAATATGGTATACAGACTCCTTACATGGGTCGGATTCAAGTTTGTTCCAATCATTTATTATTTATTTATTTATTGGTGTTTAAGGTCACATATTTCTGCACAATGGCTAATCATGACCACGACAGTTTTACGGGCGGAGGAAGCTGGAGTACTCGGAGAGAACCACCACCGAGCAACGGCGAGCAACTGTCAGCTCCCCAACATACTAACTCCACACAAGCAGGTTTAGCATTGATTGAAGACAAGTGCACCATCGACGTGCAGTACGCCTTGGTACGCAACGCCACCGTGCCCCCACGCGGACAATGGAGATGAAGTGTCTTGCCCAATGACACAACGCGGTTGCCGCAGGTGGGATTCGAACCGAGGACCTCTCGGCTTGCAGCCTGCGCCTCTACCTACTGAGCCACCACGCTCCCGTTTGTTCGAAGCAAGCCCATCGGTTAATAACTGGACTCTCTACGGGAGCCAATTCTTTGATATACTTTTACAGTATATAGAATTCTTACAGGATCGGATTCAAGTTTGTTCAAATTAAGCCCATCGGTTAATAGTTGGCCTCTCTGTGGCAGCTTAACTTTCAACTTTGTGCAATATGGGGAATACTCTCTTTATCTCCAGGAGTCAGGGTCGTGTGATGTTTGGGATACAGCATCCTTACCGAGGTCAGATTAAAGTTTGTTCAAACCAAGTCCCTCGATTAGTATTTGGGCTCCCTATTGTTCAATGTGAGGAATATTCTTTAACCCTATACCCAACGCAGACGATTTCAAAATTTATTATTTTAAATATCATTTTTTTAATTTTTTCAAAAAATTTCAACAAAACCATATAATGTGACCCCTCTTTGGAACGAGCTCGATGAGCTCGTTCCAAAGAGGGGTCACATGATATGGTTTTGTTGATATTTTTCGAAAAGTAATATTTTTTCAGCTGCTGAATTTGCATATTACGCGGGCGGATGCGGGCGATTCGTTGGGTAAAGGGTTAAAAATCTTCCCATGACCCTCCAATCAGTATCTTTTGATATATAGTATACACTATCCTTAGGGATGTCAGATTCAAGTTTGTTAAAACCAAGTCCGTGGGTCAATTTTGCAGCTCCCAATTGGTGCCTGAATTTTGACTTAGTTCAATATGAGGAATAATCTTTAAAACTCTTCTCCAGAACCACTGATTTGAATCTCCTAATATATGGTGTACAGAATCCTTACAGGGGTCGGACTCAAGTTTGTTCAAAACAAGCCCATTGGTTAAAAATTAGATCCCTAATTTTAACTTAGTGTAATAAGGAGAATAATCTTTAAAAATCTTCTTCTTCAGATCCACCAGTCAAAATCTTTTGATTTTTGATATACAGTATCCTTGCCGGGGTTAGATTCAGTCTGTTTAAAGCAAGTCCCTCGTTAATATTTGGGCTCATTACTGGATCCTGAATTTTAATTTGGTGAAATGTGAAATATTCGTTAAAAATCTTCTCACGAACCCCCATCAAAATTTTTTGATATGTGGTATACGCCATCCCTAGGGTTGTCAAATACAAGTTTTGTAAAAATGTAGTCCCTCAGTTCTAATATTTGGGTTCTTTAACTTCTTCCAATATGCGGAATAATCTTTGAAAACCTGTTCCTTCAGATCCAATAGTCAGAAACCTGATTGGGGTGGGGGCAGGGGGCGGTACATAGTCAGTTCAAGTTCGTTCAGTTTAAGTCTCTCGGTTGCTGGGTTCTCTATTTTCCATTACTAGAAACCGGGCCATTATTTGTGTGGCAGGATCTCAATACCAGAAAAAATCATCTTATTGGACAACAGAGTTATGAATAGTTACATGACTACTTTCCCCTGAAGTGTTTACTGGCCATAGAGTACAATTAAATCCTGCATTAAGCAACTTTCTAATGTGTGCTCCTCGGGCCCTGTGGGGCCTCTTATTTATATAACTCAGCAAAAGAAATATTGGCCCTAATCCCTTATCGCAAGTTTCTGTTGCAACCCTCACGCACCCTTCCCTTGATAAAACTCCTCCTCTTTCAACCCCCTTCTAGATCTCCAGTTTCCATAAAGAGTAGTTCCCCCTGATCTCCCACGCCTGCTTATCCATCCTGTCTGAATGTTAGAGTTCCCTACATAGATAAACGTCATTTTACACAATCTGTTATTTGGGATTTATAATGGGTAAGCTGAACAATAAAACCTAGGTGTATAATATTTGCTGTGTAAAAACTGTAAAGTGTCTGGGTTTCTTTCAGTGCATCCAGTGTGCTGAAATAATGTCTTGGTAGCAATACTGGGATTGGGGAAATATTTAGACATCACACATTGGTCAGATTTTGAACTAAAAATGAAAATGGTTGAAAATAAAATGTTCATCGTGTTGCGAGTAATGTGTGTGTGGGAGGGGGTGGGGGTTCTTCTGTTTTTATTTTTATTTTTTCTCCTTTTTCAGGCAACTAAAGCTGAATGGACAATTGCATTCTATATAAGTGGCGTCATTTACGTTTTGGGTGCCATTGCGTACCTGGTGCTTGGCGAAGCTGAAGTTCAGAAATGGTCGATTGTAACAGAACGGACAACGATAGTGAACACCAACGGAATGACTGACGATAACAATATAATATTAAAAGAATACACATCAACGAATGACATGAAACCATTTTCCATTTCCCCTCCCTCATCGCCTTTGGAAATGACAAATAACTCGGATATTAGAACATAACCTACAAATCACAATGATATCTTCTTGCCTAACATTGATCCCCACATCTTGCCAATGCTATTCACAAAAATTGATATTCAGATTTTATTATTTCACCAATTTTTACCTCGAAAACATATTTATGGTCCGTTTGTGGAACGAGCTTGGTTAAAAGCTATGTTTTCGAGGATAAAAATGAAAATTTTAGTTATTGTATATTTATTGTTTGTTTTGTCGTGTTGTAAGGATCTACATACAGCTAGGAATCCTTAAGGATCTACACATTATAAGTTATTGTGATGAGTTGACGGTAACATGGTCTGAGGGTTGCGGCTCGGAGCTTATGTTCAACCGAGTCTCGGTTGAACATACTCTCCGAACCGCAAACCCCAGACCATGTTACCGTCAACTCATCACAATAACGTATATGTTCCAATAAGAAACTACCTATAGCTCAAAACCTACATCGTGAAACACGTGAGGCTTGTTTATTAAACTTGTGATCGTTAAAAGTTGCCTTGTTCAAGCCAACTTTTAACGATCACAGGTTTAGTAAAATAAACCTCTCGTGTACCCACGACGGCACGGGATAAATAATCAATAAACCAGATAAACTCAATCTATCTCAGTTCAAATCGTAAATCGGTTTTGTAATTTAAACAACTCTTCATCCGGAACACCGTCTACTACACGAGTGAAATATCTAGAAAAATGAAGCGGCTTACTAGTCACTCCGTTGTTGAAGCTATTACGAAACGGGCGACGTCATTTCAAATATTTCCCGATATGACGTCAGGTGGTGACATTTGCTACTGGAGCCGTAAACATAAAAAAAAACTACACCAGCTCTCATCCAATCAGAGAGCGAGGATTGTACTCTTATTTTGAACATAGATAGAAGTCCTTACGTATCTATATATAAATAGGAGACTTCATATGTAGATAGAAGTTCTTAAAGATATATATATAGATAGAAGTCCTTAAAGATATACATATAGATAGAAGTTCTTAAAGATATACATATAGATAGAAGTTCTTAAAGATATATATATAGATAGATGTCCTTAAAGATATACATATAGATAGAAGTCCTTAAAGATATACATATAGATAGAAGTTCTTAAAGATATACATATAGATAGAAGTTCTTAAAGATATACATATAGATAGAAGTTCTTAAAGATATACATATAGATAGATGTCCTTAAAGATATACATATAGATAGAAGTCCTTAAAGATATACATATAGATAGAAGTTCTTAAAGATATACATATAGATAGAAGTTCTTAAAGATATACATATAGATAGATGTCCTTAAAGATATACATATAGATAGAAGTTCTTAAAGATATACATATAGATAGAAGTTCTTAAAGATATACATATAGATAGATGTCCTTAAAGATATACATATAGATAGAAGTCCTTAAAGATATACATATAGATAGAAGTCCTTAAAGATATACATATAGATAGAAGTCCTTAAAGATATACATATAGATAGAAGTCCTTAAAGATATACATATAGATAGAAGTTCTTAAAGATATACATATAGATAGATGTCCTTAAAGATATACATATAGATAGAAGTTCTTAAAGATATACATATAGATAGATGTCCTTAAAGATATACATATAGATAGAAGTTCTTAAAGATATACATATAGATAGAAGTCCTTAAAGATATACATATAGATAGAAGTCCTTAAAGATATACATATAGATAGAAGTCCTTAAAGATATACATATAGATAGAAGTTCTTAAAGATATACATATAGATAGATGTCCTTAAAGATATACATATAGATAGAAGTTCTTAAAGATATACATATAGATAGAAGTCCTTAAAGATATACATATAGATAGAATTTCTTAAAGATATACATATAGATAGATGTCCTTAAAGATATACATATAGATAGAAGTCCTTAAAGATATACATATAGATAGAAGTCCTTAAGGATGACATGTATATAGAAGTCCCTAAGGATCCACATAGAGAGCCTAGATAGAGATCGAAGTCTTTAAGAATCAGCAAATGGTTAGAAGTCCGTAAGATTCTATATATACATCGATGTCCTTGAGAAATTTTAATTAGTGTGTATCTATTGTTTGCTTTGTCGTGTTGTAAGGATCTGCATATAGAAATCCTTAATGATCTGCATATAGACAGAAGTTCACGGTGATCTATATAGATAGTGTAATGGTATTGACAATACAAACCGTCTTCTAGTCTACATATAGATAGAAATACTTGATGATCTACATATAGATAGAAATCTCCAAGGAATTATATATACAGTACGTGGAGAGTGGATTGTAACTAAATCACCCGTGGAGTGGAGTTATCACCCAAGCTATAACTTTAAAATTTTGTACATATCGACAAAAAACACAAGCAATTAATCAGCCAATGGACCTCCGGGTTTAACCCGGAGGTCCATTGACTGAAACTTTGCTTGTGCTGGTTATGCTTTGCAACAAATTTGCAATTATTGCTTGGGTGGAATCTCCACTCTGCGGGTGATTTAGTGATAATACACTCTCCACATACTATAGATAGAAATCCTTGAGGAAATGAAGTGAACGAAGATCCAACACTATCAAGATAACAGAATAAACATAACAAATATTGAACTGTAATGTATATTAACAGAGAGCATACAGAAAAGTCAATAAAT